>QRAM01000183.1:155844-176759 GCA_013436055.1 Halocynthia roretzi | reverse complement strand
GCTTCAAAATATCATATAATCGCAACCTTGATTCTCTAACATGCATACAACAAAAGATACAAGCATTTTATTCCGACGAAATAATCACTCCGACTTAGGAATTTGCGCTAACTGTAGGATGACGAAGTGTGTGATCACTTTACGCCGGTATATGCGAACCATGTGGAATTACTTTTCTTTGATTACACTTCCGATCCAATCAAGTGAAGTGTTGATTTAATTCAAGCCTATCGATCAATGACCTCAATCATAAACTATTGAACGTGGTCTTGGATCTGGTCATTTTCAAGATATTCGTTCGAGGTGGATTATGTACATGTCATAATTATACATTTAAATAAATCAGTGACCATATGGGATATTCATTCACATTCAGCCGGGGTTCCTGGGGTTCAATGTTCGCACCCCCTGAAAAGGTAGGGTGACATTTGAAGATGAAGAAGTCTGATTCAAAATATTTTGAAACGCATACATATTACTGAACATATCGAACTTAACAAACAAAAATATATAAACGGATCGTTCAGAAATACCAGATCGAACGTAAGTGATATCCTGGCCGTAATCGTATACCTGAAAACTTGAAACCCAGTCATCTAGCATCCTACAACAGATAACCCAAATTCCATACAAGATAATTTATAATGTCATACCTTTTCTCCTGGCTTCCAAGTCAAATATGTCAGGAGGATATTCTCCCTTTCCTTCGGTAACATTCTCGTTCTCATTTGCCGCTGTTATATTATCGTTAACTACGTTCGGAGTTGTCGTTTGTCTGGGTTCAGAAGTTATTAACTGTCGCCGTTTTCTGTTTAACTTTTCCTCCGCGCCAATTTTGTATTCGTTCAGCGTCCTCTTCAGCCAAATTTCGGAAGAAACTCCGGGCCCGACGTCGCCCAAAAATTTGCTCTGTACGCTATAGCCGTTGTCGTAAAGTTTGCCGAATTTTGAATTCGCGTTGCGGGTTAGAAAACTCGAAAAGTCCACGTAGAAAAGTACAGTGGCGAATGAATAGATCGATAAAATCACAATAAAGCTTATAAGCAGTCTTGGGGGTGAACTTCGTTTTTGAAAGCACCTTAGACCCATCTTATCATGCCGCAACTTGATCATGATGCCGTGGTTTTTGTGATTTGATTAACTGAAATCACAATTTCTTGCTCGGAGGTCACGGCAATTCTGCTTGCTCTCTGACGGAGGTCACGGCAATTCGCTTGGTGACTTGGCGATTTGTCACTTATTTTTAACTCTTTTTCTGAGATAAGTTTTCTAGATTCAGAGTAGATTTTTATTTCCATTATAATGTATTTCAATAATTATTCAAAAATACAATAAAAATGATTAGAAAATGGTAAACTATGACCTAGACTCCTATAAAGGGCTGGATTTAGACGTTGTGGGACCCGAGACAATTCAGGCTCGGGGCGCCCCAATATCAAATTACAATAATGACAATTAAATTACATGGCAAATGAATGATAAACCTCCTTTTGCCAGGGAGTTACCCTTGTAAATCCGATCCATCTATGTCTTCTATGACAACTAATTCAATCTCAGTGGCATGCATTCCTCTTGTTACGCTTGCTTCCTGCTAGCCATACTGATTGGTACGATACAAATATTTTATTCCGTCCAGCAAAATGAATTAATATGCTAACATTTAGCTATCCATCCATACATGTCTGAGGATAAATTTGGGAAGCAACCTCAGTAATACGATATGGACACTTCGCAAAGCATTTTCACACATTTCAATTCGTGACGATCGTGTACTGTAACACATTTAGATGACACTCAACAGGCAACGCATATCTCTGTAGAGCTAAATGAAATGTATCCGTGAAACTGTTCAAAAATTCATTACTTTCTCGTGGTTGTACTTTTCTACTTCTGAAATCGTTATCCTGAGCGAGCTGAACCTAAATATTCTCTCGAAAAACTTGTCCTTTTAGCTGAGCAANATTTGGATCATTAGCGACATATAGCGGTTACTATTTTATTGAAATTTCAAGACACCCGCTACAGTATCTCTCTTTGCTGTCATTTTCCGGAGACATTTCCAGAAGTTAATGAGTAGATAGGGAGGATAAATTTATTTCAAACAAATAAATGATTGATTTGTATGCAGTGATTGATTGTTGATATCTGGATAATGGCGATTTATCGCGTGAGTAGTCATTGTATTGGTATGTAGGACGTTCTGTGTTTACCTTATACGGTAATGAGGCATTTCTCCCAATTTGGAGTATTTGAAACGCGTGCCCTGCAGCGCTATTCAATCAGGTACGTGGTAACAGCGGTATTATAGTGACTGTGGTTCTACTACTGCGAAGAAAATATATATTACGTGACATTTCTTGCCTTTTAGACCTTACTATATTCCATGATATGATTTGAAATTGATTGAAATCGTAGATTGAAAATTTGGTTGGATTATAAAGCACAGTTATTAATCCCAGTGTCTTTTATAGCAGCAAAGAAATCGCCGTACTGTGGTCATTGTTATTAGTAGTTATCATATTGTGTTTTCAGTCGAGATAGGAAGTGTTTTAGAAACTACTAAACAGGATTCATTCGATACTAAATACATTATTCAAGTATTGTGGATTAATTCTTTTGTCATTGAGACTTGGAAACTCGCAAGCACATTCAATCAATTCAATTTTACCCGGTACGCGCACCTGTACCTTCACAAGGCTGAGTTCTTTTCAGTCTTCTGTAAAATTAGGCCACATAAAGTAAAACCTTTTCATACCATTGTATTAATGCTTACACGTAATGTATTTTTATCGCTTCCTTTCACCACCTCGTTAGATCTCAATACCGTATGTCTGTCTCTTACCTTTTGTTTATTTTTTTATATTTCTCTCTTCAGACTAATATAGATTCATTGAACCACAGATGGTTTCAACCACCAAGTCTTCAAGTACAGGTGGTTTAATAATGGCGAGTTAACTATACATAATATATGTCATTAGGAAATAAAACTACATCGTAAATGTACTAATTATCCAATTTAAACGAGTTACCGATTATTCAACTGCAATTTGCGCCAATCCCGTTTTAATTAAATGACTTATTAATATAAAAAGATGTGAAAAGTAAAGCCAACAGTAATTTGATAATCTGCAGATATTGTGATATTATAATAATTACGTTAATGAGCTTACGATTGAAATTATGACGAACACCTGGCAATTTATCACACTCGCCCATAAATTCATTATACAAGGCCTTTTTGAGAGGCTTTTATTTGGAACTAACATACTTTAACATACGACGAAGTAAAGACGACTTGCACTACTGTATTCTATTAACCTTTCATATGCGATCAGCGAATCGTAGCACGACTGTAATTGGCAGAGATCCAAACCAAAGTTCATTTCATGGCCATCTGCTGACAACAGTGTTTACTGAGTAAATCAATCATATCGCTAAATGTGATAACAGAAAGATATGCAGATAAGGCAGAAGCGCAGTAAGTGGAGCTCAGGTGAATTTTATAATCAACAATTATGATACAGTTACAGCAATCATTCGATCTTCCCCGCATAGCAATGAGGAATAGAAAAAAAAATGTCCCATCCATTGTAAAACTTAGAATAGAATAGTTTACGGACGGGGCAGACGACAGTCTGTTGTCTGTCATTACTTGATAGGAAATGGACTTTCATGTGGAGCTGGATCGCTTGCCGCTGGTCTGTTTTATATTTGACTGTACAGTATTGTTTTGTATCACTACTACTTCCTCACCAGTTAAATTACGCTTCATTGTCAACAAGCTGAGAACCTCGATGTCTTGTTGAGATTATGAAGCCGTAACGGACAGTTCTTTAGTGGGTGAAGGTGGAGCTTTTAGACAAAAGTCTATATATAATGTGTGGCCTTTAGTACAGCACCTACATAACTAGTAAAGTCAATGAATAAATACTGTTTTCGGGCTATGAATTCTCTGTTAAATCTTGATTTTTATGTTGGAAGAAGACTACCGCATAATAATATAAATTTTCAGTGCAATTATCCATTACAGTTCGCCTCAGGGTTTTGAAAATGATTTGGTTGAATTGTACTGAAATGGAGAGCACATTTCGTTATAGGGTATATATCTTATTGATAGGAAAATAGGATAGGATAGGAAACAGTATTTTGTTAGCGGTTGATATAACTTTGAGTCTCTGATTAACTTATTAATATCAGCTTATGGTTGCTTATAGGTTGCTTTTGTATTTTATTACTGTTATCGACTTTGGTTCTGTGTTTTCTTTCGAACGTTGACCTCTAGCGTTTGACGAGTTTCTCATCAAGGAAAAATAGAAATGGTTCTAGTTTTATTTAAATATATATTAATCTGATAACGGGGCCATTACTGGTGCAATATTACGAATGACGATCAATTAATCAATAAATAACAATATTTTGACGCGCCAGAAATGCGGTTCGATTTCGTAAATCAGTTTGGATTGCTATTAGAGATGGGATCTCAACGAGCGCAGATAGGATTATGGAAACACTTTCAAAATGATTTCGCTTGAACCATGATCGATAAGCGGCTATTGAGTTTTAACATATCCTGGATTTTATTTGGATTGGCATTGTCAAACCGCCATTGTGTATCTGCAATTACCATTAGTGATTGGAGAATTAATTTTGAAGTGTGGAGTTGTTATTTTTTGATGTCTGCTTTTAAATTTTGAGTGTGCGCACTCGAGAGTCGGTTGTAATGCGGATAGACCCAACGTCCTACTATTTAGGTCTTATACAATTAGAATACGTCATCCCGTGATACAACAGGTTCATTCGTTGTGTGCCCACACGAAATGAGTAATCGGGAGCGACCGTCGATCGCCTTTTTTCTTTTGTCTGAGCGCGGGCGCCATTTTGAGAATTTTACTTTTGAAAAAGAAAGAAAATGAGAAGAATGAGCAAACGAGCAAGCATTGCGCATTAGCGTCGTTCGAACACGCGAAAAGTTGTGAAATAGAACTGGGGCGAGTTTTGTATCAGACAAATAATTTGCAAAGAGTTTGTTAATTATTTGTAGCACCTTGTTAATGTACTTTTGGGTAATTTTACCGTTTCAGAAGATATCTAATTTCGGGTGTAGGTAGTGAGGAAGGGAGTTAGGTAATTGTGAAGAGTGAGAGATTGTGTGTGCGAGAAGATAATGCACGATGTCTAAATACGCCCACTCCCAAAACTTCTGTCTAATACGATCAGTACGTTCCTTGCTGTGAATATGTTCGTCGTTTTTAATCTTCACCAGTGTAATTGAAAATGGCAACTTAATAACGAGCCAGATCTCTGAAACATTTGTAAGATTTTCAGATTATTTATGCTGCTGTTAAATCAGTAAGTTCAATCCATACGAGAGCAATAATGGAGTCGTAGCACTGTTGCGTCACACTACCATCTTCCATAGGACTCGGATATTGCAAGGCGTGTCATTTTTATTAGGTCTCGGGGTCTTATTCCAACAGTTAATGTTTAAAATAGTTTTACAGCAATTTAAGCAGCAAAAAATGAAGAAAATAATATCAAAGGTTTTATCCTAAGGCAAATAAGAAATAGCTGGAATTTCCTATAGCTAGGCAATCTGCATCCGTACTGAATTCCAGCTTCTTATCTTCCATTCTTTAATTATTTTTACATTTTAGATATTTTAAAACAACCAGCACTGTTTTTAAGTTGTAATCGATTTTACGCGTTGCTTTTATTCGCTGATTAAGCAAATAATTG
This sequence comes from Halocynthia roretzi, assembly GCA_013436055.1. Taxonomy (NCBI): domain Eukaryota; kingdom Metazoa; phylum Chordata; class Ascidiacea; order Stolidobranchia; family Pyuridae; genus Halocynthia; species Halocynthia roretzi. Next base: position 171,023 of record QRAM01000183.1, on the reverse strand, counting down.
ATCATGGCCGAGATGTTAATGAGCCCCGGTGAACTGCTGATTCCAGATCAGAAGTCGCACATCAACCAGTGGCAGCAAGGTGGTTGGGATTCTGGCATTCATTCAGGAGCGACAACTGCTAATCCATCAGTGACCGGAGGAGTGGATGACTATCCAGACACGGAGCAGGTGTTGAGAGAATGGCAGAGAGAATTGACCATGGAAGAAGCTAATCGTAATATTTTTATATATATATATATATATATATTTTGTAAGAATTCTATGGAAGTGTCTTGTAAGAATTCTATTATCAATGGTAATTCAAAATCATTTTAATTTTCTTGCACAGAACTTCATGATCAGTTCGCCCGTACCCGCGCGGACAGAGTGAGAGACGTCCTGTTCCCGGAATCGAATATGGACGATGGTTCGATGCAGCAAATACCTAGCACTCAGTTCGACCCGAACAACCCGACCGCAGTCCAGCGTCTCGCTGAGCCGTCTCAAATGCTCAAACATGCTGTCGTCAATTTAATTAATTATCAGGTCCGACTGAGACATTAAAATATATTGTCAGCATTTTGAGCCTTTATTATATTGATTGAATGTCTATAAATTTTGATAACTTTATCTACATTGCTTTGCTTTAAATGATTCTAGGATGATGCAGATCTGGCCACCAAAGCCATCCCCGAACTGGCTACTCTGTTGAACGATGAAGACCAGGTAGTGGTCCAACAAGCCGCTCAGATGGTACACATGCTCTCGAAGAAAGTTGCCAGTAGACAGGCAATCATGAACAATCCAGGAATGGTGTCTGCCCTCGTACGAGCGATGCAGGTGATGTGGATAGATTATAGATTAACCCTAGCCTTTTAGTGTTTTTATACATATTTTTCCATTCTTGTTCATCAGTGTTTTATGAATCAACGTTCTAGTTGTGAAACATGACCTATGTCAATTTTAGCTTCATTAAAAAGCATTTTCGTAATATCGATGTTACATTTATCAGAATTCGAATGACCCGGACACTCAACGAGCTCTTACCGGTGCATTGCACAATCTCTCGCATCACCGCCAGGGCCTTCTATCCATTTTCAAATCGGGTGGAATCCCAGCCCTGGTCAAAATGCTGAGGTAACTTTCCTTTTTCATCCAGATGGTATCTCCGTAACTATCTTGAATATTTAGTTCTTAGATTATTTATCCTACTTCATCTGTTTGCAATTTTTCAGATGTCTGGTGTCTTTGTAAACTTCTTAGTATTTCTGCTATAATTCCTCATAACTCCTCGTTATATTTTAGCTCCCCTGTAGAATCCGTTGTGTTTTACTCGATCACAACCTTGCACAATCTGCTCCTTCACCAAGAGGGATCGAAAATGGCTGTTCGTCTTGCCGGAGGACTGCAGAAGATGGTGGCACTCCTCGCCAAGGACAACGTGAAATTCTTGGCGATTGACACCGACTGTTTGCAGATCTTGGCTTATGGGAACCAGGAGAGCAAGGTTCGATGTATAATAATTTTATTTTAACAGTGTCCAATTTATATTTGAGATATTTTGTATGTCGTAACCGTATGCTAGCTATTGAATAGTTCTAATTAATAACTATGCTCGCCTGTACACGTGTTTTCAGTTTTGAAAAACTATTCAATCTTATCACTTATTGTGCAGCTCATTATCCTGGCAAGTGGAGGCCCACAGGAGCTCGTGAGGATAATGCACACCTACAATTACGAGAAGCTGTTGTGGACTACCAGCAGAGTGCTGAAAGTTTTGTCTGTTTGTTCCAGCAATAAACCAGCCATCGTTGAAGCAGGTAAGATGCAATGGTTGCTTCTATTCTATTGTTGGTAGCAAATTACATTTTTCTAATGTGCTTCTATATTTGCGATAACGATCGATTCAATTTTATAACTATTTCCTGTATTGCCATATACAGGATGTCATTTTCATTTCTTTTCATTTTATTTTACTATGACTATTATTTACTAACATTGTATATTGCTTGGGTCTTCTTTAGGCGGTATGCAAGCAATTGGAATGCACCTCCGCGCCAACTCGCAGCGTCTCGTCGAGAACTGTTTGTGGACTTTGCGTAACGTCTCCGATGCCGGGACAAAGCAGGATCAGACTGAGAATCTTTTGCAGATGCTTGTTCAGGTAACCAGAACCCAAACTCGATTCTTAATTCAGTTAGAATTTAGTTCTCAATTAGCAATGGGCATGCTGTGTATAGAAGTGATTTCTCTTTGCAAAGTCAATCAGCGAAAAAGAATTAGTTTTTATATTTTTAGTTGATCTCGGTCGATAAAATCCATACTTCATGTTTTTCAGCTACTCTCGTCAAATAACATCAACGTAGTCACTTGCGCTGCCGGCATCCTCAGCAACTTGACTTGCAATAATATGAGGAACAAGACCCATGTTTGCCAGGTAATGTCTTGAAAATAAATGAAGGTTTTCTTTCGGGTATTTAATGATGATTTCATTGTTGTATTATATAATTATTCTCCTGTTCAACTCGTGCTCAGGTCGGTGGTATCGAAGCTCTGGTACGAACTGTTCTGCAAGCAGGAGAACGTCAGGACATCACTGAGCCCGCTGTCTGTGCACTGCGTCACTTGACTTCCCGTCATCCGGATGCAGAGATGGCACAGAACGCCGTTCGCCTACATTACGGTCTTCCTGTGTTGGTGAAACTGTTGCACCCTCCATCTCGCTGGCCGCTTATCAAGGTAAATACCATTTTCTATATCTCTCGGCGTATATTAATTTATACTAGCTTAAATAGTCTAAAATTTTGTACATATTTTATGCAAGCAAAATTGAATCATATTATATAATCATAATTGAAATTATAACAATGTCTATTGTTCAGGCTGTCGTGGGTCTGATCCGAAATCTGGCGCTCTGCGCCGCCAACCATGCTCCGTTGCGTGAGCACGGCGCCATACCGCGCCTCGCCCAGCTCCTCATGAGGGCTCACCAGGATACCCAACGCAAATCGAGCCTGACTTCGAATCTTAGTCAACCTCCGCAACCAACCTATGTGGTAAAAACTTTTGTTTTTATATTCAGTCACGTTAATTAGGATATTTTTGTAATTAGAATACGTGAAAGAAAAGACAGCAAATGCCAATATGATTTAGTTATGCAATTTATGCAATTCTCGTCTTTTGAAGGACGGAGTCCGTATGGAGGAAATCGTTGAAGGTACCACAGGAGCGCTTCACATTCTCTGCAGAGAGCTTCATAGCCGTGCGGTCATTTGCGGACTCAACACCATTCCTTTGTTCGTCCAACTGTTGTACTCCCAGGTATATACATCTTTTCGTGATTTATAGACTTGCGATTTATTTATGCCTTGCTTAAAGATATTCAAACTTCCGGCTTTCAAGAATATTTTGAATGCATCGGATCTCTCGTACACTGAATTAATATTTCCACACTATTCCTTGTTCCGGGAATGGACATTTTCCAGATTAGGCATAACATTAAAACAGTAGTTTACTCTGAACACTTCTTTTTTGATAATAATTAAAATAGGTTGAAAACATTCAACGTGTGGCAGCTGGCGTATTGTGTGAACTTGCTCAAGACAAAAACGCTGCAGATATCATCGAGAATGAAGGTGCCACCGCCCCTCTCACCGATCTGCTTCACTCAAAGAACGAGGGTGTCGGTAAGTCTGCTTGTTAATTTATGTTTATATTCCTGCGTCTTGAGACGTAACCAATGTAATGCTGTGATATTTCTTTACTTACCAAATTAGAAAAAATGATATATAATGAAAGTATCAAATTCAATGTGTATTCCTGTGCTAGGTAATCTGTTAACTAAGAAATGATATTTGTCTCCTTGACAGCAACTTACGCAGCCGCAGCCCTCTTCCGTATGTCTGAAGACAAATCCCAGGACTATAAGAAGAGGTTGTCTGTTGAACTCACAAGTTCATTGTTCAAGGATGACGGTGCTATGTATCAGGTGAGTAATTTAATAGGTTGGTTGTTATACAACTTGCTGTAGATTGGAATTCAAGTTTACAGTATTTTAGCATCTTTTAATAAACATGAGATGTTTTTTATCACAATGTGTAAAATATACCTTGTTCATTTTTTCTTCTATAGCATGGAGATATGATGGGTTTGCAGCCGCAGATGTCACCCATGGACCAGTACAACAACTCCGTGCCATTATCCCACCACAGCTCGATGAGCTCGGTCCACAATTCGCAGCACTCGGGTAAATGAATAATCTTTCTACTCGGTAACTAGATAAGCTAATTATAAACTTATAATCTTCTAGGAATGGTTTGTTGGTAACTTGCCATCTCATGGCAATAGGATTTTATAATTAACAAAGTTTAATGTTGAAACGGGGGAATAATAATCGTGTTTTCCACAATTTAGGTTATCCGGCCCCAGAAGGGCAACAGCCTATGGATTTTGGAGGTAGCCCGCATGCATACGCAGGTCCGATGGACACCGGACTTCCGGATTTGGGCGATGTCCATCTCGAGCCGATGATGCCACACTCTGGTCAGACACACGGTGGAACTGATTTGGAGTGGCTGGATACCGACCTATAAGCGTTTTATGTAAGTACATTGCTTTTTCAAGTGGATTGTCATTCTAATAACTTGTGTATTACGATTCACTTTCAGGTGGAGGTGAAGTAGATCAATCCAATTGTGTTTTTACTCTGTAAATAGCTGGAATTCGGCGTCGGAATTCTCAATATGACGGGTCCTTCAAGTGTCAAGAATTTTGGAAATAATTTTTAGTATTACTGTCTTTTATGTTGTAATCAAAAACCGAACGTATATAACTCATTTGCATTTCCTTTTTTATCCTTTAGGTAAGACGCTTTCTCGTGTTTGCCTATTTTAAATGCCGTTTCGTCTTACAGTGCTGGATTTTATCATTTTATAATCCAATTCTTTCGAACAAGAAAAGTTTTTGTCACCTAGGACGTTTGTGTCTTAAAATTTACAGCGATGGTTCGAGAAAGATTTTCAGATGGACGAGGGAGAAGATGTTTTGTGTAGTCAAAAACGAACCAAATGAAGACTGCCTGCTTGCTGAGAATTTCCTTTGTGAAACATTTTGAATCGAAGAAGAACTTCTGTAATTGATATCATGATGAATAATGTGAAAATAAATGGTTCTTTTGTACAGATATTTGTTTGGGTTTCTGCAATTCCAAAAATTCCTCCTTGTAAGTCAACAAATCTTGATTATCTCGTGATGTGAAGAACTCCTGAAGGTTACAACTTACTGCATTTCTTACTGGATCTTCAATATGCAGTAGTCTTCTATTGAATCCTTGTTTGTTCTTTCCTATCACTTTGGAAGTTCATTATCTTTAGAACTCCCGCTGCAGCGGGATTATATATCCTGCTTGCAAGTCTGCTCAGACTTGTTCTTGATGGTTTTGACATTCCTGTACCACATCCCTCATCTGGAGATGAGGAGTCTTTTACGTAACAGACCTTCCTGTGCTGATGAAACTGAAACTGTGTAGCGCATATATAGATAGTTTGGTGCCAATCACACGCAAGATAGAATGTAGATGATACACTGCATTGATTTGAAGTAAGCACGGTGATGTAGTGATGATAATATGTGACAAATTGACAATAAAGGGAGTTCTGCATAATTGTCTACAATTCTAGTTTTAGATTGTTATTGTGTTGTTAAAATTACTGTTCAGACAGAAAGAATCTTGCTTTCTATATCTAAACAAGGCTGTATAAACCATCCGGACAACTTGCTATATATGTGGCGAGTACACTCCATCTAATCACCGTGTAAAGCTTTCCAGCAGTCAAGTTTGCCTACAAACACTATTTTTGATGTCAAAATTTTAGTTTGCAATCATTACAAAAACAAGCAAATGCCATTCAGCGTTCCAACGATATGGCGACAGCAAAGTGATTGTAACTTTGCATGACAAAGATCACAGGATTTTCTCAAAAAAGCCTAAATTATATATCCTGCTTGCAAGTTTGCTCTTAGACTTGTTCCTGATGGTTTTGACATTATTGTAACATTGTTTTGACATTTATCTTCGTCCGATACTCAGAAGATCGCGTAAAAACAAACGTAATACTTCGGTTAAAAGATGCCTCTTTGTAGGTATAAATCAATACACGTTTTTGTATGTACACTTCAATTCTATTCACAGGCTCGTATCATCAACACAAACTTGATGCTACGAACTAATACAGTCAAATACTCCAATCACAATCGTATTATCATGAACTGTTTTGTCCAGTATATCTTACACTTTTTGTCTCAACCAATTTCACGAGACTTATTTCCACTCTGACCTTTCGGTAGTCAGTATCTCTATCTCCCCTTGTGTGTTTTCATACAGTAACATTTTCCAAGTTAAAAGTCATGTTTAGGAAATGATTTTTGGGCTTCTCATGTTTCCCAGAATGTAGTCACCCAAGTTAGAATATATATAATACACTGTATTTATTAAACACGGTGATGCTAGTCATGATAATCTGACAAATTTACAATTGACAACAAATGGAGTTCTGCATAATTGTGTAGAATTCTAGTTGAAGTTTTCCTTGTACTTCTTCATCGACTGGATTAAAACTTCTGCATCACTATTGCTCATACCGCCTTTATCTACAACAAAACGGGTGAATGCAGTAAGGTTCTTTTCGTGGAAAAGGAACAGTCCGTACAATTCCGTCGCCTTAGTGATGCCCTATTGGAAGAAACAGATTCATATACAGATATTCATCGTGAATAAGCCTTCATTATAGCATACAAATAATCTATATATTTACGTTTTTCCGAAAACTTTCTGCTCTCACTTTACCGACACGTGGCAAATCAGCGACACTTTTGTTCCTCATCGGTTCAGATTCAAAAATAATTTGTTTTTTACTTGCCGACATCTTGATCAGTCAATTTTACTTTTACAAAGTGGATACAAAACACTAGGGTTATCTTGGCCGCACTTCGTTCCGGCCGTACTTCCTTTCTAAGGTACATAGGATCGTTACAAGGAGGCTTAACTAAAACGGCTTATAAGGCTAATTGTACCCAATAAATCACCCCAAAGAACCCGTATAAGATGCTTATTACAATAAACAACATTCTGTGCCAAAGTGCTAATAGTTTGCTGCTAATCACACGCAAGTCAGAATGTAAATGATACGCATTGATCTGAACTAAGCACAGTGATGCTTGTGGTTAATTTCACAACTTTACATTTGACAACGACAGGAGTTCTGCATAATTGTGTACAATTCTAGTTATCTCTGATATATGTGAATTTTATTTCTTGCCTCTATACTCCACATCGGTTTAACCAATTAAGACTTCTCTTTAATTTGGTAGTTTATTATGGAAGCTCGACTGCAGTTGAACGTTTTCTTCTACGATAACCAGTGCTCATTGCTCCTTAGTGAGAGAAGGGATCAAAACAGCGCTACGCGTCATATTACATTCGTTGTTACAGGTGTATTAGGGAAGGCATATGATATGTACTTTGATCCATTCACAGGATCTACTATTATATCCTGCGTTTCCATATGGATCACTTACATTCTATAACCACATTTCACATGTTGGTTTTATGATTCGGTGAATAGGCTAATTAAAGGATATCGCAAAATATTTTTCATGCGATATAGCTTCTACCTCATCCACACAGACAACTTTTTTTATTTGTTCTTTTCAAAACACACAAGCATCAATATGTTTTTTTTGTGCGTAATTTCCATCTTTGACATCGGCGATACTTTTGCAATATCGACTCTGAAAATTGCGCACGTCATTAGGTTACTTGTTATGTTGTTCCTACTAAAACCTTTTTCCACTACTCGTGGCTGTACTTGGCCTTCGACCGGGGAATCGATTCTCAAGAGCAAAATATATATAATACTAATATAGAATAACAATCATACAGACTTTGCTAAACAGAAGAATCTCATAATGCAACTGAATACCATCATTCTTTCCAGTAGTAGTTGTATTTTATCTTCGTGAATTTTGGAAAGAACATTTAATACCTTCGCTACATTACCTATCATCTGTAGCTTTCACACTGTTCAGGTTATTCTTCTTTGTCAGTGCAAGTGCTCGATTTTTATGTACAACTGTGCAAAACACAAGAACTTTCACATCGTACGTAAAAAAATAGCGGTTTCAACTATCATTTGATATCGTTTAATGTCTTCAGTGCTGTTTCAAAACCCAAAAAATCCGGTAGTGGACTCCCCTCTGTGTTGTACCCGCTTTCGGTTTCATGCTGGGTCGCCTCTTGTAATCCCACCGAGAGATTATTTTTCTTATCGAGACGAACTTCGCCATTAACTGCAATGACGGGAATCGTATCGACTTGTAAGTGACGTACATCAACGTATTTTGGTTCGTACAAAGAAGAATTGCTTTCAGCAGACGACAGTCTGGTTCCGGAGTTTGTTGAACTCACTGTATTTCCGTTTTCCGCTTGATCAAACGAACTGGTAATAGGCCAACATAATATTCCGCCATTTTCTTGTTCTCTCTGTCTGTGCTCAAAAGCTGAAAGCAAATAGGGGAAATGAACATCTTAGCATCGTTCTCTGCCTATGTAGAATTCGATCGTTGACAATAGCCTACCGTCGTTTTCTATTGAAAAATACCGACTCTGGGTGCTCGGAGGCGCGGGGAACTCTGGGGTTTGGGTTGACATTTCCTTTGTTCTCAATTTACCTTCAGTACTTGGAGATTTTGGCTCTCTGACGAATATTTTGGAATTGCAAGAGTTAAGGGACGTAGTTTAGGAATGGTGTTATCACATAAAATATAGACTACGTACCTGGGATTTATCTGGAAACTGCTACAACAATTTTCACTTGTCATATCCCGAAATATGACTTTTCTGATCGAGTAAGTGTTCGTTTTTGAAACAGAAAAGAGAAAAAAATTACTTCAAATTCGATCGATTCGATTAAGAATTGAGCCGAGCCATTTGACTCGTTAGAATGAATCTAATACACTCGATCCTTTTTTTAAGCAACAAATGCGTTCCTAAATATCTAAATAACTAATTAAATGGAGAAAATAAGGATAGCGTTCTGGAATGCTTCCTATATTCGTTTATCTAATCATTCTAATGTATTCATACTAATACGACACGAAAGTAGTATGCCAATATTTTAACATTGATATATCTAATTACGTCGCAGTTGCTAAGTAAAAAAAAAGTCTAGACGACGTTATGATCGTGATCGTTACTGATCGTGTTGCCTGTGAGTGAATTTTCTTGGCGCACTGCTTGCAACTGTGTGCACATGCTTACAACATGGAGAGAACATTGAATAAGAGTGGGGGTTAGCCAGCGAACAGATTTTCGTTTGTTCCTGTCAAGTTACTCTCCATCACACTTGCATATATTTTTTTTATACATTGAGTAGAAAAGTTGGTAGAAATAGGTTTGACACACAACTGTGAATTCGCATAGTTTGGAGATGCATTAAACGCGGGTCTAGTATATGGCATTAAGTTCAGACGTTTGAGTAAAAAAAAACTTAAAAAAACAGTCAAATACTCACTTTTGCTTGCGGTAACTCCGCCGCTTCATTTTCCTCCTTATGCATGGCTTCATAACGTACTTACTGTCTTCGCCCGTGATAGATATTTTAGTATTCATTCTCGAGTCATCTGTTCGCAAAAAAATGATTTAATAATTCAGTAACGGAATACGGTACATCACTTCTTCGTTTTTTCGCTCAACGAGATTTCGATTTTTTTACTATTCACCTACCTCACAGTAACCCAGTAACAACGCGCTTCGATTAACGAATATATAAGCTAGTTTCAGGAACGGAACCCACTCGTAAATCGAAGAAATGCTGTACAATAGAATAAAAAAAATTCAAAATCCATTTCATACCAATATTGATATTGTAATTTGTACTGGACTTGATTGAATTGGCTTCTAGACCCAGTTCTGGATCTTCCGATATAACGGCGAGCTCGGATCTTGCAAACGGATTCTTAGCTCCAGTTGTCGTCACGATTTCTTTGCTGCCAGTAATCAATTTTGTTTGGTCATTTCGTTGTGGCGAGTCATCAATGCTGTCTCCGTCCCAACTACCAAATCTTTTTTTTGGCTGTCTATTCATATCTTTGAAAGAACGATGTGACTTTTTAATTAGAAGTCCCGCTACGAAACCTAGCTGTGTGCACAATTCTTTCTCACAAGAGCCAGACAGTATGCGGGAAAGTCTCTCGCATGTAGGCCGCTTTCAAAAAGCACAATTCCACACATTTAATATTATTTAGCTTTGCTACTTCGAATCGAAACTCTTCCCTGAGTTTTGTGTTATACGGTACAAGATATTACTTGAAAAAACTTTAATGCATAATCTTAATTTTCAGCCGCTTACAGCTTCCATTTTCGTCATTGATTATTGTAATGGACCTAATTTGCAGAGAAACAGCGGGAGTTCTACCTAATTGTAGCACAATACTAGTTGAAAAATGATTTCGAATTTACTGTAAGGATAATTGTAATCAAGTACTCGAGGTTAAATTCATGTATAAGAACTATCAGAGCGGTACAACCATTCCCGGGTGACCCCTTTATGAAAAGCCCCTTCCCCTTGAGCCTCCTCAGACCCCACACGAAGCTCGGAATCGAGTTATCTTTGTACGTGCATTATTTTGGAGAGCGAGCAAATTTGGCAAAGATCCGCTTATACATCTAGAGATAAATGGCCTCAAGGGACTACCAAAGGCTCAATCCCTGTCGTTCTAATCTAATCAGATAGTTGTGATACCTACCATCTGCGATTTCACTTGCTGGTTCCCACAAGCGATATGAAAATTCATTCCTGGAAATAAGAAATGAATGAGTGACATTTATTGGTAATTCCCGTGTAATAATGTGACGGAGGCGACTTCCACATGCAAAATGGGACATTTATGTTATAACGTCACGTCAAGACAAGCGGAATACTATTTAACGTTTAATCTCATTTCAAAATATTATTAAGACTCTTATTATTAATTCAAGTGGATGAAGTTTATTCAAGTGATGCTTTTTTCTATTCATATAACATAAATATACATGGAAATACAGTTTAATTTATTAATAAATAATAATGAAAATGCATTAGTTTAAATAAATATTTCTCCTATCCAGCCCCTCAAAAGGGAAGTAAAGCTGATTGATTTGATAAATACCTTAAATCTTCTTTGATTATATTCAAATATTCTGGATAGATCTCATTCACTTTTCTTAGACCGCCCAAAGATATGGATTGTAGTTCACAGAACGTTAGCGCTTTGACATCCGCTTCGGAAGTAATCACTTTATCGGATGAAACGTCTCCGCCAAACAAATCTCCTTTACCTAATAAAATAAATCCGCTTTTAATAATGAAAATATCTGGAAAATTTAACGCGTCCCCGAAGGCAATATGTATCCAAGAAATTTTGTGTTTCTTTCTTACTCAAAAGTGCAACAACCAATTCATTTTTTAATACTTCAAACGATCCGCTGCAAACGAGATAAACGTGTTCTATTGGATCACCGGTGCGGATGAATACATCGCCTAATGTAGCGAATTGACGACTTGTATGTGAGGATAAAAATCTTCGACAACCCTGCGTGATGATCGAATATCAGAATTAGGAAGATATAGATATTGATGAGAATCCTAGTCGAATTTCAGTATTTTTCTATTTGCATCTATAAAATGAGATATCTTGGGATTAGGATTCAAATCCATTCACAGTTCACAATATGGCTTATACATATACCCTGAATTCATTTTTAATAACTTTTTACACATAATACCTTCTGAAATGTAGGATATCAATCTCCATATACGGGGTCATATTTAGATTAAAAGTTTACAGTGCACACCATTTGTATCAAATTTTATATCATTCTGTAGTGTCTGCATTCCTAAGTATTCCGGATTTCGAAGGTTTCCAAATAAAGGAGTTTCGGATAAAAGGTTGTCAACAAGTATTGAAGTTATATTGATTCAAAAAAATTGCATGAAGGATAAATTTTACCTCGCTAGTTTCATCAAACACTGGAAGACTGAGAATATCTTTATACAAATGCATCGAAACGTCCGTTTGCAAACTCTTCGAAAAATCTTTCATGATCTGAAATGCATCAATGTAGAAATGTATAATTTATTGACCAATGTAAAAACATGGTGAAAATAGAACTAGTGAAGAAGCCAGTAAATCAGCGTTCAAATTTTGATTGACAGTAATTCACAAATTTAAAAAAATATAGCGCCTTCAAGTCAGTAAAGTTTGCTGTTGGTTATTGTCAACGATCAAAACCGACATTGCCACTACGGGGCGACAGACTAGGGTTAAATAATTGAATGAAATAAGGCTTCACCTCATTGTGATCAACTCCGTTGTTCAACAGCCACTTTCCTTGAAAGTTTTGAATGACTCTGTGATGGAGCTCCTTCGAAAGCCTGCAGCAACCCACATTAGTGTTATATTATTAATTAATGTCAATTCCAAACGAATTTTATTCTTACCGATGCATTCGCATAAAATCTTTCAATCCTCTTTCCTTTCGATCGTATTCCGATCGTTTTTTGTACATTTGCTGGATAATCGCAGTGATGCTGCCGAACACCACAGCGTGCATAATTGCTGTGTACATTTGAAAGTCATGATATATCTTAAATTTATCTCCATCACCAAGAAATTTACCAACCGCCAATCAGCATAACACATATCGAAAATATTTTTTCGTTGTTCGTGTTCGGCGAGACGTTTCCGAATCCAACGCTGGTCAAACTGCTGAGCGTGAAATAGAGGGCGGTTATGTATGTCGTGGTGATTTTTGGTCCATTCGCAGTGTCCGAATGGAATTGCGTTCGGAGGACAGAACCCAATTCATACATCCAACCTTATCAAGAGTTGAATACAGTATTTTAGATAAGAGAAATAATGTGTAAAGGAAATGCTCTGCTATACAGTAAACCCCCCTCTTATGTGGTACTTGAAAAATTAATATCTGTATATATCGAAGGAGTTCGTTTTTATGTCTGTTTTTTGACTGTTATCGATAATTACTTTATTTTGTGGCCTGTTTCACCTCAAACATGCTTGATATTACTATTACGGCGAAGGCTTGGTCGCCAGTCAGTCGCTCACTTCATTTACAGTACATGTAACTTATATGGTTATTAAAACTTGTTCTTAACTTACCCATTTATTTCTTCATATTTCTCTTAGTACTATATTCAGAATACTAATTATAATACTGAGGCATATATAGTGTTTCAGTGAGTTTTGTAATGTGCTAAATAGATATCCGGAAAATTCAGTTATCCGACAACCTTCCGTCCCAGTGGATAGGAGGCAGTTTAATATACTAATGGTTGGTACTAACTCAACATATCATATGATGAATGTTTAATATTTTACCTGGACCGGTACTATTACTATCAGATGTCTGTCTTATTTCTGTCCATCCCAGTATGAACCATATGCACGCCATCCAGTGTGCAACTAGCACAAACATGAGCATCAGAAGAAATAAAACAACCACACGATACTGAGACCAGTGGTCGATGATTTTGACCAATTTAATCACTCGAAGGAGCCGCACGAATTTTAGTACTTGGACAGCGGTTGGCAGACGAATCTAGGAATAGAATGGCATATAAGATATTATTTATCAAAATGGATACACTTCATTCATTCGTACTGAAATGCCTTTCACTGAAATATATCCAGGGAACCAACTTTGGGGAACAATTTCTTACAAAATGCAGTGCTTCCTACTTAATCCGTTCGGCGAGACCGTTCAAACTCTGAATTGTACAAAACTCTGAGGAACGAATCAAATTTTCCCGAAACAAATAATGGAAAGTGAATTAATCCGTCCCAAACTCTAATCCGAATCAATTTCGGTAAATTTAAACAGCAAATACGCAATATGTCCTGCGACTCCTGTTAGCTTGAACTGATTTAATGGTCCTGGCAATTCCCTATTAAAATACATGTATTGAACTTCGTATTGCTTGAACTCGGTTAAGACAAAATTACAGTAGGCATTATTCGAACTCTGAATGGAATTTCTCTCCAATTCATGAATGCTCGTGAATGGTCGTAAAATCAGTATGTGGGCGGGTTAACGACATCTTTTGTAACATTAATTAATCGGTAACGGTCCATTGGTCCGTCCAGTATATACAATTGCCTCAATGCCCCTGATAATTTAGGCAAAAAAAATTCTACAAATAATTCGCATTGTAGCGCCAAGCTCTACAAACATATTGCCCGAATCTCACGCGTATACGTGCTCCCGTTTGACATAAGTAAAAAAATCGGATCTAACAAACTTACGCAGTCGCTCCCTAATAAATGCATCACAGTATCGAACGGAAGACCTGCTATAAAGTCAATAATGAATGTGGATCGAAAATAGTGGATTGCTATCGTTTTTGGCTCCGACACAACTTGTCCCGCATTGTTCACGAATGTTGTTCGAAAGTTGACAGCTATTTCTGTAAAACATGTTTTTTCGGTTTAAATATTTATTACTTCAAATTTATTACTATGGAATTTGAAATGCCTTCAGAGGGCAGAGGGCGGCTCGTGACGGATATAGCCTTACCCAAAATGAAAAACATTTCCAGCAATATATCGAAGTAGATTGCCGAACTTGAACTGCCGTTGAATATGCAAGTGCTGTTCCACGTTTCTTTAGATATGGTCTGCGAAATGATAATAGCGATGATGAATGAAGGCGATCGGATATACATAATTTATAGATCCATTGTCTGGAAGCAACAATACCTGTAGAGCCGCGTAATACGGTACAGAGCCTGCTGCATAAAGCGTGAACAGAAGTATAATCCAATCCCAAGCATGTTTCCTAATGCTGTAATGAAGTATGATGAAACGAGATCCCTTGCTGTAATACGGCTTGTACTCTAGAACAGGACCGGACGCACTTGTAAAAATCTGGTCACAGAAACATATCGGATTATACTCTGGTACGTGGATCACGGGCGGATAAGCGCAATAGCAAATGCTACGAGATCCCGCGGTTCTACGTTTTTGAGTGTTTTTGTCGGATACTGTCGCGTAACACAATATTAAATTCAATTACAATTACCTTAGTGGAAAATTCAATATAAACTATCAAAGCGTGCGAAGAAATAATGTGATGATGGCCACAAAGC
>QRAM01000183.1:86487-154517 GCA_013436055.1 Halocynthia roretzi | reverse complement strand
GATCTAGTCCATGAGCAAACAGTTGCTGTAATATTTTCTCACGAACCTAATGGGATTGAAGAGAAAATATAGGAAGAACAGTCACATAAATTTGTCAATTAATTTCACATGTTTATTCCCATAAACTAATGGTTTTGAATGCATATTTAATTGAACTGGGGAGTGAGAGGGGTCCAACATTTTCTACTGGCCCCCCTACTAGCTCACTCCGTCCTTGAATAGTATTTTCCATGCATTGTCATTTCACAAGACAATTTTAAATATATTCTCGATTACAAGGTTGACAATATCGACAAATTATTCAGCTTCAAGATCTTTGTATCGTACATTGGACATGGAAGAGCAAGAAGCCAATCGATCTGATTTTTTCTGTTCCTTTATGTGACCAGATAGATTATAAAGAACAGCTCTGCTACGCCTCCTATCTCGCAGACTTGACGGTATCATTTGTTCTTCCGAATCTCTAAAATTAGAAATGCAAACTGTTTAATATGAGTGAATGAAATTCAGATAATACAGAACTCAGTTACCTCCCGTTTTAACATCACCCTTCTGAAGCAAGGGTGTTTCACTGTCGTTTTTGACCTGCACTGATTTCATACCGGTCCCGTCGCTATCAAAATCCTTGCTGGTGGTATCTTTGAACGATACTAAAAACATGTCCACTTCGTTACGTGGATTTTTGATAGGGACGATATCGAGAAGGCAGTCGTACTTTGCTCCTGTATAGAAATCATTTTGTGGCGTTCAATTCTAGATCATGGGAATGAATCAAAGTACATATTATTTCATTTCCTCTAATGGATGTATTATATCGGCAAGCTCTCTTCAGCTTCTCTCTCTCACACTGACTGTAAAGCGATAAGCACCGGTTATTCCGTTGGTAGGAAATAAATGAATTAGCAATAAAATGGCTTTCTATAATGAACTACCAAATGACTTGTAATGTACTTATTTTGGCCCCAAGGTCATCAACTTGATCTTAACTGAATATTTTTAAGTATAGGAGGGAGAGACTCAGAGGTAGCGAACGAGTCTCGCAATGGAATAATGGTTGCGGGTTCGAACTTCATGAGAAACAACTCCGTGTTCTTGTGCAATTCCCTTCTAGCTTGCAGTCGACTCATTCTTATAAATAGTGATTGCTACAGCGATGATAGTGATCTCAAATAGGGTTCTAGAAATCTCTTGGGTCCATCATCATCCCGCCAGTGACTACAGCAAACCATCTCGATACAAGTTCCCGGACACCATCCAGGGAGCTTTTTAAAAAGTCAATGTTATTCAGTAATTACGCGCTTACCACTTCTTTTGTACAAAGTAATCGTCGTCTGATATTTTCGTTTCTCCGCCAACGCCCGCCAAATATCACGACGCTCTTTCACCGAAGTGTCATCGCCGTACATGAAATCACAGGTACAGCATTTCTGCATAACCTGAAACATAAATGTACACTATGTTACGGTTGATTAATGTAAAGTGACCATGTAATAATTGATGGGTGTTTTTTCAATCCTGTGGTCGGTACAAGAATGTGGCACTTTAAAAAATAGGAATCCAATATACGTTGAACATCGATGTTCACTATATGTTCAACCTATATTCAGAGATTGGAGAAGATAGGAGATAGAGTGAAGATAGGAGAAGATATATCAGGAATATTCAGTAATTGGAGGTAAGAAAATTTCTCGCACCTGTCCTCTTCCGTGTCCTGTCAATTCACAAAATCCATCTGAGCAGTAAACGATAGGATAGAGTCCAGGAATCTGCGCACTCGCCAAGATAAAACAGCTGTCTGTTAAAATAACAATACGAAGATCTTGACGTAATCTTCAATTTTTTTTATTTTAATTTCAGTTATTATTCGAACGCATCCTTGAATAAAAGGAGGTCGAGTTCTTTGTAAGGATGTGAATACAATAATTCGCACGCGAGGCTTGATTAAGTCAATTAACCATAACCAAACCATACACAACTGTCAAAATCTTAACAAGATCGTTACTCAACTGAATAGGCAGAAGACACACACCTCATGGGACGAAATAAATAACCACTTATTTTGAAATACAGGAACGATATGAGATCAATATCGGAGTGTATTCTAATTTCGCAGCTACATTATGCTTTTGATGGCTCCTTCTTTGTCTTCGTGGTAATATTAACACTAATGAAGAGGTAGTTATATCATGATCCCTGTAAATTCGTGAAACCCGAAAAATAATTCTGAATGTCGTAGAATATAAGGTAATTCCTCCATATGGACATTTTTGTGTGATGTTTTATGACTGATTCAAATATGAGTTCGCAATTGAGAGAGAAAGATTCGACTATTTGAAGGGGACGCGGATTAATGAAACGAAACACCTCCTTTGACCGAATACAATAGGTATCCTTTACAGTTTGAACATTAAGTTGCTTAACCAACAATTATTTAATAATAACAACCACCTGCGTCTGTCAAGTGAATAAAGTCTTGGTACGTGAGGCGTCTGTGGAATGGATAAGATGATGGGGTGCATTCCTCATTCGGGGCTCAGACGATAATAACTAGTTCCTTACCTGGCGTTTCGATGTAAATACAAATACATTACGGCACGGTGCTTTGCTGAAATCCCATAACTAGACATAGGACGTTTAGGAGGCATGGTGAATGATAAAGTCACAAATGCAAATAACAGTAAACCACGGAGTAGCGCAGAAAATCACACACACAATTCGCAATGACTGTCTGTGAGGGAGTGGAAAAAATAAATATAAATAAAAGGTCTGTGAGGGAGTGCTAGATAGGTGGCGGAGACATACTGCGCTGCTGCGTGGGTAGCTCGAACACGCAGCTTCACAGACGATGCCACACAACGCTTTTGCAGCATCTTCCAAATGGCTCACGCAATTCTTCACATAACTGCGAAATTTTCTCGCCTATAACGAGACTATTGTACATAAACCAACTCTTAAAATCTTAATTTCCGTCAGATTTAAATCGGGTATGGATGAACTAAAGTCTCGACACCCCGCATCGCACTCTTTACCATTACAATTTGTATCATACTAATAGGATTTTGGACAGTAGAATTTGCCTAACCTTAATTTTAACACCACTTCATAAAAAACGTTCAAGTCCAATGATTCCTTTTCCCTATAAGCGCTTTCAACCCTTATCAGAACTCCCGCTATGAAATGGCCGAGTTCTATTATATTTTAAGCCATGAAAAAATGCGAAAGTGACGGTAGCTGTGTTTATAATTTCGTTCTATTAAAATCCATCGTTTTAAAATCACCCTAGATGTATAACATTTCATAATTTAGCGATTTAGCCATTAGGGTCGTCGTTTTTGGAGACAGGAATAGCATCACAGATAGCATCACAATTTTGGAATGATACCCTTGAGAGAAAAACAATAGCGGAAAGTCAGTTCAATTTTATTTCACTATTTACGCACCTAATGTTCTTATCAACTGAAAGAGACACCACTAGCCGAACTTTGTGGAGCTTTCGCGCGATTTAAATACCATGCATGAATTATTAACGACTCGCGCCGTCGGTCCAATTTAGTTCTGATCGCTCCGCTACTTCCTACCTTGCCCGGTCGTATTGCCTCGCTATTACGCCCCTTTTATACCCTTTTTTAAAAACGGCTTTTGGTAATTAACGATTTTTACATGAAGGTAGCACCATTAACTTCGTATAGCGAAAATTCACCGCCAATTAAAAACGTTTTTTTGTAAGAATGATCTTGCAAGCATAGATCGTCTAAAATCTTTGGCGAGGCCATTCTAACAAAAATATATAATGTTTAATTTCCATTTGGAGCTTACAGTAAAAAGATTTCAAAGAATCGGTGATACAATTGAAATCTATATTCAAAACTTACGAGTGCCGTTGAACCTCGTTGCAATTGTATCTAGAAATGAGTTTTTCGGATCGGGGACTCCTTTCCTTCCAGGCATTGCGCCGATGTGCTTGCAGAAACAGAATATATACAACGATGACGGACTGGAACTAATTTTCAGACTGCGTGATGAAATTCATTTACTTCATATAAAAGCTTCGGCAAAAATTGGAAAAACGAGCAGTTGGTCTAGAAGCTTATAATATTATTAGGCATCTTCAAAAGTGCGCAATTTTTTTATTCGAATAAAAACAATCAACTTCATTGGATTTCGTTTGAAACAATAATGTTCTTATGTTTCTCGACTACTCCATTTCTAAAGGTTTTTAATCTGTTACTGTCATAATGTAATAACTGTCTAACTGTCCCTTTCTGGCAACCATCGTCTAACTTATGCCGAGCAAGGTAAATCGTACAAAGAAGTACCATCGTGAACAGCATTTCATTTTTTTCTCAAGTCTCTAAGATATTGGTTGCCACTCCATCTCTATCTACCTCATAAAATGCCAATCATCAGATAAATTACATTGGCCGTGGTCGATGCGTTCGCCAGAAGCCAAACTAGAATTCTCTATTGATCGAGAATACCGTTCTTCCTTCTTGAATCATTATTATTATTGTTGCTTATAGTTAATTGTGGTCTAGTTAATGATACCCGTGGAAAATCTTTCCCTCCCAGGGAGATTGTTAGAAGAATTCTTCGTTTAATTGGGTGCTGGGAATAGTCGTGTTTATACATACCCATTTTTTCCCCATTTTTACCGCCTAATGGCTGGTGAGTTCCAGTAATTAGGAAATTCTTTTACCGTGGTGTATCAAAAGCACGCCATCAGGGAGGTATGTGATTCTTGTACTGAATGTCCCAATGGTTTAAACTTGTCTCGGAAACAGCAAAGCTCTATTATGGAAATAAAATCGTTTTTTTCGCGCAAATCCTGAGCTTTTTACTGTATTTGGATTTTATTCGATCGTATATGTGTAGGCTCAGCACGACATCTGAACGCGAGATATTTCGTAATATTTCGGAGACTTGTAATTTTAACAATGAAAAATCGATAAAATGTCTATTATTGTCAGCTTGGCTAAATGACGAAGGAGATGACTAAAATCATGACAGAATATAATAAAACATACTAAAATAGTATTTCAATGCTTCCATATCATCAACATTCGCCATTACGATTGAGCGTTAAGTAGATTTCTTGAGATTCAATAAACAAGTTCTATATGAATATGGAATTATGTTTGCATTTGGAAAACAGATATTGATTTCTGTTTTATCTGGTGACTCATCATCATCATTATTTTACTGCAGACAACTACTGTACTTTACTCGAATTATCGATACGCTAGATGGTGATCGAGAAGAAGTTTTAGTAAGATAATTTGAAAACGAATTTTGAGGTTTTGTGTTCAGGTTTGTGGTTCATTTTAAGCATTTAACCCTGACTTTCCTAGTCTCCCTAATAGTAATATTTTATATTTAATAAAACTCATTGTTGTACTTAAAACCTGTTCACAGTCCTCGTAACTAGTATTCACTGAGATCAACAAGAAAGAACTGCATTTGTCTGCTGTTGTATATTCAAAAGTGAAAAAGCGCCGGTAAAGGAATTAGAATAGAGCTAAACAAAGAAAATAATACTGCTAGTAACCAAAATACAAATTGTTCGATAGAAAGATAGAAAAAACATGATTGAAGATCAACGAATTTTGACAAAACATGAAATTATAAATCGATCTCAGAGTTCATCAGTGGCAATCGTAATTTATTAATTTCATTCCATATGCTGTTTCAGTCAAACGTGTTGCAATTCTATAACACTGCTGTTGGAGAAGTTATCAAAGCTCATCATCCACTTTTTCTCCAAGAGAATCTACTTTTGGCAAGGGTATTTTCAGTTCTTTCTGAGAGAGAAAACCGTCTTTATCTGCATCCTGTTTCTTGAACAGCTCTTCAACAACATCCTCTCGTTTTGCTCCCGGAAGTATCTTGGCCACTCCGGAGTCGACTTCTTTCAAGATGTATGAGAGAAACTGAAATATAATGATGTCTGATCTGATTTTCGAACTCATGGTAGTTGAACAAAATTAATTCACCCCATGCTCCCTCCCGGTTCCCAATGTTGATACCATTTGATCAAAAAACACATATCACACCTCATCAAGGGTTAACTTTTTATCTTCATCAATATCAATCAAGGAAAATAGATTATCAGGAGTAGAACTCTTCTTCCACATAAACACAAATCCTTCTGGCAGAGAATCTTCAATTTTGTGCAAATTCAATGTGTACACAAGCACTGCACTTCCTGGTATGGTGTCTATGTAACAGAAAGTGCAAAACAAATATTTAAATTCACATACTGTACATATAATATGCAGTAATAGTATTCCAATTCTTAGTACCTGTTCCTGGTTCACCAAACCCAAGATGAGGAGGGATTGTTGCCTTCTTTACTTCTCCGACACACATACCCTCTAATGCTCTTTCTAGACCGGCAACAGTGGATCCTCTCCCCATATATGTAGCCCATGGGCCCGGTTTGTCCTTACTGTATAAATCAAGTGAAGTAATTTTTAGAATCTCCATATAACATTCAAGCTTAAAGTCAAAGACTTAACAATTGCAATGTCAAACCTAGAGTCAAGCTTAGTCCCATCCATCAATTCAAGATCATAATCATAGGTGAGGAAGTCATCCTGTGCAGCTTTCCTTTGACAATCCTTCGGTGGAGGAGTGAGGACATCCATTTTAACGTCATCCTTTGGATTGTGAACGTCCACGAGGAAAACGTCGAACACTAATACAGCACTTCCAGGTATTTTATTCTCTGAAAGGAAATAACGTTAAATCTTAGAATTTGAACAAGGAAAATTAGAAGGCTGTCACGTGGTCCAAATACTCACCTACACCCGCCTCTCCGTAAGCCAAATGTGGGGGTATAGTAATTTTTCTTTTCTCGCCAACACACATACCCAACAACCCCTTCTCCATGCCGGGAATGATTTTTTTGAATCCGATGTAAGTATCGTAGGTGTGGTTTCTACTGTAACTGATAACAAGGAGTTTCGAATAAAAACATATTATATAAAACCGCAAAACAAGTGCTTTACCTGGAATCAAACACTTTCCCGTCAACCAGAGAAACGTTATAATGGTAACGGACATAATCCGTGTCTTCTATGCGACGTGGACAAAGATCTTTCCCATTTTTATCTGAATGAGAATTAAAATTCTTGTAACTGAAATTGATTTCGAGATTGGGATGTTCGCTTGTGAACAATTAGTTTGTATTTTCTGCTGCAGTATTTACCTTTACCATACTTTGTGCTGAGCACCTCTATTTCCGCCGTATCATTCGGATTGTGAAAGTCAATGATTTCTACGTCAAACCTCAAAGTAGCTTCTGGAGGTATTTTTTTGTCTAGCAGATGTGACAAAATTAGTAGTTGCACAGTGGATTTAGGTTTTATAAATATCTTTCCATTTGACATACCATCTCCTTTGGACCCATACCCAAGGTGGGGCGGGATGATGATTGTACGCATTTCACCCATGCAGGATCCTAGCAGGCCCTCCTCCATTCCCCTGATCAACCATCCGTTTCCTACATATGTATCGTATGTTTGTTCATCATCATAACTGTGAAAAATCATGATTGACAATTTTTGAAAAAAAAATTATAGGCTTTATTTATGTCTATATAATAAAAATGAATTTCATACTATCCAAAGGGATTCTTAACTCAATTTATAATATTTTAATTTATTTCAGAGTATAAAAGAAGCATCACCTTGAGTAAAACTTTTCACCGTTCATCAAAGTACCATTGTAATGATAACGAATGTAATCACTGCTCACCAGTGTTCTTTTGCAGTCGGGAGGTGTACGAGTGGTTGTTATCTGGTAAAAAATTGGATATTCAATATTATACAAGAGAACTCTAATTGGGTAAATTAGTTAGTGATGGATGGATGGTAAAAACAAACAATAGATAGCATTTAAAATTTGATTTAAATAATTATGACTATAGACCAAGGGTCAATAAGTATCAGTAAACACAGCGTTCTGTTCGTTCCTCATTTCGTATGATCACATTTAGTTAAACCGTGTTACGTACCAATGCCCATATGGACTCATCTCCGTTGAAATAGTTTATTATGGGAGTTCATCAAGAGGATTAGAATTGTACTTGTGTATTGGTAAGCGACTGCCTGTCTGCTACATTGTGCTATCGTTTTATGCTTAATGTTCTGTATCAATTTCTTTTGATATTTCTTCTCGAGAAGTAGTAATGAGGTGAAAGGGTGAAGGAATTTTCTACCTTACCTTGATAACATTTATTTCACATTTGGGAGTCAATGAGGGAACAAGGATCTAAAACGTATGTCATTCACTGATGTACACACACCATTGCTAAGGCTTTTAATAGTGGTCTTGTGATACATACTTGCTCCAAAAAAAATATGTCTTATTGCAATAGAACTGCTCAGTTAAAATTGATTGATCCAATTTTCATAGACTACCTGTATAGTGTCTTTTTCATTAGATATATCAAGGAGAACAAAATTGAATAGGATTGTAGCTCCTCCTGGAATGACATCACCTAAAATACCAAGATTATCTCAATGTAATATTGCACTAAAAAATTAATGACCGATTGACAGCAATTGATCGAGTTTTATTACCTGTACCCTCGTCTCCATATGCAAGATCTGGAGGAATCGCAACAACACGGTGCTCGTTAATGCACATCCCGATGAGGGCGTCGTCCATGCCCCGGATCAGCCATCCTACACCCACCTGTGTGTTATATGATCTTCCTCTTTCATAGCTGCATATTAATAATATAAAGTAACCACAACCATTAATAAAACTAATCAATATATAATAATTCAACATGAGGAAACATATGGGTTCTAGGTTCTAGCTGAGAAATAGCTAGCAGTGCAATTTTACCTCGAATCAAAGTATGTTCCGTCAGTCAGCATTCCGTAATAGTGGTAGCGAACTGCGTCTCCCAATTGCACCTTTCTGATGCAATCTGGTGGAATCCATTGCGAAATGATTTCGATCTTTCGTTAATTAAAGAAACAGCGTTTTAGGTCGGTTACTTAGCGACAAATTTGCAGCATTTTCATTGCGGTAAACCTATGTTTATCCACCGATTTCATGCACGAAAGTTATTAATAATAGATATCGCTCTTTTCTTACCTTGGGTAAATCCTTTCCCGCCTGCTTAGAATTCGCAATGCATATGATATTAGCTAAAACTAATGCACTTTCTAGAAATCCTCTCATGATACCGACTGTACAGCGTGCTTTTCGCTTTATCCGGTCTAGACTTGTCTATTATGGAGAAAAGCACAAATGCAACGTTTCACTAGTAATGTCTAGTAATTTGCCTCCTCTGGAAGTTGACTGGTTTGTAATAGAAATCTAAAAGAGCATCTTTGTTTTATATCCTCGAAATTTTTCCTAATCCTTAATTCCCAAAGTATGACCTAATTTTCTACATATTAACAACAGTGCAGTACTGCATTGTATTTGTCTTTGTGAATGAATGATGCTTTTTAGAAAGGCGTGAATGGAAACAAAAGGGTGTGAAATGGGAAGTGAATACATGATGAAAGAGAATGAAAGAAGAAACAAAGCGATAAGGGATGTAGTACAGTGTGTCTTTCGTGCAGAACCTTTTTCCAGTCATGGCCATTCAGCGTTTTAAATCTACTCCCTATACTCCGCCATACAGTCAGTTGCTGAGAACCCAATCCTGTTTTTATGCACATATTCCAAAGTTGACAAGTAACAATTAGTAGATTTGCAAACAAAATGACGAGATTTCATAAAATATCCAAGATTTTTTACCGAGAAATCAATTTCGTTGTGTTCTAGTGGTCATAGAAATCCATTTGTATTTTCGCCACTGAAGGACCGCAATACAATTCAATAGCGGGAAATAGTAACCATTAAATTACCCCTTATAGCCCCCCCCTCAAACTTTACAAGATTTTCTTCAATAACAAGAATTGAATTTTTGTGGTTAATTTATGAGTTACAAGGACAAAATAAGCCACCTTATAAATTGCCTTCGGCAGCGAAAGCAATGTGTTAGTTTTGGTATTTACGTGTGTTTGTTAGTCATCACAAAAAAGACGAGATTCGAACATGAATATCGAGGAACAAACGCAATGGAAAACACCAGGAGACGTAATGAAGAAAATTCGTGTTCGCAAGATACGCAAAGACGTAACGAGAAAATCGACATTCGGCAATAGTAGCCTCGTTAGCTCCAAAATTACGGATGCGACATTGGCAACTGCAGACGCTTCCTCAGTGGTATGGTTTGGGTTTGGTTCAGTCCTAGGGTATCATTAACTCTATTCTTTTAATTTTTATTTGTGTCCTTGTTTCAGACGAGATTAAATCCGTATTCCTGCAAAAGAAAATCATCGGAAGTAAACGTGGTCCAGAAGAAACGAATTCTATCATGTTCGGATTATGATAATGTTGCCGTAGCCATTACACAAACGGAAAATCATAGTCCTCTGGATTCCCATCTAGGATCGGAGTAAGGTTTTGTTAGTTTGCGTGGTGTGGGTTTGGTTATATGGGAATTTTCGTGCAACCAGGTATATATCAGCTCACATCTAAACTAGGTGTTAGAAGGTATCACTATGCTGAACTTTGAAGTACCTTTTTTACTAGTGAGATTAAATCAAAGGAGAACATGGAACCGCCACTTCCACCACCCAAGCAAAATCACTTTCAAATGGACGTTGCCCTACAAAGTCTTATGTTGGTAATGAAATCTTACTTAAATTTTTCAAACGCAAGTAAATTAGTAAAATATAATATTTTTTACCTTTCTAGAAATCTGAGGCAGAGAAAGAAGGGAAAATTGACAACGCAAACAAGATATCTGAAAATCTTCCGGTAGATTGGACAATCAAGAAAAAAGTAAGGTAAGGATCGCTTACTGCCTTTTTAACTGTGCACAGCAGGACTGTGGGGTCAAAGTCACCGGCGAAAAGTGATCACCCACTTCATATCACCAAATTGCTAAGAATATTTAGGAAATTAAAATCGTCATTTCTCCACCCCCAACTCCCTTTTTTAGAGAAATAAAAATGGTATTGCGAGGTTCTTTGAAGCTCCCTACACCATTTGAGACAAAAAATGAAAAAAAATATATTCTAGCAGAAAGTAGCATGATTTATGTTGGCAGTAATGAAATGGCTTGTATGTTGTGTGGTTTTAATTGATATGGATATTAATTTAATGGTAATGGTACTAAAAATATAATTATGTATTGTACTAAATTTCCTTTTCACTAGGTTTTTGTCACAATCTCCATTCACATGGTGCAGTCGCATGAAAAGTGCCGAAGAAGCTCTGTGTATTCTAAAGGCGACCCGTGATTATCGTTCTACGACTGATGAAGTGCAGGTCTGAATGGTGTGTTCAATTCTAATGGGAGATATGATTATATGAAGGTGTTAATTTTAGAACGCAAAAACAACTGATTTCGACCAGAAATCCTGGAGGATCGCGTTAGGAAGCTTTCTGACGTATTGGCAACATCCCTGCATCCCTTGGCTCACATTATTTCCAAGATTTGGTCTTGACCAAAGGATCGTTCACGGAAAATCGACAGTTTCGTTGTCCGATGAAGTTGTCAGGGCTCTGTATGACAGTTGGTACGTGGACCGAAGGGAAGTCGTTAGTTTTTCATTGATTGTAAACAATGTTATTTCCATCTTATTTTTCTCAGGGTTATTGGTTTTCGTTCTGTTTATCAAATGACTCAAGAAAGTCTCTGTCCATATTTCTATATCCTCGCACAACAGTACACTGCTATATTTCGTGCTTCAGGTGTCTATGGTATGAACGAAGTGAGTACAGCTGTATAAAATGATTCAACATTCAACTCTTGATTCAACAGACTACTAGGGGGAACTACCTGTAATTTGTACCGAGATGAAAAATACCGTGGTGAAAGCAATTTAATTAAGTTGCTTCTAACTGATACTAGTATGCACTCTCTTCCCTTTCTCACCTCTTCCTCTTGAGGACATTGCTACTTACAAAAAGTATTAAAGTATTTGAGTAACTATAAGTGAGAAAATTTATGAGTAAACACTGTGGTACCATGGCCATCCTTCCAATGTGAGTGAAAGCAATCACAAAAGTGAAAAATTTGGCATGTGCAAATCTTCTGTCCAAGCGGTAGCTACGCGAGTTGCCAGGCAGTGTCTGACCAATGGCACTATGTTCAAATTTGGTTTAAAATCCAAGAAATCAGCGTCATGAAAACTGAGGGTCAAAATTACTTTGTTCATTTTTAGTTGTCTATCATCTCTCAAATAATCTCATGTGTTTCATAGATTATTTGCATTCTAACTCCAACAACTCCTGGCTTTCGTCAATCCTTGAAAAAGGAAGGCATTGCATTCACGATGTTGAGAGAGAAAAAAAGTAAAAAGATTAAGGATGAAATTCCATCTGAATTGGGTATTTATTATATTTATTTTAAGTTTTTTTGTTTTGTTTCTCGCACATTGTGATTGATATGATTTGTTCCATAGCTGATGCTGAGAAAGTGGATCAGACTAAGGATGTAGGAGAGGTCGATGGAATATCAGTCAATAACACTCCAAGTACCAATGATTCACACACCGCAGCCACGTAAGACCGCCACATGATTCATATAGACCTAGCGTGTACTGAAGAGTTTTTTTTCCTTAGAAAAGACACGAATGAGAAAGAAGAACCTGAATGGGAAAAAATTGCTTCAGAGTTGAAGTTCCGTGAGCACAGAGAAATATTGCCTCCCGATAACGTGAGCTCGGCAATACTGATAAAAGGAGATTCAAACACACAAGTATGACTATGCACATTTTGTCTCTGTCATTCAAAATATACAGTGGAGGCTACTCATTATGATCGTGGATAATGTTATCAATCGGGTATTGTTATTAATATCAATCAGTACAGACCGTATGATATTCAAATCTCTTACTTAATGTTATCAGCCAGTTATTATTATCAAAAAGATACTGTCCAAGAGCGATCACAGAAGCGGCCACTGTATATCCTGTTATCTCTTATTCCTGAATTTCTTGACATTATTATTTTATTACTAAAATTTTTAGTATCATTTTAGCTTCTCTTCAACTACCTCTTGAATTCGCAAAGCAGTATCACATGCTCTGGCCATCAAACTGGAGTCCCACCTACAATTATTTCTCCCATTGCATTCCAAGGTGCCAGCTTACAAAAGCTGAACATTCGTGCAGGGGTTGTAAAGGTACATATCACCCTATAGATTATTGTCTTTAGGTATCAATTTTTTTATAGTTTCAACAATAATAAAAATGTTTGTTTAGTCTTTCAGCGAATCCTCGTTCGATCGCAGCAAGCTTACAGTGACTGGAACGAAAAAGAAATTTTCTATGGACATTAGCGGACCACTGTTACCAGACTCTATTATCAAAATCGCAGATTTGCTACGTAGAACACAACATAATAATGGCTTTTTTGCTACATTTGATACCTATTCATGTACCACACCATTCAATTCCAGTCTTGTTGACAATCAGCAAGGTGGTCCCAACAGCAATTTGAATACCGAATCGTGCGAAGTAATAAATAAAAATCTTGCTGCCGCACTTGGTCCTCCATGTGATTTGCTCGAATCCCATTTATTGAAGAGATCGAATGAAGCGATTACCTTCCACGATCTTACTTTGACGGAAAACCTATTTAGTTGGACGTGACTTACAATCATTTAGATATAATGCCCTTTACTGCCTCCATTCAATGAGATTAACAGAAGTTCTTACTTGAACATTGCCAACTATTGAATTTTATATAAATTATTTTTATTTCATGTTGTTTTTCATATCCAGATGTTATGTTTTCTATGTACAATCTAGTTTATCCTATTTGATGATAAAATACTTTCCTTAACAAGAATGATAGCTTGATATGAGCTGTGAAGGAACAGCAGAGATGGGGTCAGGGCTGGACACAGTCGAGCAGTTATATACCAGCTGGAAACTAATAGTTTAAGTGACAATTAAAGAACTTAAAAGATCCTCAACAACCACCCCAAAATTGGCCTTGTGATTCTAAGTTTGAGGTATGTTCTCCATGGTGTTATTCAAGGGCATACTACCTGTTATGACATGAATGTAGTTCTTGCATTATATGTGTATGATTGTTTTAGGTATGCAGGACTGGGTGGATTGCGGGTAATAAGACGAGACAAATGTTTCATCCAATTTATTTATTGTGACCAGGCATAATATCTTGGTCCCGATTAGGGATCGAATCATCTTGACGGAGGTATGGCGGCTGAATACTATACATTTGTTTTCTAAGGGCTATGATTTAATCTCTACTCAGTCAATCATGCTGCTGTTTCTATATGTATAAAATGTTAGGCATACTTCTGGGAAGTTTCTGTAAAAATTTCAGCGTGATTGAGTCAGTAGAATTTGATTTATAGCCCACAGAAATCAATGTATAGCATATCGCCGCCATACCAATCCTGATACGACCCTGTTTTCCCAATAGCGAATGAAGCTGTTACTGCTAAGATGTGCCCGGTGTCAGAGTGCGTGATGATTTTACCACATCTTATGATATTCATGAATTTTTTTAGAAGATACAGGATGTTCTACCCAAGATGTTTTACTTGAAAAATGGGATGACACGCTTGAGTAATTACTGGGCATTATGGGTAATTGCGCGCATTTCGATTCCAAATTCAAAACAACGAAATTCTTTAACTTGCCGAATGCGTCGTAAAGAAAGTTCTGTATCTTCTATCTTCGTTCAACATTCGCTCCTGATTGTCCAGGAAACTTGACTGCCATTAAATTAAAATGACTGCCATTCCCATACCGCCTGTTTCCCGTAGTGGGAACGGGCTTTTGGCGAACGAGGGAAACGAAGAGCTATTTGCAGTCGAAAAAATCAAGAAGGTAAAGAACTATATGGATCTGTTTGTGTTGTCATCGTATTTAATAAATCACTGGCTATACCGATTTCTCGAAAATATATCTATATGTATCCAACTGCTTATCATTTATAAGCGTAAGGGGACTCTTTGCTATGGGGACGACAGATTTTTCAATTTGCCTGAAATTTTGCACAGAAAAAAAAATTTCCCTTTTAAAATTTGAGTAACAAATAAAGATGTAAATTTTAGTCACTGGGTAATATACTAGAATGCCGCCAATAAGAACCTCAATTTTCTGAAAAATTCAAAGACCCCACCCCTTCCCCATTTTTTGTCACATCCAAATATTGGTAGTGTTTATTTATTCTTTAATTTATCACTTATTCTTTCAATTAATTGAAATTAATGAACTTTTCATTCAAATTATATTATGATTTTGTCTTCAGAGTTTGGAAAAAGACTTCGCTACGCCAAGCGATGTCCGGAAGAGAATATCTAGATTGAGTCAGTGCATGCAAGCGATAAATTCCGAATACATCAAGGTTCATTTGAGACTGAGACCGTTTTCTGACGATGAAATGAAAGCAAAGGAGGATCAGGTAAAGGAGAGCATCAGAAAATGGAAACTTAAACTAAAGAACGAATATGTTTGAATTGAGGTTCAAAAAAATAAACTTGAAAAAGAAATAACTGAAAATCTTGGATCTACATTTGAGTGTCTCCTGTTTTTAACATTTTTAGTAATTTTTTTCTTTCTCAGGGCTGTATGAAGATTTCAACTGACAATCATGTCCTCACTCTCATCCCACCTAAAGATTCCAACATGTATAAAGTTAACAGCCGAGGAATTGGTGATTCCGTTCATCATTACACGTTCAGCAAGATATTCGACGAAGCAACCCAGTAAGGACAATTGTATACACTGGATTTACGAGAATTTGAAAGAGTATTTTGCTCTTTAATCTCATTGAGTTCGTAAGCATCAAATAATACAGAAACTGTAGCTCGTGGGCTTCAACTTTAGTTCAGAGTTAACCGTGTGAATTAATTAGCATAAATACCCAAAATAACCGCAAAGAATTGTTGGCATGTAAAACCTGAACCTAAGCGAATGTAAACAAAGGGATAATTCGTCCATTTACCATCAAACTATTGTGTAATAATATTTTTACTCAACACCTACTTCCAGTAACAATGTGCTCTGATTTACAAGCGAGTCTCAAGAATAGAAGGGCTATATCAAAAGCTAGATATCAAGATATCAGATATTTCTCGCATTAAATTCATGTTTTTTCTGTTGGAATTCTGTATCACTGGTGTCTGTCATCTTGATATCATTCCAATATGAACATATGCTTCATATTTTATGTAAAATTGTTTCTTTTTAGACAAAAGGAATTGTTTGAAAGAACCACTTTGCCATTAGTGGAAGATTTTGTCAATGGAAACGATGCACTCGTTTTTACCTATGGAGTAACGAATGCTGGTGAGTATTCCTATACTATAATGAAGCTATTAAATTAGGCAAAGACTTTTTCTTAATATTAACCACAGATTGTTTTATTTAAGGCAAAACTTATACAATTCATGGAAATCCTGGTAATGAAGGAATTCTGCCAAGATCCATCGATGTTATTTTTTCCAACGTGGGAGATAAACTCATCGAGGTTTGTGATTGCGAACTACGGTGGAAGCCTCCTATTATGTTCGCGGATAATGTTATCAATCTGGTATTGTTATCAATCGGTCCTTGGTTGATCAAAAATATTCCTACATTATAAGCCAGTTATTATTACAAAGTGATCACAATGAATGGCCTCCACTGTGATTCTTTAAAAACTTTCGTGCACTTGAATTGGATTGCAATATTTTTTAATTTTACATGTTTGAGATTTGTTCACAATGAATGCAGCAGCTGATTTATTTCTATCATTTTAGCATGATAAAATTCAGCTAAGAATGGCGAATGATATTTACACTGCCAGCGAAGATGAGCTGAAGAGAAACAGAAATAAAAAAAGAGAAATACTTGCCAGAGCTGACGAGGTATCGAAGCTGAAGAGACTACTAGATTTCAATATTTAATCCGTTGGTAAAATCTAATCTAAATCCTAAATAAATTTGCTGCAGTTACCGTGCGAAAACAAAGCCGACAGCTGCCAGTCGACCAGCCGAGACACTCTGGAATCGTTGCCATCTAGTGATGTCACACAGTCGGAGTGCGGTTCCGCTAACAACACGATGATTGCAGAGTCTTCCTTCTGGTATGTATCTCAAAATTTATTTGATACCAGTCTTGTATTATTATTAATAATTATTAGTGAACTATCATTAGCGTTACTTATAATTGTGTAGAATATACCTTTGTATATGATTTCTGTCTGCTTTTAACAGTCCACAAAATTTGGAACCGCCATCTCTAAGTAAGGTGTCTGATGACAGTGTCCAGGGACCAGTGAAGTAAGTGGTGAAATGAAAATAAATATGAGAGTAGAAAATAAATATTGATACGAATATGAATTCACATCAAGGTATGTCATGTTTGTATCGTTCGTCGAAATCTACAAAGAATTAATTTACGATCTGACCGCCCCATCCGCCGACGATAAGCGCGTAAAAAGACAGTCCCTTCGTCTCGCCGACGATAAAAAAGGAAAACCTTACGTGAAGGAAATAAACGAAATACAAGTAAAGTCTCAGGAGGAAATCAAAAAAATCCTGAGGCTGGGACAACGTAATCTTCATGTCGCGGCCACCAAACTAAATGAAAGCTCCAGTAGAAGGTTTGGTTTTTATTTTTAAATTGTTATGTATTGTAGTAATTACCGGTTAATTACCATTACTCTGTCGTTCATTGCAGTCACTGCATATTCACCGTTACACTGGTACAAGTGATGGACATCCCAGAACCAAAACTAGCAAGAGTCTCCAAGTACTGTCCATGTTATTTTTTCATCTATATTCTCTATCATAGATACATTTTTATACTATACTTATGTTTATGGCACTGCTACACAGAGGGCTGTGGAGTGGAGGGGGAATTTTTGGGTAACTGGAGTCAGAGTCGATTGTTTTTTTGTAACTCCACAGCTTTGGGTAGACTTTCTGTAGCAGTTTGAAAAATATAGTACCAATACAATTCTAACTTTCACCGTGCTAGGATTTCGTTCTGCGACCTTGCTGGCTCAGAGCGAACTAACAAAACTAGAGAGGATGGAATACGACTCAAAGAAGCAAGCAGAATCAATACTTCCCTGATGAAACTTGGCATGTGCATCGAAGCTTTGAGATACAATCAAACTCACAAGAGTGAAAAACGTATGATATTTATTTTGCATAGAAAGTTCATGTATTTAATGCGCAATCAGGATTCGATTCTCATAATTTTTTTTTGTATGTTTGTAGAGAGTCAGAGGGTCGTTCCTTTCCGTGAATCGAAACTTACCCGGCTATTTCAAAACTTTCTCCTCGGACAAGGAAGGGCTTGCATGATAATCAACGCAAACATGTGCGCTTCTTCATTCGACGAGACGGCGCACGTGCTGAAGTTTTCGGCTATTACGAGAGAAGTGGGTGATACAAAGGAAAATGTTTTCCAATTTCTCTATAATCGTTATTAACTAGTAATCAATGTCCATGCCTACACCATTCTTCTTTATACTCATAAAGGTTCAGACCATAAACAAGAGGAAGGATTCGGTAGCGGTGATGAAATCACGAGCGACTATGGTTGTTGAATTGAAACAAAAAACGATGATTCCCTCAAAGAAACCTAGAGCTACAATCTGCTGGGAATTCGGTGGATCAACTCCAATTAAAGGTGGAAATATTAGACCTATATGTGTTGTAGTATATAGAATATATATATTGATTGATCGTGTATTTAATTGTTTTGCAGAGGAGGAGGAAGAAGAAGAAGAGGTGAGCGAAGTGGAGAACAGTGATTCTGATTCGGAAGAAGAATCGGACGAGGAGAGCGAGTCGGACGAAGAGACCTTGACTGAGTTGGACGTGGAGTTCTGGCGTAACAGAGAGGTGGAGATTGAAATTATTTTCCACGCAATTTTTTTGTTTACTTTCAATCTAATTTTAATTTAATCGCAGGCCAAATTTCGCGAGATGATCAATATGTTGAAGGAGGCCTTAATCCAGGAGGAAAAGACCCGTCTACAGAGCGAAATGGAGGCTCGTTTCGAGGTCGCGAAGGGCTATAAAAATCGCATAGTTGAGATCGAAAAAGACCGCCAAGATCATATCGAGAGCACCATAGAAATCATGGAAGATGAGCAGAGGACCAGGCTTAATTCCATGGCCAAGTATTCCTCTGCCATGCTGGATCAGGCCCAGGAGCAATTTGAAAAAAAGCAAGTTGAACTAGTGATGCAAAATAAGAACTTGGAAAAAGAATTGGAGGTATTATCTCAAAGAAATTGGTTTTAAAAATCGATGAGTAAAATACTTTCTCTGCTTCTCAGGAAGCCAAGGGACTTGTTGAAACTAGTGTTTCCAAGGAGCAAGATCTGACGGAGAAGGTCACTTCAGCTAAACTTGAGATTGAGAGTATGAAACTGGATCTGGAGGAAATGAGAAAAGGTGTGTAAATGTCTATTGACATTTGTGTTGTCTCGGTCCAATCAGACAACATCATTTAATTCCCATTCAGAAAATGCTTCACTGCAGCGAGACATGAAACGCACCAGACGTTCCACGACACTTTTCGAGCAGAATGAGTTTATTGAAGAACTACAGCAACAAAATGAAGAGGGTATATCACTTATCATTCCATGTGTTTCCCTATTACAAAAAGTAAAGTAAAAATCAATCCATTACCAGGACGAAGTATCATTCAGTCGCAAATCGTGGAAATTGAAGAGATGAAAGACAAGGCAGACGAGCTCGAACAGGAATTAGAGAAGTATGAGATGGTAATGGACTTCAGCTGTTGTAAAAACTCAAAAACTGTTTCTCAATTTTGAACAGAGCCAAGAAAGAGAATGAACAGTTGAAGGAGTCTTCTACCGGAGCTGAAAACGGGTTCGGAAAACTAGCGGAAGAGACGAACGAATGCAAGATGTTGCTAGAGAAGGCAGAAAGCGACATCCTTTCGCAGAAAGAGCAAATAGATGCCTTGGAAAAGGAGAGGGAATCTTTGAAAAGATCTCTTCGTGATGCTGAACAAAATTACAGTGAAACATCCGCAGCTCTTAAAGATGCCTTGAAAAAAGAGAGGGAATCTTTGAAAACATCTCTCCGTGATGCTGAACAAAATTACAGTGAAACATCCGCAGCTCTCAGAGAGGAATTAGAGAAGTATGAATCACATGATTGGTAATTGACTTCAGCTGTTGTAAAAACTTGGTTAAAAATTGTCCTACTTTGAACAGAATTAAGGAAGAGAATAATCAGTTGAAGGAGACTGCTACAGGGGCAGAAAAAGGATTGGAAAAACTAGCGGAAGAGACGAGCGAATGCGGGATGTGGCTCGAAAAGGCAGAAAACGAAATTGTGTTACAGAAGGAACAAATAGGCGCCTTGGAGAAAGAGAGAGATACTTTGAAAAAATCTATCTCTGATGCTGAACAAAATAACTACAAAGGTTTTGCGGTTCTTGAAAATGAATTAAAGAAGTATGTATATTGTGACTGTTTCCAAACTTCAGCCGATGTTAAAACTTGAAAATTGTCTTACTTCGAACAGAGCCCAGAATGAGAATGAACAGTTGAAAGAGTCTGCTGCCGGATTCCTGAAACTCGCGGATGAGACGAGCGAAAGCAAGATGTTGCTTGAAAAGGCAGAAAACGAGATTGTTGTGCAGAAGGAGCGAATAACTGCATTAGAGAAAGAGAGAGATACTCTGAAAATATCTCTCCATGATGCAGAACAAAATTACAGCGAAACATCCGCAGCTCTCGAAGCAGAAAATAATTCACTAAAGGAAGAGATAACAAGACTAGAAGCTGAGGATAAATCTGAAGTTCTCAAGGTATTGATGTTTCACCATCACAACATCTTGTTGTTTGAATTAACATCCATGTTGTTTGATGTTCCAGGCAAAAAATGAGGAATTGAGTTTGGCTTCGAAACGTGTCGACGAACTTGAAATCGAAATAAAAACTTTATCGTGTAAACTCGAAGAAAAATCATTGGAAGTCGAGAAAGCAAACGAGGGATTGGAAAATGGGTTTGAAATGAAAGAGAAAGCAGAGGTAAAGTATTATATTTTCAATTGGAATATTTTTTTTGTCCTAATATTCGAAATCAAGCATTAAAATGAATATCAATACCATGCTTGATATTTTAATTTTATTTTTTGGGATTACAATTATTTTTAAGTAGCTCTATTTCACTCACCTACCAGTTTATTACCATAACAATTTTTTTCAAAACTAAATGAAACACAAGAAGACTAAATTAAAACTTCGAAGTATATCCGCTTAACTTGAGTCACTCTCGGAAGATCGAGAGTCGTCACAATTTCTCGATGTTAGAATTAACGTTGCCGTTTGTCCCTGCTGCAGGAAAAAAATGAGGAATTGAGTTTGGCTTTCAAACATGTCAATGAGCTTGAAATCGAAATAAAAACTCTATCGCGTAAACTTGAAGAAAAAA
Source organism: Halocynthia roretzi (assembly GCA_013436055.1). Classification (NCBI taxonomy): domain Eukaryota; kingdom Metazoa; phylum Chordata; class Ascidiacea; order Stolidobranchia; family Pyuridae; genus Halocynthia; species Halocynthia roretzi. Next base: position 133,045 of record QRAM01000183.1, on the reverse strand, counting down.
CATCGGAAGTCGAGAAAGCAAACGAAGAATTGGAAAATGGAAATGAAATGAAAGAGAAAGCAGAGGTAAAGATTAATATTTACAATTGGATTTTGTCTTATTTTGTTCCAATATTCAAAAAAAAAAATTTAAAGGAATCTGAGAGCCATACTAAATTTAAATTTGTTTTTCTGATATTTTTAAGAGGATTACTATTTTGATTTTGATGATTCGTGTTTCCATAACCTAACAGCTTATTACTGTAACTAGATGGAACACAAGAAGGTAAAATTGGAACTTCAAAGTAAAACGGCCGAAGTCGAGTCGCTCTCGGAAGATCTAGAGCTGATGGAAGAAAAAAATGCAAAGTTGAAATCGTCCAAAGAAGCTCTTGACGATCGGCTGATCGCGTACGAAGAAGAATTGGAAAAGAAAGATGCGGAGATGAAATTGAAGATGGCGATCCATGAAGAGGAAAAAAAGACATTAATATCCAAACTGGAGGTGATTTTTTTTAATACTGATAGCCAAGGATGATGGGTCGTAAATTGGAGCTAATTTTTTAACAGGAACTGGAAAGCACAAAAGTTAAGTTGACTGAATTGAAAGAGCAAATAGAACATCTAGAAAAGGATTTGGGAGAGGCTCAAAAATTGGAGAAGCAGTTTATAAAAGTAAGAAGGAATATGGCCAGTCGGATATCTGTTAAATGAATCCAGTACCAGAATTTTCTCAATTTTTTAATCACCATGCATGGGAAAAATTGAAAATACAACAAAATTATTTTTCATTATTTTTTACTCCTTATGCCAATTTTTTCCCAACCTTTGGTATTTTGAAAATTCATCGTATCTTTTTGGGTACAGGAAATAGAAAGGCTTCATTCCAAAGCAGAAAACCTTAAAAAAGCAAACATTTCCATCGAGGAAACTTCCAAGAAACGTACATCAGATGCTTCAGACTTGATGCAGGTGGCTACATGATTTTATTTCATGTGATTTTGTGTTATTTATAATGAACCAGCGCATGGATGATTTTACTTTCTTTCTCGCATGTCAATTTGCATGTTCGTTTGTTTATACGAAGGATGTTAAAGTTCTATCGCTAGAGCGAGACGATCTGCTTGAAACTGTAGAAAGGCAACAGCAAGAACTGACTAAGGTTAAAATGGAAAAAGAAATTCTGGAAAGTCAGGAAAGGGTCAGTTGCTCGTACAAGTTGTTCTTACCCACCAATTTCCCATTTTTTGCATGTTTGAATTTTCTTCATAGAACCTTGTAGCAAGTTCAACCACCGTCCACGGCAACACGGAAATTGAAAATCTTAAAACGGCCATGTTGGAAATGGACAGAACTCAGGTTCCATCTCATTTCTCTTAAGATTCTTTTTATCGATTTATCGTCTTCTACTTATTTTTATTTTTTGTTCTAATTCGCATGAACCAATGATATTTCAAGACTTTAGACATTTTTCTTTAGATTACGATGATATATTTTACATTTAACTTTATTAACACAGTAGACCATCAATTTTCCAGGCTTTTGGGGGGAAATACCTATCCTATCATACCCTGAGATGCATTTTCTCCTCTTCATGTTGAAGACATTGCTACTTACGTCCATCTGACTGAAAGCTATCACAATGAATACCAATTGCATGATTTTTTTTGATTTTGTACAAATTTCGTATTTCGGAGTCTTGAAAACGCAATCTTTTTAATTCTAGAGTGAACAGCAGGCTCTGATTGAAAAGTACGAGTCTGAGAAGGAAAGTGATGTTGAAGAGAGGAAGAATATGCAAGAGGACTTTGCCAGACTGCAGACAACGGTTCAAGATCTCGAAGAGAGAAACAAAACTGTAAAAATTATTATTTTATTTATTTTTTTTATAATTCTGGGTCATAAACACAATCTTGTTTTACTTATTTTAATAGATGATATGATTAATTGCGTTTCTTCAATTAAATTATATGTGAACTTCATTCAGATTGCTCAATCACGGGACGAAGCTGAACAAATTCGCTCAAAATTGGCAGCCGCCCTCGGCCAGAAAACCGTGCAACTTGAGAATCTCGAGAGATCTTGTAAAGAACTGGAGGATAAATTGAAAGCATCGTCTCTTATGGAAGTGGGTGAGAAAAAGGCAATCCGAGAGGAATTTAAGGCCGTGGAAAGTTCACTCAAGGAAGAGATCGAGGAACTTTGGAGAAAGGTATGTTAATATAGATGTATACTCAATTTATATTGTAAAAATATTTTAATGTTTGTGGTTACTTTTTTTTAAATCTCAGGTAAAGGAGTCTGAGGAATCGAAAGAAACTGAAATGAAAAAATTCAGAGAAGGCAGAGACCGTATCGTAGAAGCGCTGGAAATTCAGATAAACAATCAAAAATCTTCGAACGAGATGTTGAAAGTGAGAAAGATTATGACCATGGTGTAGATATGGATTATTTTGTAACAATCATATGATAATATAGGTGAAGCTGGATGAACAGATGAGTGACAATGTCCATCTAAAAAGTCAAAAAGCTCGTTACATGGCAGAAAACAGTCACCTACTTAAGCAGCAGGAACGCTCGACCAAACGCGCTATGGTATTTTATAATATTTTTTACCTTCATTTTAATATTGCTCTTGGATAAATAATATATTAATGAATATTTATACTTTGTATTACATTTTATTTCATTTGCAGAGAACCAGCATTTCTGCAAGCGCTCTCCTCCGTGTTCCATCTGTTGTGATAAAGCAAGAGCCACTTACCGATGTTGAAATTCAGGTAAATCTTTATATGATAATTGCATTGGCAGAGTACATTGGAAAATGTAATTGAGGTTCAGGGGTCATTGGTGGGGGGGGTAAATTTAACCCCTATAAAAGTCTGAACTTCTATGAAATAATCATGTAGTCATTTCCCCCATCTTCGATGGAGACCATTTTGTTTATTTCTCGGCTTGTCCTTAGTTCTTCATCTGAAATAAGGCTAAGTTATGTTCAATATGCTCATCCTACTCCTGATCTTTTTTCGAAGCAGGATCTTGGTTCAGCGGTCGATCCTCCAGCCGAGACTCCAGTTGCCGAACAGCAAGCGCCACCGGATTTGCCTGATGAAAGGGAGGTAGAAAATAATAAGGAAAATGAAATTGATGCCGAAGAAGAAGGTTTTATTTTACTACCTATGTTTAGGAGATATTGAAATATATTGCAATCATCTCTCTTACACTTTCCCTCAATCATAAAAGCAAGTAAAGTGGACGCAGCTTATCATGATCGCTGATAATGTTATCAATCGGGTATTGTTATCAATATCAATCGGTCCCTAAACATTTATATCCTTTCCTTATTGTTATCAAAAAGAGACTGTCCCAAAGCGATCACAATAAGCTGCTACCACAGTATACTCAAACCAAGAACTGTACCATGGTACTGTGCGAATCATACATAAATATCGACCATATTTCTATATAATACTTTCATTTCAACTCTTTTACAGAGAAACCGAAACCTTTGGCAAAGAGAAGCACGAGTCGCGGAGGACAGGCAGGAGCAAGAAAACCTTCAACACGAAGGAAGCGTGTCAACGCTCGACCTGGCACTCCCATTGCTGAATCTGTCGGTAAGATACAAGTTATCGTCAGCTCATATTTATCAGATTGTTTCCATTGCATTATCCTATTTATAATACAGTATAAGCTTACTTCGTCGTTGGATAGTTTGGAATTCCGGTTAGCTTGAACTGATTTCATTAGCCTCGGTAAAATCCTTATTGAAATCAATATTCAGATAGTAAATTAACACTGTATATTCATCTGTAATATCCCAATCATAACCAATACTAAGTTAATGTAGCATTAGTGTCATATGTAGATGTCATTTAATTATTAAAAATTCCCTCATTCCTGAATTACAAAAGTTGCCATTTCCCTTCACATTTCAGACAATGACCAACAGGACGAAGATGTTCCTCCTCCTAATACTCGTAGAACAAGAGCTACCAGAACCCGGACAACGAGAAATACAACATCTAAATCATCTAGTGTGAAGGTGAATGCAGCGTTTTGTACTCTTTGTGCTATATATATATATATATATCATTAATAATATTCAAAATATTTCGGCGTTTAGTAAAATATTTCTATTCATCTAATGCCTTGCAATCATCAATTACAATTGTTTTTAACAGACTAGGAGCCTGAGCAGCGAAGATGGCGTTCTGGATGATTCAGAGCTCATGAGAGTTACGGGTATCCTAACAAATTTATTTGTGTTGTCCGGCAATTCCACTTTATTAAATCTCATTTCCATCGCAAGGTCAATCCCGCAACTTCCCAGAATCTACGATGGAGCTAGATGTGACTCCGCAGTTAAGCAAGAAGGCCACCAAGAGTAGAAAGCGAGCAGCGAAGAAAGACGAAGATTATAAACCTGTGAGTTGAAATTATATCAAGTTATTGAATTTACAAAGACGAAACTAGAATCGCCTCAAGGCATTTTGGAACAATATTTACTTAAGTTAAATGTGCGGAGACATTAAATGAAGCTTAAAGAACTGAACGAAAGAAATGAATCTCTCTCCCGTATTTTCAACTACATGTTTTATCAACAAGGAAACCTATTACATGCCCGCAGCAAGCCCGACTCTTTCTCGAGCATCTAAACTTGCCAAGCATTTCAAGGGTTTCTTCGATAGCGTAAGAAATGTCGTGTCCGTAGTACATTCTTGCACAACCAGGTTGCATCCGTCTCGTAGTAGTGCTGAATATTGCCTCTTTGCGATATCATATTTGGCTTTTTAATTAGCATAGCAACATTATCTTACAATGGAGTGCGACTAAACTTCTCTGGGTGCTTGGCAATAATTGCTAATTTTGCTTGGTGGTAGACTCAGAATGCATGATAGAATAATTAACCCTATGCAATACCCATAATATGCTAGTTTCTTATCAATTATTTCAATTGCGTAAAGTTTACTAATCGTAGCCATCCTTCTGCTACTACTAATATGCATCGATGGTAGTTTTGACAATATTTCAGCATGTCTCGTGATTGTATTATATAACTGATAAACTGGTAATTCATTCACTGCTGTATGGATTCGTGGTATAGTATCACAAATTATAAAATCCTTGATAATTTGCTTGTGCGACAGACATTGCATTCACACACACACACATCAATTTTACCACTATGACACCTTTTTACCTACAGCTGTTCTTATTACCAGAGTTCTCCGTAAATAAGCTCTGGGTCATAAAATAGGAAGGCAAACTATAACGGGAAATGGTTGAGGACTCTCCTTAACTCAAAAGTGACACTAGCATTGGCATTATTTAATGATAAATTATTGAAAGGTTTCAATTTGAAAAAATAGCTCTGTATGCCTAGGTATTGTTTTTCAGTAAGCTTATATACGGGGAACTCCAGTATATGCTCAATTCTAAATTAACTGATTAATTATTCATTCTGACAATATAATTTACCGATGATATGAGAATCTATAATATACAGGAGGAGGGCACACTGACGAGAACTAAATCGACTCGAAGCAGGAACTGCGATAAAAATCCTCCAGGAGATGAAGACCAGCAGCCCGCATCACTCAAAAACTTATCCAAAGTTGGAGGAATGCTAAAAAATTCTCCTGTTGGACAAGGTAGTAGTATGTTCATGGGTGCCGTTGATAAAATAACTGATTTACGAGTGATAATGTAATAATACGTTTTTTAAACAGCGCTGAAACGAATTGAAAATGCAATCTCTCCAGCCAGACAACCGACAACTATTGAACTTCCCAAAGAGCAAGCGGTAAGAAGTTGTAGAATGACCCGTCATAAGCTCATATTTCTTTTTTATGTAGTATGTCTATGGAATTTGCAAGTCTGCTCGAGAGCTGTCAGGAGCCAGTAGATGTGTTTGAAAAAGTTATATTTTTTTCTGTGATAGCAACGTAGCACTCGAAGGGTCAAACTTAGACCGGATGACATTTCCTCGCCATTAGAAGCAACATCTACTCCGGAGGAACCAAAACTTGGACGGGGAGCGGATAGACAGTTTGTAACTGAGACGCCGGCTAGAGTGATGAAGCGACTTAGAAAAAGAAAATGAAGTTTGTAAATATTGGCAACTTTGGTGGATTAAAAAATTTATAGGTGTTTGCAATAGTGAAAACTCCATTGAATTGAATTATTCTTATTATTATCTTCTGAATTGAATTTCCTGTGGAATTCTCGACTATTATCAGGTGTGATTGCATGTAATGTCTGTATGGATGCTATAAAATGTTATTTCGTGATCAAAGTCCAATAGAATTCTTCAACTCGCGCTCTTATGCCGATTTTACGACCATTTATGAATGCCAGAACCGGTGGGTTAATGACTTAGTAGCCCGTCTCCATTCTATCCTCTCGTTCTTCCCATGGAGTTCGTTGCTGCTGCAATAACGGTAATTGTAAGATAAAGGATGATCACGATCAACGATTTCTTCAGTGAAGATCCAATTACTGCATTCGTTTACGATAGTTTATACATACGATACTCGATCTACGCCAAATATGAGAAATCGAAAATGTAAGTAAGGAAATTGCACTGCTGTATTGTCAATGTCAATCCTCCCGAAGAGAAGTTATGGAAGAGAGGAGCTATGGAAACACGTTACATATTGACTTACTTCATAAGCATCATATTATATGCTGAGACGTATATGGTTAGAAAATGACCTGTTGTGTACTTTAGACTGTATAATTAATATACCCATGATATTGCTGGAACTATGTCTGTAAGCGCTGGTCTAATTTGTTTGTTCTCTGACTCCTTGAGATTTAGTCACAGCCTTACTTGCAATTCCTTGAATCGCTTAAGCTTATATTTCTGGCAGCTGATAACACGGACACACGTACAGTTATACTTTAACTGTGTTTATTATTAGGCCTTGGCTTAACCAAGCCAAGGTTGGCGATGAAACGTATGAAATCGCACAAGCGATTTATGTGAAACGAAACAATACTATTTGATTGTAGAGTAGTATATATATACGCTTACCAAACGTCTCAAGGGCAAGTTATATATATAATAGTTTTATCTTTATGACGCCTAGTACGGCGAACTCAATTATACTGTTATAGTCCTTCTAATTGGACGTAGTCATTATCTACTTATTTAACGAGACACGCGTGGTGCTATGTCTTGGTCGTTACAATGTCAGTGAACGACACATTGTAAATAGATTGAGATTGGAGGTTTGCAGCACAACAAATTTAGGCATCTGTGTATTTTGCAACAGATCAGGACTTTAGCAAATTAGCTTGAGGCGTCATAATGTTTACTTTGATGCGGAAATATACCACTTTTTTCTAATGTGATGCTAACCAATATTATACATAAACTGCATATTATCGGATAGTTCCCATTAAGTAAAAAGCATAGCATTGAAATGCCTACTGCTAGCACTCTACCGATAATAGATTTTTCCAAATGCGGGTTGCTCGTGGAAGATGAAGATATAGATAAAGAAAACTTGAAGGAAGCAGGTGACAGGATCTACCAGGCGTTCTCTACCGCTGGATTCGCCTATTTATCTAAGACAGGAATTAAAAGGTAATTCCCATTACTATGATAGAGCAGTATTTTAGTGTCATAAACCGTTGGTTCGAACATTTAGATTTAATGCTCTCAATGATTTAGAGAGCAAGTCGACGAGTTGTTGGATACCCACGATAATTTCTACAAACTTCCTGACGAGACAAAGAGAAAATATTACAACGCAAAAGCTGTTAATTTTTGCTACGATGCGTTCAATACGTCGAAGTACTTCCTATTAATATTTAATTTATAAAAAATACATATCTAGCTTACCGTAAACGATCTAGAGATCCCGGTCCCAAGAATTACCACAAAAATGTTAACACAACGTTTCTAAAACTTATTAAACGTCTTGTAGAGATTTGGTTATGGAGAGTGTTAATTGTTACTTTATATTGTACTCTGCCGTGTTAACCACTATGAATACACCCCCGCTTAGAAGGGAGGAGCTTCGCTATCCTTGTCCGGCATTCAGAAGGTTGCATAAAACAAACGTAATACGGCCGTTAAATGATGCTTCTTGGTAAGGTACAATTCAATACACGGTTTTTGTCTGTACACTTCAATTATATTACAGACTCGTGTCATTAACACAAACTTGATGCTACAAACTAACAAGCAAGCATTAAATGTCACAATCGTATTATTAGAACTGTTTTATCCAGCGTATTTTACACTTCACGTCTCAACCAATATCACGAGACTTTTTTTTAATCTGCCGTGTCGCTAATCAGCTTATCTCACTATTTCCTGTGATACTTCATGCTGCAACTTTTCCCATCGTTAACTGTCATGTTGAGGAAGTGATTCTAGAGCTTCACATCTTTCCCAGCATAATACGTCAGTATATCACCACGACATAACATCTCCCGTTATTGTTGTATTCTCCACTACTATTTAGTCGCAAATATTACTATCACTAGTTCTATGTACAATTCTACCCCCTATAATCTTATTTGGCTAGTTAAAATGTGACACATAAAAGCCTGAGATACTCATAGAGCTGTCTTCAGGGAAAATCCTGAAAGAGAGTTCGACTACCATGAAGCTTTTCGCGTCGCTGGTCCGGCAATGGTGAGCAAAGATACTCCGTGGCCCGACGTTCCGCTGTTCAAAGAAAAATTCCTGGAAATGGCGCACACAGGAAAACTGTTAGCACACAGGATTTTTAGAGCACTTGGGATAGGCATGAGACTGCAGGTAACTTGATACGGTATTCAGTATAACAAGTACACAAAAAAGATCTTCCCTGCCTGGTGTGATCCAGCTACAGTTACATGGCCTTTGGGCTAGAATGGCTGCTAATCCTTCAAATATTTGTTCAGATGAAAATTGAAGCTAGGATAATCTGCCCAAATACTGTACGTAAGTCCGGGACTTTTTGAATAACTAACTTTCTTGTGTTTTAATTGCAGGACCCCGAATACTTTTGTAAGAACCACTCTATGATGAATGGTGAGGGTAACGCTACGCACATACGAACTATTCGGTATCCACCGTAGCGATAATGCGCTACTGCCTAATCAGATCAGGATTGGAGAGCACTCGGATTTCGGTTCCATAACTCTCTTATTTCAGGACGATGTGGGTGGCCTACAGGTGAAAGTTATTTCTTTGCCTCCAGTATGCAATTATAGGCAAATTTAGAATCTTTAAATTGCTAGCCTATTTAGTTTTTTTTTAAAGTGCTTAATTTAGAAAATTACGACAGGTGCAAACTCCTGACGGATACGTGGACGCAACGCCAATTGAGGATACAGTTGTAGTCAATATTGGAGATGAGTTGCAGTTGTGGAGCGGCGGAAGGTTGAAATCCACGGTATTCAACATTGGTTTATAGCTTCGTAACTCGCAATGATTAAACTGCATACTTCATATTTACGAAGAAACATCGCGTTGTGCCACCAACCGACCCTGCCAAAAAGCTTCGAGTAAGAAGATCTCTTGCATACTTCGGCGTAGCAGATGACAACACGCTGTTGAGCCCACTACAATTTCAAGACGACAATGAATCGGTTGACCCAGAAAGCGAAAAAAAGGCTATGCGGTCCGTCGATTACGTTACAAAAAGATTTAGCGAGCTATTTTACTGATGAAAAAACTATCTACTTCGGTTTTGTTATGATGCAAATACATGCTATAGCTTTGTATTTTATCGCAGCTGGGAAATATTTTCAGTACAGTACTGTATTAATAAAATCGAGATTTTTCGAGTCCACAGCGGCATTTCTAAAAATATTTGAGAATTATTGCAAGTCTCTGCAACACGATACGCACGAGTTGTTCTCTCGTATACTGTCTGTACGGTCCGCTTACAGCGGGAGTTCTAATGAAAGTTCTGAATTCTAGATCTCAATCAGATTTTCAGGCAAATAGCACTAGACTTTCATCAACTTTGCATTTGCCCAGCGCAAGTAGTTTTTCATTATAAAAAAATGTCCGCGCGTGGGCGCACATTGGGTGGGTCATTGGGTACCGGTGGCACAAACGCTGTTATGTTAGTCTTTAAAGACTATGCTGTTATCTCCAAGCAGATAATATTATTTGTTCGCACACGTTCGCAGATTGCAGGGAAGATGGTAAATCCTGATTAGAGTTTGATCAATACGCTATTCCCTTCTAATTCGACAACACTCTTCACTAATTACAGACGTGTTTTCGATCATCCCCATAACTCTTGATTATTTGATTATACGTCTGGTTACTTCCTCCTATCTGTAGAAACATCAAGCATAGCTCTTTTTACGCGCTTACTCGTGGCTGCCTGTCTATACTGTTATGGCCTACTAGAAGTAAAGTCAATATTACTGGGTTGTTTGTGTGTAGTATTTCGTTTTTGCAATCGAAATATTAATCAGAATCAACACAGCTTAATCGAATTGCATACAGTGGATCCTCATACTACGAGAAACTCGTTATACGAGCCGCCATTTGTGAATATTTTTGTTTCATACGACGAGTACAGATTCAAAGTACGAGCGATCATCATTCACAATGGCAAGGTAAAGGGAGTCAACGCATAGGTTTAATAGCGTTTCTAGCTGACTCATCGATTTGTAAGAAAGAGAAAGAGAAAAGAAAGAAAGAGGACATGCTCAATTTACCGCGCTTTACTCATCAAGCGCAGTCTACACTCGCTTGATTCACGTGTTTATTTCGTAGCGGTAACGCCCCGAGCCCGGTCTTGGAACGAATTAAACTTGTACTATGAGGATCCACTGTATTGCCAAGACTTCAAAAATGACGCAATGAAACTTCATCATTTCGAGTAAGTAATGAAGAATCATGCTGATTTTCAATATTCTTGCAGCATCTTAGTTTAATCATAGCTTATTGATGTACGATTTTTCGTTCTGCAGGAAGAAAGAGTGGATTTATGCAAGGTATTGTTTACACAGTATTGTACTGACACGAAGATAAGTTCGGAAACAGTGAGTACGTTTTTAGCTCTTCGGTATTTATTAGATGATCTTTCTGGTCGTAGAATGATAAAGCACTGTAGTGTAGATTAGTATTGCTGTCATGAAACCGTTCTGTACTTTAGCGGATGGATATCATACTGGTATCGTAGTTAATTTGTAAGCTTTAGATTTGATTTGTTGAATTTTTTAATTAGTAAACTTCAGGAATTATGTGTAACCATGTTGTATCAGATAATTAGAGGTACATTGTTGATTATGCCAAGTACTAGTTGGTATTGACAACAAGGACTAATCAATGAAGGTTACCACGGCGGTCGCGCACACCAAATAAAATCCCAACCGCCATTCTGATACTAGTTTAGTTATGCGGTCTCTCCGAAAACCAGGTTATCTTTGGGTAGCTTATATGGGGTTTTGTTATTTTGGGTGGGATAGGATTAGTGTTAACTAACTCTTACCCCCAGTAAACCTAAGTTAAGGTAACGTAGCCGGGTTTTCGGAAAGACCGCAACGCACCATTAAACAAGTACCCGCCATTTTTCACCACGTATATCTTACTTTAAAATCATTCTAAATATCTCAGTAATTTATTGATGTAAAATAATCTTGTACAGTATTTGAGGATGAAACTTTTGATTAGTTTTGTTGATTTAGTGTAGAAGGAAAGTGCATTAGGCGGTTAGAGTTATACGTGATTTATTTCGCCGCGCTGTCGTTATTGCAGCTCCGTATTTTTGCAGGCTTGCAAAACCTTGACATTCTAGATTAGCTCTACTGACTACCGGAATAAAGTCTACAGAAACCGTTTCCTTTTATATCGGCATATGGATTGTTGGGAGTGACTTTCGTATGCGTAAAAATTGTGTTAAAATACCGCGAGTGATAACAAGATAACCTTGCAGCCGAACTGTTGCGTATTGTTTTTATCAAATTCTATTCCCTATAGTACAAGGTCGTCGTCGACGCGTCAAATGTGACGCGACGTCCAGTATATATAAATTCATATTAATTCACGACCACACATTTTCCGTCAGTTATATCGAGAAACTTTTTCATGCATAATATTTTACATCTATCTTGTAGTTTAGTATAGACGAAAGGGTTGTAAAAATATTTATTGATAGTAAATTATAGATCACCCATGTAAATTCATGTTCAGATATCTCTTCGTAATTTGCACAATATATTTCAGCAGTAAATACGTAATCTATGAATATGAGCAATATGCAAGTAGTATTTGATTTGCTGTCAAATTGTTAATTACCAGTTTAATTACCAATTCTCACCCAAACCTACCTTGAGTTAGCCTAACCTAACCAAATAGAACCAGTTTTCAAAGATAGGAGGACACTACTAAATTAATCTGAAAAACAAATAATTTTTATAGAGTTTACCTTATTTCATGTTGGTGAATTTACCATTCTTCCTGCTGTAATGCGAGTTTATGTATTCATAAATCTACAAGTATGTAAGTTCCATGAACTGCAAGCTGATAGCTTTTTTTTACCGAGTTCGTCATCTCATAACTTATATACTTACAGAGCGTCGCGTATTTGAACGTGTTAGAGCGATAAAAGTAGCAAAATGTCAGTACCGTCCCTGTTCTCTGACGTTAAGCTCGCTGCACCCGTCGCGGTATTCAAGCTGCGAGATGATTACTTGGCCGATACTTCCCCCCTAAAAATAAATCTTGGGGTGGGCGCATACAGAGACCCGAAAGGAGAACCCTGGGTGCTTCCTGTTGTCCGTTCTGTCGAAGCTCAGATGGTAAATGACCCCGGCCTCAATCACGAATACTTGCCGATAGCCGGGTTGCCTGCGTTCTGCAAAGAAGCAACGAAACTTTGTCTGGGTTCCGACAGCCCAGCAAATGGCAGAGCCGGCGGTGTCCAAGCATTGAGTGGAACGGGGGCCTTGCGTCTTGCAGCGGAATTTTTAAGGCGTTATTACAACCCGCACGATGCGAGCACTCGCGTCTATGTCCCGGATCCGACTTGGGGAAATCATCATATGATTTTCGGAGAAGCCGGTTTCATAGATCGTCCTAGTTATCGTTATTGGGATCAGAAGAATCGTTCATTAGATATGGATGGGCTCAAGGAAGATTTGATGAACGCTCCGGAATACTCTATCGTAATACTTCATGCGTGCGCTCATAATCCGACCGGCGTGGACCCGACGCACGAGCAGTGGAAGGAAATTGCTGCTATTTGCAAACAAAAGAACCATTTCCCGGTTTTCGATTCGGCTTACCAAGGTTTCGCGTCGGGAGATCCTGACGCGGATGCGTTCAGCATACGCCACTTCGTCGAACAGGGTTTCGAATTATTCGTTTGTCAGTCTTTCGCAAAAAATTTCGGTCTGTATAACGAGAGAGTCGGTAATATCGTGATGGTCATGCGCGACGCCGTAACGCTCACTAATTCGAAATCTCAAATGGAATTGATAGTTCGCGCCATGTATTCAAACCCTCCCAATCACGGGGCTAGAATCGTAGCCACTGCCCTGTCCAACACACCGTACCTCCTCGAGTGGAAGGAGAACATCCGAACTATGTCGGAAAGAATCAAAGACACCCGTAGGCTACTGTTTGACGAATTGAAGATCCTCGGAACTCCTGGAAACTGGGAACACATCATCAACCAAATCGGGATGTTCAGTTATACCGGTCTCACTCCGGCGCAATGCGATTTTCTGATTCAGAAGCGGCATATTTATCTGATGAAATCCGGACGTATCAGCGTCTGCGGTCTTACGAAAGAAAACGTCGGCTATTTTGCCAAATCAGTGTACGAAGCCGTTACTACGGTGACAGATAACAAGCTCTGAAGAACCCAAAATTAAATTTTCAATTTGCCTAGTATACTGTTATATTATCGCTCTTAGCATCATTCGTCATTGTAATTTCTGAATCAGTTTATAACTATCACCAGTGTGTAATTTTTCTTATGTCAGTAGACGAGAGTTTGTAAGAAATAGGAAATAGCTTGTACTGAAATACATACCTCAGTAAATTCTTCCAACCCTTATTTCATGAGAGATCTTGTGTCCATAAATAATATATATATATAATTTACTTTCTTAATGAAAGATATCTTGGTGTTTGATAAAAAGTTCAAATCATGATGCAACTCGTTTAGCATTTGTAATTAGAAGACTGTGATAAGCTTTTGAAATTCTTAACTTTACTTTTGGAGTTCAATATTCTGATATGTTAGCAACCTTGTGTGGTGTTGAAATAAATTATCAATAAATTAAAATGTTTCTTTTATTGCATGAGTGAGAGGAATTTTGGTTAATCCATCTATATGAGGATCAGAATACACTACTTAAATGCCTTTCCTGAAACTTGCTCGTAAATAGGTACATCGTTACTGGGAGGTAGGTGATTGACAAAAATATTATTACAGGGTAGTTTGATGATTAATGGACGAATTGTCGCCTTGTAAAACTTGCTTACGGTATCGGTGTTACGTGCCAACAAATTTTTGTGGTTATTTATTCATTATTTCGCACATAATAATCAGACCCATGAGCTACAGTTTCTGTATTATTTGATGTTTACGAACTTAATAGGATTAAATAGCAAAATATTCATAATTTTGAACTCCGTGAATCCAGGATGTGGTGTTCTTGATCTTGGTGTTTGTATAACAAACGCTAGAGTGCCCCTGAATAGGGTAATTACTGTATTGCCAGTTTAATCATGTTTAGAAACTAGTAACGTTCTTGATAACTGATCTTGGAACGCTTCGGTACATCTTCAGATCTCAGTATCGAATTTTGTGCTTTACGGTTCATTTATTTTTTCCCAATTTTCAGTTAGGCTTGTGGTTATTTGAAGCATACAAGTTGGATCTATTAGAGAGAATATACTGGTAGCAAAAACAGGAGTAAGCAAACTTGAGAACGGGTAAATGCAGGGTAAAAATAAACTGTTCAAATTCATGGTACATAACAACAAGGTTATCGCAAGGATTATCCACCCGGATAAAAAAAAACAGTGGTCATCATGGGTGGTGGACCCCAAAAAAAAGGGGCAAGCATTTGGAATAGTATTCAGTGTAGGAATTTCTTCGTCATGCAGTATTCCCGTTAACAATCGCAGTCAAAGTAATTCATGGTTCATACGTAATGAACTCAGTTGAAGTACTTCATTGTTGTAAACACTAATATAGATATGTATGTGTGTTACATTTAAATCAAAAAAGGATAATTAAATAAATCTTAGTTCCGTCAATATAGTATCACTGGCACTTTATCGACTACAGCAAAAAAACAGTAATATTTGAACTAGGAAAAAAAGCGACGTCATATTTCACTGTCAGTCACTGGCGGCGAAAAAGCAAATTACAAATAGTGTTATTAGTCTTTTAATTGTATATTCAGTAAAATTGGATTGTCAATGTCGAGCACCAAAAAAAGCTTAGTTAATTGGAGTGAGTGGCATGTAAGATTTGAGGATTTTGTCACTTTTAGTGATTATATTCCTTTGCTAGGTTCATACATAAGGATTTCAGTGAATGGGACCAGATGCAATCCCAAGATTATATTGCCAAAGTCGCTGCCTCTTATGATATGACTACTTCATGCTTGTTTGCTGACTAGAATTGGTTCATATCAATGAATATATACAGGTTGAACATCGATTATCCGACATCCTTGGTTCCAGGACCATGCTGGATTATGGACCGGAGGTCCGGGTGGAAACCTCAATTACACCCCTGACACTTTTATTACACCCCCAACCCCCAATATATTGAAAATTCCGAGAAATTAATACCAAATGTTAATATACCTAGTCAAATGTAGCGGGGGAAAACTATTTGGTTATCACCACTGTTGTTGGTACACAAACACAGTTCGTGGGCTCAGGAGCGTTGTCTGTGGTTACGCGATGACTAATCACACGACTGCAGCAAGCTTAAAAGATGGAGAACATACTTTACTCAGCTTGAAAATCATGCCGAATTATCGATGTTCAACCTGTCCTTCACACAACCGTGTGTACTTGAGTGGCCAATTGAAATAGCAGAGGTGGGCTTCAATGGGAATACTAAAATTAAAACAGTTTGAAGAACCAGTTCCTCAATTGTTCTAAAATTGACGTGTAATTCAATAAAGTATATTCCTTGTATGGGAAGTGTTCTGTTCAAGTGCTTACTTGCATTTTCCTAGGACGGGGTCCTTGGCTTTCACCAAGTAATCTAAAGGTGCGAGTCAACAAAAGTTCAGGGTCCAAGGTCCAATGACACGATTGCATGGACGTATTATTGAAAGTTTTATTAATTACTGTTTATATAACTCTTTGAGCAACAGCTTACCTATATGTAACATGTCCAGTTGAGTCTCGTTGACACTGTCATTGTCAAGTCATAGATGGAGTACAAAATTTTGGGGAAAAAATTTCGTTTTTGAAGAAGATTAGATTCTACTGCTTGCTACGCACAGTGTAATGTATTGAAATACTTGGTTATATTGTCACCTGTTATTTGAAAAAAGCAATATTCGATTATGAACAAGGTGTCGGTAGCAGTTAGGAGCGAATGTTGATAGCATTGCTAGTTAAAGTACTTGCAGCAATTTTTCAATGGATATTACGGGTCATCTAAGAATCTGGCTCAAATCATCATCTGCTATCGGGTCCATTAATTCTAAAAAGGAACGACCCAATCCTTCCTCGTCTGTAGCGTTGTACGTTAATGTGCCGCACACTAGCATGAACTTTTCGCAAAGCCACATTGCGATGGTGCAGCTCCAACCTGTCAAATAGGGCTTGCACGCCACATCCGCGCTGCCGACCTCTAGCGTTATATTAGTGAACAATGGTCCCAACTCTTTACTGATGACACGATAGGCGACGCTGTTAAGTCCGTCCCTTTGCATCCTGTCTACTGAGGTGGATAATACTTCATATCTGTGAAATTTATGTTTAACTTCAGTCAGTCAGATATCAATATTTAATATTACGAGGCTTTTGTGTTAAAAGGAGGATACGTAGCTGCAATATTTATCTTTTTCAAGGAGAAAAGAAATTGCATAAAAGAAAAATATGACTAAATAAATATAGCACCAGGAAGAAGTAACACGCCTAGCAATATATACAAACTGTAGTAAAGTTTGAATTTTTTCTCTTGTTCACGTTGGTATGGGTACATAGTATGCTACACTTTACCCTTGATCACAAAGACCAAGAACAAACAGTCAGTAAATATAATAATATTGAATGTATATATCAAAGTCAAAAGGGACTGAAAATGAACAAAAGCAATTCGGAACCTAGACGCATTCAATATCACTCTTGCTTTCGGTGGCGAAGAAAAGACTTGTTCTGTTTCGGTTGGGTGTTGTGTAGAGTAACATGTTTGTTTGATTTCCGAGTTCATATACTGTACTGTTAGCACTGTTATTTACGTCTTTATGTAACGTTTAATGAATATTAAAACATCAATGACACACATTATACACTCAAAACACCCAATATAAACTATGTTCATTAGATTTATTATGTTATGTTTCATGAAAGTTGCCTCAAACAACAAACTTTCGCCAATAACGAAGGAGTTCCCCCCTAGTAGCCTTTTTACAGTATTGCATGTCGAATTTTAATTTCAACCTGAACCAGGTTGATAATTGTGAACTAGCAAAGACCATGATTATTACAAAAACATTTGATTCGAAATCTTCATACCTCATTGGATTTGCCTTGTTTCCTTTGTCTCTGTGATGAAGACTCATTTTATATCGGGCTAATTCCTCAGGGGGCCGGGTGATCGAGTAACCACGGGAAAAAATCCTGGTAAACATGTCATCGTCTTCGCCACCCCAGCCCCAGTACATGTTAGAGAAGCCGTTCACGTCCCGGAACTGATCCGTTGTCAGCACCGTAACTCCCCCGAAGAGCGAAGTGTAAGGCAGTCTTGATAAAGAGGAAATAGGAAAGGGTGAATAATTGGAATTATAAACTTCATCCATATGCAATAGCGTGACTCCGCTGAGTTTGAAACTATTAAATAAAGAGATTTTATGACCCACTGCGAATCCATCTGTGTAAATATTGATCAAATAATAAATATTTTATATTTTCGGTATGAACTTCAAGTTAATATTGATATATAA
The DNA here is from genome assembly GCA_013436055.1 of Halocynthia roretzi. Classification (NCBI taxonomy): domain Eukaryota; kingdom Metazoa; phylum Chordata; class Ascidiacea; order Stolidobranchia; family Pyuridae; genus Halocynthia; species Halocynthia roretzi. The sequence continues at coordinate 114,947 of QRAM01000183.1, read as the reverse complement.
GGCTTTATATGTAAAGTTCCTCAAGACATGGAAATTATTTCAAGGGTAAGGCTGAGAAATAATGAAATAGAGTATTCTATTTTCAGATTTAACCCATAGTTCTAGCGAAACTTATAGATGGGTTTCAAAAATCAATTCTTCAAAAATATTTATTGTCTGAATGCGAGACACTTTAAATACGGTTAAAGAGAAAGCAAAACATACCATTGCCGGTAAAATATTAACAGGGGTTTTTAAATTCCAGGTCAGTTCCATGAATTCCTGTATTTGCTTATTGCCTACAATAAAATTTCTTTTGTATAAGGAATATCACCCCCATGGTACTTAGACAAAGCAAATATAATTTCAAGTTCTTGTTTAGTTGGAGAGTTTATTGCTTTTTTTATCGTAACGGTGACATGGAGAGGTATTTTGTCTTGCTTTTCATTCTATCCCCCTATTTAGAACAGTAGATATGATATCCAATCCCATTTGCTGTCTTGTACATCAATGTGTACTATTAAGGAGTTGTATTCAAACTCCAGGCAAGGTATAAAATAACTGAAACAATGCTGTTCACAAATTAACACCCATGGGGTCTATAAACAGCAAATAATCCGATATCAATGATTAATAATGAAATTTTCTTAGCTCACAATGTAAATATTTCTTGAAAAAATTATCAGAAGGAATACGAATCTCTGTGGTTTCGCCGTGCATTTGTGATTTGAGTCGTGAAATTTTTGTGATAAGGTCGCTGTGGTTCATAATTTTATTGATTAAATTAGAAGGCTCTACATTGTGCTAGGTTAACAGTAGATTCTCAATTCATTGCGGATGGTATACATACAAAATTTACTTACTTATAATCATATTTATCAATTGCAACGGACAAATGCTTCGGGGAATCTGTGCAAGAATAAATAAGTCTGTCGTCCTCTGGTAGTAGGTCGACGTCATGAAAAATAACGCAGTCAAACATATCCATCTTCATGGCTTCCAAAAAACCTGCATTCATTAACTTGGCTTTGTTGAAGGAATGATTTCCGTTCTAGAATTTAACAGATGAATGCTTCAGTTACTTCAGTGTCTGTTATTGTGCTTACTGTGAATCTATGGTGCATGCAAATCGTCATACTTTTACCAAAAAATATTACTGCCAACCGTGAAAGATTATATTATACAGCAAATTAGCTATGATGTATACTATGTTAACGCCACATAATATTCCAGTTTCAAAGAGTAAATTATTTTAAATCGAGTAGATAAAAACACATAATACTGGTTTTATATCAGTCAATAAAACCAAAGCTTTTGGAAAACATTTATCACAATGGAAGCAGTACAGAGAATTTGGCAGAGATTTTGACATCAAAGGTTACGATACGCCATGCTCGAACGGATGCTTTGAATCAGAATTGACTGATGAATAGATTCAACTTTCATGCCTCCGTAAATACCATGAGAGCTTGGAAAGTAAACTTCAGAAGGCGTTCATCAAATTTGTTTAGCCTCGTCACTACTTTTATGATACAATACATACGAAAATGTTATCTGTAATTACTTTGTTATCGAAAGTGGAACACTTAAATTAACCTCCCGCTCTTTATTAGTCATTTAAATCTACTTGAAGATTTTAAAAAATGATTTGGGATAAATCCAAGGTTAATTGAACATTCCTCTACGAATTTATACTATACTACTTGACAGGGGAAAGTCAATCAAATTGAATTAAAAATCATCTAGAAAAATAACTGAAGCCTGAATTCTTCCGGTAGAGTAGTTATCTCGTAATGAGTTACTTGATATTTATCTACTTTCTACTCCTTCACCTCAAGTTTGCAAAAAACTCAAAAGAGTGTTAGCAATGATATAGAAGTCTTTTCATTCCTACCAACCTGATGTATGACAAATATTCGATAATGTAGTTGCTGTCTTTGCATCAACGGATGTAAATGTGCCAACAACGATCGCAAATGTGTTTCGCGTGCGCGATGCGGAATGATCATTGCGACTCTGTATCGCGAAGTACACGATGGCGGCTGGTATATTCCACCCCGGTTCAAATATGGGTTAGACCTCGCAATATCCATTACGGAGGGGGGAGTGACGTTAGTTAAAAATTCCATTCGACCAACTGTGAAATACAAGCAATTCCGTGGTAATTTTTTAAATAAACATTCCATTAAATTGTGTACTAGGTTGAAATTTGATAATGTTACCATGGTTCATTGCTTGGCAATGAAAACGTACTTAAATGGGGAGAGGTACTTGGACACAGTGATCTGCTAACAGGTGGCATTTTTTGTTGAAGTGATAAGTTTTGCTGTCGGGCTCGTTTTTGTTTGTCAGCCGAGCGGGGGTTGTTTACTGGTTCTGCAAGAAAAAATATTCAGTTTAGTATTTCAAATCACTAGATAAATTGTCTAACTGCTCGTCAACTTTTGAATGGAGCACATTTGATGGAATAATAAATATCGAACAGACTAAAATATTTCCTTTTTTGTTTTATATTTCAAGTATATATTCAGCCAGGCAACCGGGTCATATGTGGTGGCGAGCTTGCCAGATTACCCAAGTTCGTCCCATTGCCTCATGGAATAATTAAGTATCACAGAAAAGGTAACATGGCTGCCATTTGGGAATTGTGTGGATAGTAAAGATAAAGGTTGTACGTCTTTTTATAATATTCTAGTTTTCCAAATGCATTGCAGTTTATATCAATTTATAACATTTGTATATTATATCGGATACTACGCAAGACCGTAGTTCTATGCGATGGATTTGTTCCCAAAATTGACGAATATTGTGAGTAACTTAATAAATGGAGAAAGAAAGAAATTACAGAAAGTTAACATTCAACAGTGTACACAATACATACTTTCTGACAATGGGAACTAATCAAACAAATTGAAAGATCGAGTGAGGATGGCAGTTAGCCAGCTAGCAGCCTTGATTTGTTTTCGTCATGTTTCCGTTCCATTACTCTCGTAAAGATAAGTTCAACCCTACTGTGAATTCGCATAATCTGAAGACTTGGCAATTTCGTGTCTCGTTATATACTTCAAAATCGAGAATCTCGCATCGCCCTAACAACGCTTTCATTTTGAAATAGCACTAGGAAGGAAATTACCGCAGACTTGTTTGAATTTTCGAGAACAATGGTGAATAATAACCCTTAAGCAAGCCATTTCACCGAAAGAGGAATGTCTATAGAACTGATCAAATACACATAACCTACAAGCACTCCTCAAGTGTTTTTCTTTACCGTGTTCGCTTTCACTGTTGATGTTTTTAATTTTCGTTCAAATTCAGCAGATAACACCAACGAAAATGACGTTAGGGAAGAACACAAAAGAAATCTGTGGTCCGGATTTGAATCCTGAAATTACAATGGCGCAAAGAGATCGTGTTGTATTTAAAATGGATTGAGAAAAATAGTAATCCTCAATCTCGGTTAGTTGTTGTTTTTACTTTCGTTGCCCATATTTAAGGATACAAAAGTTTCCCTAGATACCTAGATACCTAGATCCCGTTGTCGAGGAGACAACGATTATTTTCTTTTGTAAATCCTAAATAAAATTCAAGGTCATTGTTGTCTGGAGATTAAGAAAAAAACCAAATATAAGTCTGGAGTGGTCTGTTCTCGGTTTCGATTGATTTTCAATAAACGATACAGTCGCCACCGGTTAATACATCCCCGGTTAATACAATAAATTGCTCTGAACGGAATTTTCCTATTCATTCCCCATTATAAAAATCCCGCTCTATACATCCGGCCACCGCTTAATACATCCACTTTCGATCCCCCATGAAGGCAAATTTTTTTTTTGCTGTGTACAAATAATGGCCTATAATGAACGAAACTACTGGATTTACTGTGACGAAACAATAGCTGTAGGGACTGCGAGTTGGGGGGGGGGGGGGGGGGGAGCTTGACTGTCCCGTGTACCTACGTTGAGTGTCTTACAGCTAGAACGGCACGGGCTTTATTATGATGAGAACAAAGAACAAATATGACTGACAAGTCTATCAAGCAAACTTAAGATTACACCGGACATACTGCTTAATTCCGCAGGCAACGCACATGTGATATCAAAACAGAAATTCAATTAACAAGGCTATTGAGTCTACCCAAGACTATTCCAGAAAATTCCCTATTCCGCTGGACGGCAATTTCTTCCGTCACAATAGACGATTATGAACAATCAAACAGACTAGGCTTGAACAATCTTAGACTTAAGCTAAATTTGATAAGGATCGTACCGTAAGGATTGTACTGGCGTAAAATATAATGGCGTAAAATATAATGTAACACAATATAATGTAACACAACTAATGTAACACAACTACATAACACAACTACACTGAACACAACTACACTGATAACAACTACACTGATATGACTACACTGATATGAAGACATCGGTTAATACAACCACCGCTTATTACATCCAAAATCGCCTGGCCCGAGGTGGATGTATTAAGCGGTGTCGACTGTATCACATATTTTTGGAGATAATTTTCGAATAATGCAATAGAGCAATCGAAATTGTTCGTCTTTATGCGAAGTAATAGACATAGATTTGCGTAGTCAGGTACTCAACCGCGTTGCGCTTCAATTGTTGTATTTATATTAAAGAAATAGGGATTTTTTTTCGTCTACAGGGTTTAACTCAAGGCAAAGTCAGTTTCTCGTCTGAAAACAGGAAACAATGCGTGGTTGCTTGTATGTCTGAAAAACAGCACTGCATTCTGGCTTCCACACACGATTTTCACATTCGCTTGTACAACTACAGCATCATCACCTTAACGTCGGATAGCTCAAAATTCCAGTTAACTGAAAATGATTCGATTAACCCCGGAGAAATCCTCGTTAAAAGAAATTTCTGGATAATTCGCAGCTGTATTTGCCTGGTCCGTTCGACCCCGAGCTTACGAGCTTTTACTGTATTCCTATATGTTAGTGGTTAAACGTTTTCGCAGTACATAATACAGTATATGACACCTGTCTAATGCAGTTCAACAGGTAAGTCTTGCGTACGCAATACATCCTCATTTCCATAATTTGGTTTAGAATGACTTCAAATGATTTCGAAGTAATCAGATTTTAGTGGGCATTATTCCAAAGAAATTATAATATTCTATCTTGTTATGTTTATTGCTTAATGCGGAAACGTTTTGGGAGTTACTGGACCTTCAAATTGCTAATAGAACATTAATCTATGCGATGTTCATGTGTATGCAAAAATGTATTGCATTGCATTCAATCTATTAGATTAGATTGTCCGTTCGACAAGAAGGGCAGGTCTAAAATAGATCTACGCTGTGGCATGGTGTAAAACATGGTGTTACTTTAAAAATATACTGCGATTGATTAAACATTCATTCATTACCTTGAAGTTTGTCTTCTGAATTAACGTTCATTCGCCTTTGACCTGCGTTTTCTTTAATTCTGCTATCTAAATTCGAATATACGGGATTGTCTTCCCCAATTTCATTATTATAGTCAACTTTGAGAGACCGGATTGGTTTAGCTGGATGAAATTGTGCATTTTCTCTTTTGTGAAATAAATTTCTTTCTAAATGTGGATCCTCGTTCGCGCTTCGGAATAGAATGTTGTTTATTATTTGATTATCCTTCGGAGCAAGGTCACTGCCACCGTTGTTATTTTGCGGATTCGTAGTTAGTGAACTAGTCGCAGAAGTTTTATGTCGCTGGTCAGACCACAATGTCATTACTTGCAAAAGCAGTATCAGAACCAAACATATTTTGATGCATAGACGGAAATTGGGAAAGTATCGAAACCATTTTCTCAAATTTGCAGTGACCTCCTTCGTTTTCCATTTTTCTGTCCTTAAGTTTGAAAAACGAGCACCGTTGAGTACGTGGCTATCCCGCGCAGCGTCTTTAGGTGGGAAAATGTCCATTCTTTGAAGAAATACTGGCTTGTCGGCGACTTTTGCCCCTGTGGTGATCTTGATACAGTACTAAAATGAGTAGACTTTCGCATAGCAGCCAATACATTAGCGAATTGCTACATCCCTGGAATAGTTTAAATGTATCCTTAAATGAAATCTACACAGGTTCCCTGCTTCCTTCTTTTATCAATGCTGCTATTCAGGCCGGTTCTAAGAATGAAATTAACCACAACAGCTAGAAAACAGTATTACAGAAAAGCAATGGTAAAATCAAAGATCGAATTTCATTAAATACAGCGATTTTACAAATCGAGTGTAATCTACTAAGCAATTTTAATTCATTCATCTACTGAATATCCAACTCGATTTTTTTACATCTAATGGCGTTGAAATGTGAGTAATAGCCATTCGAAAATGTCTGTCCAACTATTCTTCTCTTAAGTACCTTTTGTATTACCGCACTTACATACAATACAACTCAAAGCGATATCATCCATCTTTGGAGAGCGAAAAGAACTCATACACACTATTGTGATTCACGAGTACATTATGTTCCGGATTTAACCAGTGTTCTCTTTTATTCTCTTAATTGAGTCTTTGTAAAATGCACAGCTAGTCACCTAGGCCCACCAACTCCTTGCAAATTCTATTCAATCTATATTCAAATAACGGAGAGATAGCATATACAACCGCCTCTTTCTTGAGCCACTGTTTCTTAAATGTTTATTTACTCACCAACACTGTACAGTACTAAAGATAGCAAACGATTGCTACGAAAATAACAAGTACCCTGGCAGCAAACTCCTACTCAAATTCTACTGCTCAATGCGTACACCCCCTCTTTACCGTATCCAATTTGGGTGAGCGACTTTGAGCTACTGTACTGCACAGGGTTAACCTAGTCGCGAGAGCGTCTTCACTGTATAATAATATTACAAGATTCGTGTTACATACGAGCGGAATCCCACGAGACGAGTGATTCCTCGTTAAAACTCGGGCGCTAGTAAAGCGATATTAGCGCCAACGTCAGGCATATGTTCTCTGTGTCCTGGTTTGAAACCGTACTGGAAATACGGAATGACTGCAATTGCGGAAATGCGGTTCGAGCTTTATCACACGAGAGTAAAGTCTTGAGTACAGCACAAACAGCATAGTAATGTGTTTTGATACTGATATTGGTTCCTGACCGGAAATCAGTGAAAATTCTGGCCTGATTTTAGATTGTGACAGAATCCGGTAAAAAGTACTACATCCCGTGTAGCGTTATAATACGCAATCGGCATTTCGCCTGAGGTTATATGCTCACTCGTAGTACAAACCATTAATAATACATTGTACATCGTGAAATATTACGAATACCAAACGAGGAACAGTCACATACCAGATATACGTTTTCGAATTTTCAGTTTGATTCCCTTTCGTTAGGCTTACATCAAGCTTATACCACACCTGACATACTGTAACTTGATCGGGTTCCCTGACGTACCTCACTCAATAACTTCTACCCACTACTAAAAAGTTTGCTTCCGCCTGACTGTGTGTCTTGTTGGTAGAATATATTAACACATCCATCGAAGTAGCCCACGAATCGATTTAAAAATACAGAAACTGTGATAAGCCTATAAGTAGCCAATATATACAAATTTAGATACAACGAAAAAAAATCTTCCCTATATCATTAATTAGTAATTATTAGAATACTTCACTAAGTATTTTAACTAAGTTGCCTGTACAAAGCTGACACGTAATGTAGGAACTGTGACTCATGAGAAACGTAGTCAGTCAGATTCCGGCACACCATTCATTCAGTGCGTGCAGTATGTTGTAGTAGGCTGCATTCATTAACCGGCCTTTTTTTCTCTTATGAATAATGCAGACTAGGCGACTAGAACGATATGGAGATGGGTGCAGGAAAAACACTGCTTCGTCCTTACAAACTAACAACCGACATAACCTTCGGAATGCTATCTGAAATTTGTCGAAAACTTCACCGAATCTAACGCTGGGTTGATGACAATTTGTCTCCTACTTAGCGCAGCGTCAAATGTAGGGTATTTTAAATTCGCTCTGTTTACAATGAGCGCGTGCTGAATCCTCTTAATCGATTTTCTGCTGAATGTCGTTTCATTTAATAACTTCCTATCGTTCAGCAGCACTCTGTTACGCAACAAAAGCGTCCTTTTTCATCATAGCAACAATGCGGATAAATACCATCTTACCAAAGAAATGAATACAGCCCACAATGAATAGACCTACAATATGTGAAACTAAAGTTTAGTCATTTATCCATTGCAAAATGTTTAACCTAATAAATGATTCAGCCTTCTCGCTAATCGAGATTCAGCAGTCTTATTATTATTATTATTCGTTGAAATACTCGGTGGTAATAATGATATCGAAATGATTCATTCAGAGTAAAATTAGCTTAATAGACATATTTTCAGGTGATTCCCTGATCCTTAACTCGTAATCGTGACCCGGTTTGCTATCCATTTAACAGCTAAGTCGCCTCCCGTAACTCCTTTTTGCGGGACAAAGCGAATCTCTCTAGCGCCAACTGGTGCCTGTTTCCTTCCATAAAAGAAAGCTTTCCATGTACAGTACTGTATACGGTGTTTACTAAGCCTAAAGGTAGTTTATTACAAAATAACTTTGTTTTGTGTGTGACTGGCAGCTCAGCTCTTCGTTCAAAGTAAAGTTTAGTATTATAGGGTACTTTGAATTCGTTGAAATCAGCAAAGAGTGTTGCCGACCGGGAATATCTGAAGTTATCACCTAAGACACATAATATGTTCCAATTCCATGTTACACTTACTCCAAATTTATTTTCCCTTCCATAGTTTATTTTATCGGACACCAGTGATATTATCATATTGATAACCATAGCCAAAGGGGGCAAAAAATAACAGCTATTCACGTAGTATATCATCAATCGTTTTCATAAAATTTTCCCCAAATACTACGAAATTATAACCCACGCTATCCCAAAAATCACAGTATTGCTCTATGGGATCTTCCTCGACGAACGCATCCGGAGCGCATAGCCCGACATTTTTCCAGTAGCCGTTGGTAGCAGTACTGTATTCCGGCCACGTAGTGGAACTTCCCAAGTTCGATTGAACGCCTGTGGGTAAACCGCTGTTTGCATTTCCAGAATAGACGAAATTTCCTGTATAATGAGAGCATATAGATACTGGTATTCTCAGGCGAGTAAGGCAGGAGAATAGAGGAGGAGAATAAAATAGAATCGAGGAGATAGTGGAAGGATATAGCTTATAATAAACGAAAACCAATTCTGTTGAAAAAAATGAGACCAGGCACAAGTGATTAATTGAGTATGCAGCTTTTTTGTGTTGAATATTAATAATAATTACGTACTAACAACTAATGACATACCTATGTAGCTTGACCATTGATTTATGTATCGTATCTCATCGTCCGTGTATGTCTGACCGATAATCGGGCCGGTTCTCCAGACGAATGAAAGTTCAGAAGAATGGTAAGAGTGGCCGCATAAATTCTTCATAAACAGAATCAGAATATTACTTGACCCATCTCGAGTAATTATCCATTTCCGTTATTTCACTTACCGAAAGCGGGCCAAGAAGTTTCTCGCAATCCGGTGGACCCAACGGATGATAATTATGATATAAGTACACGCTTGCCGTGCTTTGTTTGGTCTGATATCCTCCTCTTGCCAACGCTCGCGATGAGCAGGCGAAAGAAAAGTGGGTTAGTTCGTCCCCAAAAGCGTCACGGTAATCCGTGAGTGTCGGATCGGGAGCATAGAGAGCGGTCACTTGGTCAGATATACCGGGAAAGATTTTTTCGTTTATTCTCTGTAAGACCTGGTTGAAATACAAAAACGTTTGTTAGTATTGTGTGGAATCGATATGCTTGACCTTTCACTGTACGATACCATCATCTCTAAATATTCCACTCACATTGTAACCTATCGGTATAGGAATCATAGCTGACACCAAAGCCATTTCTTGATTGTTTGTTCCTATTATGAAACTTTTGTTCGTGTTCCAATCCCCGGACTAAAATGAAAAAAATACATTTTTTGATTTTGGCTAGCAGATAGAGGTCAGTATCATTACTACGCCAGCATAATATATATTATCGAAATTCACACAAAATAATATCAAGAACCTGCATAGCGTAAAGTTGCTGCTGAGTAAACTCCTCTCCGTCAACAATGGGGGCGAAGGGCTCAAGAAAACCGTAAAAATCCTGATACACGGCCATGTTGGCCATCATAACTACTAAGAATGCTTGTACAATTTCTGCGGTCGATTTCGTTCTGTAATTTCAAAATAAAGTAGTCCAGTGAAGCCTTAATTTCACAGAATTCCTGTCCGAAGGTTAAACGTACGAATTTCCACCGAAAGTGAAAAATACCGTGGTGAAAGCAATTTAATTAAGTCTATCTTCTGACTGACACTGAGATGCACTTTCTTCCTATTTTCACCTCTTCCACTAGAAGACATTGATACTTAACAAGGTCAAGGTTCTTTGAGGTCAGTGATAAAGTTGTGTAAGTGAAATGATAATCTTACTTCAAACATTCAAAGCTTCCTGTTAGACATCCAGCTCGCCTCGAGAGCCTCGTTCCCAGGTCCTGCGCTTCTGGTTTCTTCTTAAACATAAAAGTAACCGGGTTACTATCCATCATCGCTCTATTAAATAGCGGCTCACTCCTTTTCGAAGTCAGATGCAAACCAACCGACTGTGCTCCTGCGCTTTCGCCAAATATTGTCACCTGTATATAGAGATAGGTTTAGTCTTCCTTAACAGTACATATTGTGTAATATCTTCGATAATACTTGTCCGAAATCCGTATTTCCTCGAATATTAGACGCCTTCGAGTAAAATAAGCAGAAAGGCGAGTTAAAATAATATAAGACGCAGCTAAAAGGGGGTTCAAAAAGAATTGTAGGATTCGTCTTATTTTCGAAGAAATCAAGATACTGTATAGGATTGCTTGCCTGCTGCTTTATTCCCCCGAAGCTATGTATGTTTTCCTGGACCCATTCCAGCACAACCTGTTGATCGTGAAAACCCATATTTCCTGGAGCTCCTGGGACACCTCCCATATAAAGAAATCCAAACGGCACTAAATACAAATGTCCCTACATTAAGCCATTTGCTATTACATATTTGATAAGACAATTTTTATGTTATGTTTTACGGAGGCGATAATTCATCGTAATAACGATTGCATTGATGGCTTCAGCCATGTATCGTCCGTCGTAAAGAGGAGCGAGGCCACTTCCGAACCAAAACGATCCTCCATGAAACCATACAACTACTGGTAACTGAGCAGAAGGAACAACGTTTGCATTGCTGAGGTCAATTCCCTTCGGTACGTAAATGTTCATGTATAGGCAGTCTTCCTCTTCCTGAAAAAAAAAATATATATATAATAACTTTTGGCTGTAATAATATTTCAGTTGGTCCCTTTGGCAACTCATCACTTAACCTCCCCACTTAACGACCCCTTAACTCCGACCCTCCCCACTTAACGACGGTCCTTCTAAATGGTTGTTAAATAAGCATACTTACATAGTCGGCACATTGCCCAATAGAACACATCACGCGAATGGCGGGACATCCAACGCGGTCCTCCACACTGGCATTGTAATTTCCGTGGTATCCGATCGGCTCAGGGTCTTGAAATCGCAGATCTCCCAGTGGGGGTTTAGCGAAAGGCACTCTGGAAGAAATTTAAAATCGTATTTCTGAAATAATAGTTCTAAAATCTTCGAACTCAGTCATCAAATTTGTTGTTAAAAAATTACTTGAAAAATGCATGTGCTTCTGGCAAACTTGTACCCTCGAGGAGACCGTTAGTCGTGTACACGAACGGCGTTGCCTCGGTCGTTAAAAGCGATACAACCGAAATGAAACAAATCACCAGGAAATTTCTTAGCCAATTCATTTTAGAATATTCTAAACGAAACTCAAAGAATCAGCAAAGAACTTCGACAGTGCAGACTCTGATAGCGCTCTATTACGTTTCCACACGATGTAATGTGCAACGAAGACACCACGATACTATTTGTTTGGTTTGAGACTCTTGAGGTTAATTAAACGTTATTACAGACATATTTGTATCAGAAAGTAATGCCAGATGTATTTTCTTAATTATTCCCACGTTAGCTGTTTTATTTTCGTTCAAAGACGATGTATATTTGTTCAAATTGACAACGAAGTTAAGATAAACATGCATTGATGGAGGACATACATTTCTATATATATCCTATAGTAGTAACTTGCAGCTGCAAAAGGAAATTATTCGAAATGAAATTCTTGGAAATGTTTATCTTATGCTGAAATGGGATACCTTTCCGTAGTTTTATATTAGGTAGACAAGCAGGATGGATGTACACATGGTGAAGGCGACCTTAACATTTTACCTATTTTAAGAGGGGGGGGGGTGTATACTGATATTAATAGGATGCTATTGTTTGGAACGAGGGGAGTGATGGGGATTGTCTGTCTCTTGTTTTAGCTTTGTGCAATTTGAAATGATGAATGTAAGCATGTCTATTTATAGTCATTAGGTTCTTATCGGGTCCCTGTTTGATAAATAAGATATTGCAGTCTTACTTATGCTTCGTGACAATCTTCTTATAGACAAACATCTTTTCTACTTATACTGGCTTAGAGACTACTGTTATTTGTGACATTATTCTCTCTTTTCAATTTTCAGCTGATAATATTGGTATATATATATATATATATATACATGTGTCGGGCATATATGATATGCTGCAAATCACACCAACTTTAGTAGCTGATATACTGGAGATGTAAAATAAATACGGTCATGGTAGTAGTCGTAACGTTACAATCTTGCAATGAAAGCGACTGGAGTTCTGCATAATTGTAGCACAATTCTAGGTTATACATCAATCGCTTAACCGCGAGAAAACTCCTCAGTTGAATAGCAAAATATCCCTGGATTAAGAAAATACAAATGAAAGGTGAATTAAATGATTAATTAAAGAAAATGTTTTCTGGTCCTCCAAATTCTTTCCTGATTCAATTGTATATTCAGCATATATATATTTGATCGTTATTGTGTGAAACTGCAATGCATTTGACTTCTAATGAGTTGAATTTACTTTCGCTTACGACCGTGAAAGGTAAATGCCTCCGGCGACGCAGAGAATAGCGCTAACGGCACTCCAGGTTAAAGTAAATACAGTCGAAATAAGATCAGCGACTTTCTATTTTTATGTGTTTATGCGATCACAGAAAGTTCAAATTGTTTATTGCTTTACGATTTTAGTATTATAGATAGTACTGGTATTCTTTTTTTCACTCAGGTTTGTCGATACAGGTGACTTGTACAGCGTCCTTTCGTGAATAGTGGAGCGTTTTGAGTATTGTATTGCCGCCAAGATCAGGAAAATGCATGGAAATTTAACTCAGATATTCAGAGCGCAGAAGATTTCTCTCAAAAGATCATTTTCGAACAGATACAGGAAGTCTTACGGTGTCATCTACTTCTTCCTGGCTGTTGTGGCACTTTTCTTGCTGTTTGCAAAGTTTGGTTTATTTTCGGCGAGAGTATTTCAAGGAAACGAAGAAATTGGAATTGCAAGCGACGTGGCTCAGGTTAGCTGATAATGAAAAGGATTTCAGAGGACGGGTCCTTTATGGCAGTGCATACATGCCATGTCTTCGTACGCCACTGGTAACATAGCACCATTAAATGCTCTAATACTATAACTGAAAGTAAAATTCCAATTTTAAAAATGGCGCGCATCCTGCACCAGCATATTCGTTCGGTGTATTCATTGATAGAGACTAGTTACTGGTAATTCGTATTAACATTGGTTGGTTATTATTTAATGTTCAGGTTTTCCGGAAGGTAGACTCCAAATCAAGAGATGAAAAAATTCTTCGCAGATTGGTGCGGGAAACTCCCAAAGGCAACATCATGTTAGTATACTTTAGTGAAGATTTCGTTTCTATTTGAAATTGATACATTTACAGGTGGAACATCTAGTGTCCGGCATCCTTGGTTCCAGGACCCTGCATAATTACCAGAGGTTTATATATAGAAACCTGTATTACACCTGTGACACCTTTATTACACCCCCAATATGTCTAAAATAGCAAAGAATGTTTTTCCGCGCTGCTGGTGAATTATGTTGAATTAAACGATGCCAGAATTCGACCGACCTGTATATACAGTATAGCACTTTATATGCGTTGATTTCCAAAGTATTTTCGATTCCTTATCGATTCCTTATTCCCAATTTATAGACAAGGACTCTCAAAATCAAAATACGAAAACGAATATTGCCAAGCTTTGAACTACAAGGGAGCTAAATCCGACGTTAATATGACGAGTGTTTATGACGTATTGAAGTTCGATAATCCGGATGGTGGGGTGTGGAAGCAGGGTTTTCCCATAACGACATCAGATGAAGAGTGGAAGGGAAGAAAGCTAAAGGGTATGATGCTATCAATATCGTTATCATTGAGTAGTTGCTTCTTGCATGAGAATCCAGGAATATTTCTACAAAAAATTGCCATGTTTGTAATACTTCATATAAAAAACAAAAGAGGTTGAATCCTAGAGGGCAATCTACAGATCACATATCTTTTTTCCCCTCCCCCAGAAGTCATTTCTATTTCAAGTCTATTCTACTCGCTTCTATTACATTTTTCATTGGCATCATCCTGTTACTAAGTTGATCTGTAGATCACCCACGAACTAGATGTCTACCAATTTTTGTTCGCCGTTAAACATTTCCACTTCTCATTTCTTCTTCTGTTCTATTTTTAGTGTTTGTCGTTCCACATTCCCATAATGACCCAGGATGGGGCAAAACATACCTTCACTATTACATGGACCAGACTCGGCACATTATAACGACCATCGTGGATTCTCTCAATGATGATCCCAAGAGGTAATATATATATTTATACCCATTTTTTTAATTGTCAAGGTTGTGGTTATAGATGTAAAATTTTCAATTTTTCTGCGAATGGGTTTTTGATGAATCCTTTTTGCATGTGTAGTAGGCTCACTTTTTTAATATTTTTATTGAGTGCAATGCGCCATAATCATAATTTATCATATCAAATTAATTATTAATCATATCAAATCATAATTTTTATAATCATCAAATGTGCCGTATAGATATTGAATTTCTGAATGACTGACATTGCAGGAGATTCATATGGGCTGAGATTTCCTTCTTCTACTTGTGGTGGGAAGAATCAACCGATGAGATGAAGTCGAAGGCGATGAAGGTCATCAAGAACGGTCAGCTTGAATTTGTGACAGGAGGATGGGTTATGAATGATGAGGCGAACACTCATTATTTTGGAATGATAGATCAAATGATTGAAGGTAACTTGATTGGTAATAGGGAAGCGCATGAATGTTTCATTAGTGATTCATAATCTCATAAGTGTAGTCATAGTCAAAATGATAAAGAGATGGTTTGAATATATTGTATATTTTATAATGACATGTGTATAGGAATAGACATGATATGTACTTTGATTCATTCCCATGTCCTAGAATTGAACAGTATCACCTGTTGCTTTACCTTGAGTATTTTTTTGGAAGCTGTTCTTTCTGATTGAAAATAAATTACTAATAAATACTGGAAAATTATACTTTGAAAAATGGATCACGTTACACAATGCAATTTACCTTTGTTGTTATAAAGGACACGAGTGGCTTTCAAGAAATCTGGGCGTCAAAGTGAGAAGCGGCTGGGCAATCGATCCTTTTGGTCACACTCCGACCATGGCATATCTCCTGAAAAGAATGAAATTGGAAAACATGCTGATACAGAGAGTACATTATTCTGTTAAAAAACACTTCGCAAAGGAGAAGCTACTTGAATTCAGGTATATCGTGTCAATTTATTCTACTGCTCAGCCTAATTCTTGCAAAATTCATGCGATTTTTTGTCGCAAGATTGGTGCGTAAAACATTGTTAACTGGAATTGCGCTACAATTATAATAGACGTTAATAAATAAACACATAATATTAGTGATTTGAGTTTATCGGAGCGTAGTATGAACTACCCATTTCAGGTTATATAGTTTATTAGTTGTAGATCTTCTCCATTCCTTCAATCTATTGAAATCTAATACTTTGATCAACATCGGCAACATCGGCGAAATCAATTGAATATTAGTTTACTCATCGCCACATGTCACCTTTCTCTGAGACTTATATATTATATGCTCTCACTCTGTAGAGTATTATGTATCGATATATATCCTGATTAATGTATTCAGGAAATAGTGTTACGCATTGCCTCCATATACAATTGCTTCTCATGTGAATCAAGTTCTTTTAATTCCTGATCACAAATCACAGGTGGCGACAAAGCTGGGACACAGATTCTTCCACCGACATCACCTGTCACTTGATGCCATTCGATCAATATGATATCCCGGATACCTGTGGCCCGGACAAAAAGATTTGTTGCCAGGTAAAAACTGCCTCATCACAGATCTGTGCCAGTATCATATTTTTTACAGCAAGATCATTATGAATGATTTATTTAGTTTTCACTTTTGATATGATCAATAAAAATTTTCAATCAACTGAAGAATCTTCACCCCAGAATGTTGGCTAGGTTTTTCTGGGGTAAGGGTTAGGTAACACTGATCACTGAGAATTGGTGATCATTCTTCATTTCTGTAAAAAAATTTGATATTCTAACCTAATATTTCAACCTGATTCATGTTGTTTAGTTTGACTTCACAAAAATCACTCTAAGTGGATCCTGTGACTGGGGCGTGCCGCCGGTCGCAATTACACAGGACAACGTCGCCGAACGATCTCTAACTTTGCTAGATCAGTACAGGAAGAAAGCAAAACTATTTAAATCTGACACACTCCTGGTCATTCTCGGAGGAGACTTCAAATACTTCAGGGTAAGATTTTCTGGGATGATGAAGATCAAAATTAAGATTTCAAAAATTAAAAAAAAAATTTTCTCAGAAAATGGATCTTGATTTTCAATTCCATAACTACCAAGCTATTTTCGAATATGTTAACTCTCATCCCGAGCTCAATGCAGAGCTGCAGTTCGGCACACTCTCCGAGTACTTCGATGCGATGAAAAAGGAATTGGGAGGAGAAAAGAAACTGCCGGCGTTGGTTGGCGACTTCTTCACATATGCGGATAAAAACGATGAATACTGGAGTGGGTATTATACGTCGAGACCATATTATAAAAGACAGGTTTGTCATCCATTTTTAAAATCCTAACAAGATGGCTATTATAGTCAAAGTCAGGTTTGTTTATTACCGGAGAGAATTGAATTTTTTATAATAAATTGAAATATCTAGGAACGTGTTCTGGAAGCTCACATAAGAGGCGCAGAAATAATTTTCTCGCTCGCAGTGGCGCGATTGAATGACGCAAATATCGGTGATACCTTGAAGCTGCACTTGTATCCGTAAGCACATATTATTTTTGACTCTGGGTGCTCGATCCTCGGGGATATTTTATCGATATTCCGTTGTTTAGAGTTCTGATCACTGCCCGTGCAAATCTCGGACTCTTTCAGCACCATGATGGCATCACCGGTACTTCATTAACTTACGTTATGAGAGATTATGGAACCAGGCTTATGACAAGTATAATGTCAATGAAAAGGGTAAATTAAATAATGATTAATCTAGAATTTAGACAGGTTGAACATCGATTTGTCCAATAATTAATTCAGTTATTCCGGCATGATTTTCAATTTTGTATTTCGCCATCTTTTAAAAAACCACATAGCCAAGAAGGGCACCACGCCAAGCCTGTATGTTTCGTTTACGTAAATCAGTGTTCGTCAACCTTGTAACACCCGCGGCTCGGCAAAATATTAGAGAAATATTTCACAGATCGGTGTCAGCCAGAAATAAAAACCAATGAAAATAGAATTTTTTTATTGAATCTGTAGTATAGCCAGGTGCAAGCATTAATTAAATAATCAATGTTCAACGTGTTTATAATAGGATATACCACTGAATCTGAACATGATCTGGAACCTGTATGTTCAACCTGTAGTAAATTGTGAACTGAATTTTTTGTATTGTTTTTCAGATAATTTCCAGTTGTTCCCAGCTTTTGCTGACCAGATCCACATCCCTGTACGACCCAAATGCCCATGTGATCTCTCTCGATTCCATGTACACTGAAGAAGATCGTATGCCAGCTCAGGACATCATTTCCCTAAAGGCAGGAGACAATAGCATCGTCGTATACAACTCCCTTAGTCACAGAAGGACAGGTTGAATACCTGTTATCTTAAGTTATTAGAAACTTAATCATCTATGAAAGTGTTGTAACAACTTTTACTTTGATGTAACTTACAGGTTTGGTGCGACTCCAAGTCACCTCGTTCGATGTCATTGTCGAATCGTCTGACAGGAAGGTCATACCCTCACAAGTCAATCTAATATGGCGGTCAGCGTTGGACGCGAGACAAGATATGTTTGAGCTTATATTTGCGGCCGATGTACCAGCAATGGGATTGACAACTTACAACATAAGGTAAAGTTGATAAGTAATTTTCCATTTAAAAAAAAACTTTCTCTATAAGACCTGCAAAAGAGAGTTGTAAATGTTTGTTTTCCTGAAGTCACTCAGGGACTTGAATATACATAGCAGACCCTCGTTAAAACAGGCTTCGTTATGGTGGGTATAGGATGGACTGAACTAAATCTGAGTACCTCTTTTCATTTTTACAAACTGTAATGTTAAATAGTTTTCTAAAACCCATATTTATATGTTTTATATAGTTATATGATGTTTACAGTATTTTCTGCCATTAAGTTACTGAGTATCATGTTGTCTAGTTTATATATATATTTCCAATGCCATACAAATATACACCACCCCTACCATCGGTTAACTCGGACGATCGGCTAAAATGGACATTATTACCGAGGGTTGACTGTATTACCATATTTTTGAAGACTGGCGGAAGGCATGAGGGAATCGACAACATACGCATCTACCTTCATTGTCAATGCTCCGAAGCTTGGTGGCAGAGATGTTCCCCGTCGTAGTCCGTTCACCATACACATGAAAGAAGGAGACCTTCATTCAGATTTTAAACTGGAAAATAATCACCTCGCTCTTTATTTTTCCCGTAAGACCGGTTTTCTAAACTCGATCGAGCCAGTGAAAGATGCCGTGAAGATACCGGTAAATATTTTTAAATAATCTATATACCGAAAGTAGGAGATTGTATGTTCTCAGCAGCTTCATTTTTCACTAACTCGTAGAATAAAACAATTTCTAGACCAATTGGGTCACCGGGGACCAAGTCATGACCGTTTCATTAAAAAGACGTGAGATGGATTAGTCTGCTTCCTGATTGCAATCATGACACAATGAATAACAATACAATTATCTGAAATGCTATAATTTATGAATAAGATAATTTCTAGTCCAATCGGATCACTGGGATCTGAGTTATGACGAGTTTCAGAGCCCCACCCCCTTTAATATGAGGAATGGTCTTGTAGCACTATATGTAAGCATATTGCACCGTAGAAATGAAAATAGAAACAATGTTTTTGTGGTCATCTTTATGAAGACTGAATAAGCATGAGAAAATGGAAAAGAAGTGGGTAAGCCAATGGTCATGGGTAGTCTAGTACCTTTGAGAAATCATAAAATGAAATCACTGCTCAACATCACAATCTTGTGATTTCAGGTCCACATAGATTTTGGAGTCTACACGGCACGAGATCAAGAATTTACGTCCGGTATGTACTTATTCCTCCCGGAGGGCAGAGCGGCGCCTTATTTGAAACCGGAGGAAAAGCCAATCATTCGCATTATCAGCGGACCTCTCTTGAAGGAAGTTCACGTGTTGACGTCGAATTTTTTTCATAAGTATGAATAAAGTAAAGTAATATTTTAAAAATTGGAATGAGCTTGGTGCTTGCTTTGCTTAATGCAATACAGGTTGAACATCGATTATCCGAGAGGATGGTTCCAGGAACATGTAGGATTTAACAGAATATTAAATATAGAAACCTTTATACCAAAGAATGTTTTTCAACTGAAATGACAGAACTACTAAATGTAAATGTAGCTAGCGTCAAACATAATAAATCAGAGGAAAACCATCTGGTCATGACCACGTTGTTGTGGCTTGGATCGTGGAGGGTCGCAGCGCCATGTATAGCTATGCAGTGAACTAATCACACTGCTGTAGTAAGCGTAAAAGATGGAGAAACAATAGCACCCAGGTGGAATATTATTCCGGGTTAAACGATGCCACAAATCGATGTTCACGAACTCATTGTTCCAATTTTTTTAAACTCCATAATTTAAACAGGGTAACTCTGGAAAATACCGATCACGTTTCTGCAATGGGAATCCACGTATACAATGAGATTGATATCCGAAGCGATATGGACAACAAGGAGATATCGATGAGGATCACGACACCATCAATCAAGTCTGGAGACACCTTCTACACGGATCTGAATGGATTCCAAATGCAGAGACGGAAGAGAATGCTGGAGAAGCTCCCGATACAAGCACACTTCTTTCCTATGCCAGCAATGGCGTTCATTCAAGACAAAACACACAGGTAAGATTGAATGCAGGTGAGGATGCTGACGATGGTATGGTGATGCACTCGCATTATATTCCTATTGATTTGCAGGCTTACAGTACTCACTGGCCAGCCGCTGGGTGTGTCGTCGCTACAAAGCGGGCAACTGGAGGTTATATTGGATCGACGACTGATGCGGGATGATAACAGAGGGATAGGTCAAGCTCTGAGAGACAATATCTTGACCCCAGATAGCTTTTTCATACTGTTAGAAAAATGGAAATCGCCAAGGTCGGATAAAGTGATGAAGTTCCCGGTGCAATATCCTTCCTTGTTGGCGCATCAAGCTTCTTTGAGACTACTGCATCCTATGTGGTCACAGAGATTCTCTATCGAGCCTTCCGAAGTAAAGGAATATTACTTTGATAAGTTCGAACCGGGGTCATCGGTGCCTTGCGACCTGCACGTGGTAAATTTAAGGAGCATTCAATCAAAAAATGTGAAATTACCGACCAACGAGTCTGCCCTGATTCTTCAGCGTTTTGGATACGAGTGTCAGCTAAAAGCACTGGGAGAATATGTTACATCTTGCAGCAAACAAAAAAGCAAAATGGATGTTAAACTCTCGAGCATCTTGCCGATAAAAAAAGCCAGAGCATCCAGTTTGTCCATGCAGTACACGGAATCCAATACGATAAACCCAGAGAGTGAAGTAAACATTGAGGCGATGGAAATCAAAACTTTTAAAGTGGAATTGTATTCTGTTCATGACAGATCTGATTTCAGGAAGGAAAGGCCGAGTTAAACTCTGTCTGTGACTTCGTTTGTTGAATTATATAGAAGCATTCGTACAGAGTACACTAGCTCCTTTGACGTCGACATCGTTTTATGCGTCTTCAGACTGTGCGAATTCACAGTTGTGTGTCGATGCCATATATACCAAATGAATTACATAGAACAATTTCAAGAAGCACTCTATTTTCTCCAGTAAGGAGAACTTACCGACAATATGATATTTCACACTATGCGTTGAAGTTTAGGAACGCATCCCTCACAAACTGGATTACTTCGGTATATGTGTGTTGTATTTGTTTCTTATTGTTTGTATACTGATGTTTTTTCTGATATTAAAGCAAAAATTTTGTATATTATAAAATCTGAGAAGCCATTTATATTTTTTAAATTCCTATCAGCAGAGGAACAGTTTTTTTCATAGGAATATCCACCTATTGGGTACCTATAAAAGCTCTTAATAATTAGAAGATTGTTTGCATGCAATTTTAGCAGGTAATGCATGTTGTCAAACTCTTTCTTGAGTTTTCTATTGTGCTTTGAATTTAAGACCTTACCCTACCTTATCTTCAACTGGTTTAACATGTTTGATGTTTCAAATTCATCCTTCCTTCATATCCTGCATACAACATCTTTGAAAAGTACTTTGGTATTGGATTTATTAACCTGCCAATATCTATCTTGATTTATTTAGATACAATTAACAGCATTTGTTATTAATACTAACCTAACACTACTAACCATGAGCAGCTGAATGGGCTTGCTGTATTGGTGATAATCTACCTCGTCTCTGTGCGGAGAAATGCAGAAAGATGTAATGGAACACAGCAGGTAATTGTTGATTATTTGTTAATAGAAAAATATGAAAATTATTGACGTAAAGCCAAAAAATTCATATTTCCAATAGTTTTGGAATTACTAGATTTTTAGAGATTGTTTTTTTTGCATTCAAACTGATTTCTGGAATTCTCCTACAGAATTAGCTAAATCTTGTACCTAGCAACAAAAAAAAATGTTGGACGTTTCTAAAATTAGAAATAAAACTATTAAAACTCCACTGAATACTCCAATTCCCTAGCACCTTGTACCTTGGAAAAAAGATAACTTTCCTGGAAAAATATCAGTTTATTTTACTTTTGAACAACAGTACAGCATTTTTTCTCTCTACTATGATGTGTATGATATAGCAGTACATAAAACAAGTAACTTTATCCCAAAATTTCAGGAATCTCAGGACGTTGAATCGAGAACTTTCCAAACTAGCAGCTCAGTCCCGGACGCCGTCAACAGTATCCTACCGTTGGGACTGAACTTGACGTGTTCGACCGGACCGGAATGCCCTATGAAATCTTGAAAGGTGCCGTGGCACGCGTCGATTAATTCGACCAGACGAGAGCTGGTGCCGATGGCTAACAGCTGAGCTTTGTCACTGCCGGTATCTGCGAGTGTGGATGCGTCGAGACACAGGCTCCAACTTGGAATCGCAAAACTTTTCACTACCTGGAAGAAGATATGAAGAAAAAAATCTAGGAAACTCGTAATTTTCAGTAAATTGAAAAATTCAGGGCTGTTCCTCGCCTTTTGCTTAGCTAAACTGTAGAGCTGAATGAATTTTTCCATTCCGTACCCTGCATAGACCAAGTAATCAGGGTTGGATGGGTGAAAAATACAACTGCTTGGTGGCAGTAAAGAGAGTGCATTCTGTGAAAAAAAATACCTGTTTCACCAACAGCTAAAAAACTATTGAAGATCCTTCATAGTTAGAATTCATTTAAAATTCACCTTATCCCTTTTACTCGTCTCTGTCCCGTCAGGGGCAAAGCAAGGTGCCGGAAAAGTTAACCAATCCACCATGTCACATTTGTCCTTTTCCCAGATGCTGACCCAGACGCTAACCCGCCTGTCAGCCCCCACGGCGAGCCAAACGGAGGAGTCGAGCCAGTCTGGTATGCTGTCGCTGCCCCAGCCAGAATGAGATGTCTTGCCACCAGCTCTTGCCAATATAGAAGCTGGATGGTCCTTCATATAATAATATTGAATATCAATCGAGCCGTAGTAGTAGATAATGAAATCATTATTTAAATCCAAACCAACGTCATTTGGAACTTACCTTCCGTAACGAAACGGCGATTTGATTGATGGGCGTGCCGCGTTGGTCATCCAGCATGCGTAATGTGATGCCCGTCGCAAGTGATGTCACAGCTATCCTCCCATCCCATGCTCCGGACAGCAGGATGCAGTTATTGCTTGAGAAGGCGACTGACGTCACTTTAGTTGAGTGTGGTTGAAGTTTAAGCATCAGGGCGAGCTGAAAGATCAATCAATTTTTCTGATTTGATTTTAATTTGTAGTGAAAGAGCAGGTCCAAATTTTGCTGTTGTCTCTAAAGTCACTCTACTTGTATCTAGAAATCTTATTTCATGTCTGACCTTGACTACATCAAATATTCTGAGAGTGCCATCTCCATAGCCAGCCGCTACCATTTTCCTCGACGGCGGATGAAGTTTAGGAGTTTGGGAATCCGTTGGATCGTTTTCTTCAAGAGGATTGCTGAAGGTGACACAGATGCAAGGTTGATCTAAAACCTGATTACAGAGAATGAAAGGTGATCTCAAATTTCAATTAATTTTAACTTCTATATTCTGTTGCTATTGAAATACCTGGAATTGTACTGTTAGCTCACAACTCTTCGTCGACCAGAGTCTGACAGATCCCTCTTCGCTACTAGTTGCAAAATATTCCTCATCATCAAATGCTATTCCTGTTATCTGTACAATTTTAAAGAAAATATAGGCATCAAAAATACCATGTCGATGCAATGGGCGTGATCATTTTTGGACAGTCTCTTTGATAACAATAACTGCATGATAAAGATAAAGGGAGGGACATCCAGTAGTATTGACGAATCCACTGTATTATACGATGAGTTTACCTTGCTGCCGTGGCCTGCAACCATCTTAACTGTCGTGTGCTCGTTCCAGTCCACGTACCACAGTGTCCCTGCAGTTGTACCAACGATGCCAATGTCTAAAGTGTCATCGAACACTGCAGATGTGATCTAGTAGATGATAAATGAAATAAGAAATCTTGAAAAAAATGTAAAAATTTCACAAAAAAATGAATCCCCATATCCATATAGTAAGATTCAATTCTGGAATCCCAAGCTGTAAAGGTATTTCACCCCTAACAACAAATTAACTCCCTCAGAAGCCCAGTAAACTACCTCAGCGTTCAATGACAATTCGTCTTCTAAAACCAGTCCATCAGGATGAATCGCATCATCACAATTATCTCGCCTGGCCTCTTGCACCGACGTTAGGGACCACAGTCGAACATTCCTCGATGCTCCGGCAGCAATCAAACGCGCGCCACGTGACACTATGGTGCAAATTTCCGCTGTGTCCGCCTTCCAGTGTAGAAAACATTGGTTTGTTTGTGTGTTCCAGGCAGATATTATTCCCGAATTTGAACCTGATGATATAAAGACATCTTGAGATATTTAATATGATAAATTATTTTCTAATAATTTGAATTTGAAACGAGTTTCAACTTTTACTTACCTACGTACAGAATGTGATCAGAGCCAAAGCAAGCGCTCGTCAAATGAACCGAGAGCTCGTCGTTCTGGTCTAGCATGTTGCGAGGAATTTCACCGGCGTGAAATTTCAGCTGAGTCTGAGATAAAAAGTGAGTCGTTTTTTTTTAATATTTTTATTCCTTTGGCATATGCGATATCAGAGACCAAATTCATTACGTTACAAAGCAGTGAAAATTAAATAATTGTAATATTACCTCTGCACCGTATTCCTCCAGCATCCAAAACACGATGCTCGTTTCGTGCCCGACCGTAACGAATTCATTGGGTGCTGTTGGGTCCCAAGCAATCTAACAAATGGTTGAATGGTTGGAAAAAGTTGAAAATTATTGGAATTGGGACAAGTTCTGTAAAGTTTACTAGTTGATAAAGTACAATATTTTAGCATACAATGAATAGAGATCAAAAAATTAGTACTGTCAAACATTAAAGTGCATACCACTGCTAGGATAAGGTATTTAGTTATAAAATAGTTACATGATGAATAGGATGTGCATATCTTGATGTAGCAAGTACAACTGGCCTGGTTTCGCCATTATAAGCGCTCCAGAGAATCACGCTGTTGTCACGATAGTCACCAACAGACACGAGGAACCTTACAAGAGAAGAATTCTTAAGTAATTGAACAGTTATATTGTAATATATGGATGAAATGAGAGCAATGATAAAGACAAACATGATATAAAATTAGAAAGAAAATGATTTCAGATTAGATTATAAACAATTATAGTGAAAAGACTTATTCTGTTACCTATCATCCCTCGAATATGCCATGACAACGACATCATGGTCATGGTGGCGTAAATAGGCGTGGCATTCGCCTGTCTCGACGTTCCACAGTCCGATTTCGCTCGGCACCAATCCCTTTTCGCACGAGGCACAAGCCAAAATCTGTCAATAAAATCATGGAGGTAAATTCTCATAAAATGAAAAATTCTACTGTCGGTTGCATTCTACTGTTGGTACATTGTGCATTCGTTTATACGACATAATATGAAGTCCAGATAAGCTCAAATAAGAATATCATTCAATACCTGGCCGTCATGTTGCATGGCAATTGTAGAGATCTCCTCTGAATGGCCCATCAAATGTTTCTGTTCTCCCGTTTCGAGATGCTCCAGCACGACAATGCAACCACTCGAATAAGCAAATATGCCGGTGTCCGGATTCCAAACGAAGTTTCCGCGTCCGTTTCCATTGTATCTATACGGATGATGTTTCGATATGACAGATGGAAATTCCATATTATTACATACAGTATTGAGTTGAATATGAGAACCGCAGCCTCACCCTATCACGGATTCAAGCCGCAAGCCTTCTTCTCCTTGTTGAGGTGCATATCTACGCACTGCTTGTGCGCTCGCGTTATCTCTCGCACTGAAATGTTTCAGTACCGAAGGTCGGTCGGGAAATCCTAGAGATAAAACTTATATTTAGACGATGGAAAATTGAAAAATTATCAATCATTATAGATGGTAAAATATTACATTATTAATGTTAATGTTTATTACCCATGTGTTCTTTTGTACCATTCATTATTTCCTTCGTCTTCTCCGCAGCAGGTTCAGTTTGTTTTTTATTCTTCGAGGACAGAGCATTCCTCCCTCGTATCGTACTCACACCCCATGTTACCCGGACAGGATCTTTCTGGATCTCCCCGTCCTTGGTGGTGCCCGTGTGGGCTGTCATATGCCCGGTTTGTTTCGATTGCTGATCTGCAATTGTAGTCACAAATTTCAGTAATTAAAATTTAAATTTTCGCTGGGTTTATTTTACGGAAATTTAACCTAGAATATGTCCCTTACCCCTCAGTAGCAGTTGTTGCATCATTTGTGCGTCTACTGTGAATTCTGACACGTCTGTGGCGTCCAGATCAACTGTTCTCAATGTGTCAGGTGGCACCCAGCCAGAATTTTCGGTCTTCGAAGGACTGCCTACGATTCGACTCACTGAAAAAGTGGCTATCAGCTATTGGTAATTGATCTCCACCGTATATTCATTATAATGGGGATAACGAGGTTACCTGCCGGACCAGTTGGCATTGGGATTGCACGTCTTGGTTGGGGAGTGCTTTCTTCAGGCGCTGCGGTAGTTATTCCCGGTCCTACATCCCTGGTAGGCAGTTCGACCTCGCTGTCTGTGTTGAAAAATAAGGAAAAAGGTTGAATCATTTGATTCCAGTTTGTGAGAAGATATGTTAGGTTGAATATTACCTTCATGATTCAATCTGGCTGATGTTAACAAATCTTCACGGTGCTTTCTTCCTACCGATAAAATGTTAAAATTCTCTTCTACTTCGCTACGTCCTCGTCCCGGAATTTGGTCGGTGAGTCCGTGACCCGCACTGGCGTGCCCTCCGGCAAGAAAATCCCACAAGAATACTCCGTCCTCGCCACATGAAACCAGTGACAACTGGTCCGGTGTGAACAGAATCCTGCGAATCGTTCCACAGTGGCCGATAAAGACCTGAATTAAAAGTCAAAATAGTATAATGAAGTCTCTTGACTTTTAAAATGCTTACAATTGCCATATCAACATCATTTTTATTGATGGTACCAATGCAATTTCGAAAGGAATCAAATGAAAGAAGGAACTTACCTGAAAGTTAATATCCTTTTTAAGTTCGTAATCCCAAACTTTAACCACACCGTCGCCAGCTGTGGCGAAATGCTTGTTGTCGTCGGTTACTGTAATGGACGTGGTTTTGTTTCTGTCAAAAGGCAAAGAACGCTGGTTGAACTTCACAATTCAGAAGATGGAATGGGCACACGGCTAGAAACCTTTGAATATTTTCAGTGATAGACAGAAGGCAACCATCCTTGAGATTGAGCTTCAGCAATCGATTACCAGTTGTCACGACCAAGAGCCGGTTCGATTTAGCAGAGGAGAAGCAGACTCGCAGAGGACAGTCCACAGTCGGTCTATGTATAGAAAAAAATATTAATAGACAACTCCAGGTGGACTCCTAACACACTGACATCAAGTTAAATTGTTACTTCTGCTTAAGGATATCCGGTTCCAAGTTAAGGCCGGTCGAAACATCTATCCGTAACAGTTCATCCAGGGTAGCTGCCGCCGCCACGGTAACCGTATATTCTGTCGGACCTACGAAGGCAACTTTTTGCGAGTCGTGCGAGACAGCGATGCTCCGAGGGCCGTAACGATCGCCTCGTGCAGTCGCTCTCGGCAGAGCACGGATTATGGCGGATCCAGAACGTTCTATGTCTGAGGTATCATAGAGGGCGACGGTGCCTTCAATTCATGAACATTATTAAATAACTGTAAAAACCAGCTGGATTTTAGCAAGATACAATATGATAAAATGATGGTTCAGGACTATGATCAGATATGGACAATATGTGTATGTGAAAACAGTCAATGTATTTACCATTAATTTCCGAGCTGTATAGAAATTCACCAGACGGAGCGAAAATGACTCCGGTAACTTTAGTGGAGTGAACGCTGTGCTCTGACAATAAACTCGTAGCACCGACGTGAAATACTCGTACGGCTCCGCTTTCAAATCCGCATGCGAATATCTGAAACGAGATGTTTTGGAGTTGGTGTCAACTATTTACGGTAACACAGAAAAAATGAAACTCTCAG
>QRAM01000183.1:71269-84586 GCA_013436055.1 Halocynthia roretzi | reverse complement strand
AAGAGTCTTTGAAGGTTCAAAGTGAACAGAAACGTATATTTTACTATTCAACTATACTATTCAAGACCTCAAGCAAAGGATGACAAGATATGGTAACAGGAGTATCGTTTGGCGTAGTGAAGTCATACAGTTGTCGTAGGGTAGCCAGATCCCAGACCCGTATGCTTCCGTCCTCAGAGCAAGTAGTTATGGTACGTCGGAGGCCGTCTATACAACAATCTTGTATTCTGTAAGAAATTTGAAAAGTGTGTTTCGAATGATCAGAAGATGGCATCCCTGAAAACATGGAATGACTGCGATATTGCAGAACTAGAAGTGATAAGTGTACTTGTCTGTATGCGATCGCATAGCTGTGGTGTATTGACGAGTGGCCACATCGAGGTAGCCCAGGGTGCCCGCTGAAGTAGAGGCAAGGACCTTCATGCCATCTGGTAAACAGAAAATGTTGAACTTGTTAAATGAATCACATCATCGAATATTTAATATTAAATTATTGCTTCATTTATCAGATGTGATTAATCATGAATTGTAGAGCAGGAACAAGAATGTATGCTGAAATGATACCCGGAGTTAAATCCAGATCCATGATAGGTCCCTCGTGTTTCGCTTCTAGGAATACAGTGGTCAAATCAAGTGGCCACAGCCTCAAAAAGCCGTCATCAGATCCAGTAGCGAGGTACGACTCTGAAAACTTGATTGCGTTCAAGCGAATTCCTGTATCGAATTGAAGAATTTCAGTTTTGCTCCACATGTCGGGAATTTTGTTGATTTCACAACAATATAACAACCAATAACCTTTCTGCAATGACTCGTCATTTTCCTCCTGTGTCGGCAAAAGATGATGCATCGCCTTAACATTCACATCATGGAAATCTATTTCAATTATGTATCCCGCCTTGGTGCAGGCATACACCGACGTAGAGAGTTTGTTTTCCGTCACCGACAGGGACTGGTTCTTCTCCGACACTATTAATTACATAAGATTGGAGTTGGACCAGTCATAACTCCAACAAATCTCATAATAATTCCGTATCGCCCACCTTTGCCCGAAGTTTCAAAAGTCACATCAGTAACTTCTCCAATTTTGTGGTCACTGAGGGCCACGGGGCAGGATCGAAGTTGTCCCGACCTGACTCTCCAGAATCTTATGTTGTCCTTACCGCAGGTGACCAGTCGGGTGTCGTCTGCCGGGCAAATCTGGAGTCTGACGATCTGGTAAGAAGCAGATGTGTGATTGACCGATAGTATCGCGAGGCACACTTTCCTAAACAAAAAGTACCTGGACGTCGGTTCTGGCTCTTGCAATGACGCTGACAGAGCCGTGACGGAGCACACCACTTGTATCCCAGACAACAATGAGCATCTTATTGTGCATATCCCTTGAAAAGTAAAACAAAAATTCCATGGCATGTATTTATGGAATCAAAATTGAAAGGTCACTTATGCATGAAATTTTATTTGTGTACAATGTCAAGTGGCTATGTCACATGGCATAGTACTTGAACACATAGTAGACATGGATGTCACTTCGAAAACTACTAGAATAAGTCAACCAAGAGGATGATACATACCTTCCGCATCCAACCAGTATGGCTCCGCTTCTCGAAAAAGACAGGATGTTCATGCTGGAGGCTTGCTGGCTTTTAACGATTGCGGCACACTTTCTGGTGTCGAAATGCCACACCCTTACCACGCCACCGTCTCCTTTTTGGGCAGAAGCGAGTAGCGAAGTAGAAGCAGCTGTGGGGAATAATATTGACAAGTTTAAAGATGAAGAAAATCATCCTTATCCAGTCGGATTTGAAAGATTTAAAAAAAACGCGCTTCAATCGAAGTAGCAATTTATCACCTGACTTAGTAATTCCTGTATTGAAAGCCAGTGCTACTACGCTATCTGTGTGACCTACAAAGAAGTGCTGGTGGCCGTTGGCAACTTCCATTGCAATGATCACAGCATGTACTGCATACACGATGACCTCGTTACCGCCCCCGAGGTTGGAACCTGGATGCCACAGTGCCTTATGCCTGAGATTAAATTGGGAAATTTCAATTGAAAAAGTTTAAAGTTTTTTCATCAAAGCTATATCCTACCTATAAGCACAAGAATTGACTTTCGATCCCACACCACACGCAAAACCGATGATTCGACGCAGCTTGAGAATAGGATCCGGGTCTAAGCAAGTCATGTCGCTCAGTGGACGGTCGGGGCTCGCGCCAACCCTGAATCCCGAAGACCCGGTACTTCTCGCGGACCTGGGAGTGGTCCTGCGACCGTTATCGTGAGGTTCTGACCCTGATAACGAAAAAATATGAAATTAAACCTGTTCAATTCTAAAATCCACTCCAAAAACGTACTTGCTGAGGACCGGATGGTTGCACTTTTCGTCTTTGGAACAATAGAAGCGGTACTTGGCAACTTTGAGGACTTTTTCGAGCGACTATAGTGTCTGTGTACGACCATGTCCCGGTTCTTTACACTGTCCGCAAAGATATGGACATCGCCGGTTCCCGATTCAACAAGAGTTACATCCTTCGGTTCAGAACTGGTAAATGAACCAATATATCAGTTAACCAAACGACATCGCTGACTATATGCATGCATTCAGCTATCGAACCTTACTGTCGAGTCAAACATGCTCAATCCAACTGGGGGAAGCTCCGAAACGATGGGTAAACGGCCAGTCGGCTGTTTCTTTGAGTGAGTTGCTACTGAAACGGTATGCTGAGCTGTGGTGTATGCGCTGACATTTCGACCAACATCTACGACTTTGCCCTGGAAAAAAAGGCAGTTTCAGTTTGCTAGCCATCTAAATCATCATTAAATAATATCTTGATTTCTAGAGGTCTAAGAAAAATCATTTTCCAGAAAATACCTCTTCCCGTCGAGGACTATGCATCACTCCCGGAGGCCTGCTTCCGATTCTGTATGCTTTACCTCTTTGTTGTGCTTGCTCCTGGTCCTCCCGGCTCATGAAGTGGTCATCCCTCTGTATGGAATCGAAAGGCAGCAGGCTGGGTTTCGATGCTGAAACGGCACCGGGCGAAGTCGGGAACCGAACCAGATCATAGAGGTCATCCCAGGACTTGAAATCAAACAGAACATCACCGTAATTGGGTTGGAAATTACAATTATCAGTATTGTTGTATTCGTACCTTATTTTTGGGTATGAAAAAATTCATGTCCCTCGGCATAGGAGCGAGGTTTTCATCGACCGACTTGATTCCAAGTTCTCTCGCTTTCCTAAAACTTATTCTGGGATCATACTCTATGTCCGACGTGAAACAGTTCTTCACCACTTGATTGGCGCAGATACGAACGTTTTTAATGTGCGAGTATTTTCTGAAAGGAGTGAAGCGCGTTGTTGTCTTTCAGTAGTGAAGATCGAAAAGCCACAAAAACATAAACTTACCGATTGATATAAACAGATAATATATATTGGATGTCCAGCACCAGCATGGTCCACCTCTGCGCCAGTGGAGTGGGTCCAATGATGTCGTTCTTAGCCCCTGTCGAAGCCTGGTGCTCTACGCTACCTGTGCGTGAATCAAATGATATTAAAAATACATCAATTTACTGGCAGCTATTTAAAAGGACAATCTCCATTCTTTGCAAGTTGAACATCAACTATTATTGCGTGTCAAGTGAGAATGGGTTAGTCATTCACCTTTAGCTGCACGACAAGCGAATGGAAATTGAAGCCATGTAGAAGTGCACTTGAATTCTTTGAAGAGATTTGAGAAGGAAATACGAACAACCAATCCGTCTTCGGCTGCTGTATCGATGTGAACCACAAAATACCTCGTGGGGGTCGGCTGTACAAAAACGGAACAATGAAAATCATGTAAATATATGGATATTGGGATTGCACTGGCTGTGTGAAATCATTTCTTGAAATCTCACCAAGCAATAAGGAATATGAATAAACTGAGCACAATGAAAGACATTCAGACAGAACAACTTTATATATAGATTATAATGTTGTACCTTGAAGAGAAGGTAGAAATATCGTCCAGTCAAACCCAAGGACTGTGTACTTGCTCTAGGAATCTGGATGTAATTTCCTGCTGGAATGGATCCTAAAAAATTGCAGAGAAATGTTGGAAGTTTTTTTTTTTTTTTTTATCTGGAATTTTTTTTCATAAGCTTATCTGCTATCTGGAAGATTACAGTTTAAGAACAAACCCAGTATACGGTACACAGTAGATTTTAACTGTTTGTCCATGACCGATGTGACGTCCCCTTCCTTGCTCGATCGTTTCCAGCTCTCCACTTTGAACTGCTTGAACACATTCACATAAGGATGCTGCCATACTATAAAAAATAGATAATATAAGTCTTCAAATCTCCTAATTGTGATTAAGGATTCTGGCAAGTCTCATTGAATTCCCTCCAGGGAATTATTTGTCTCGGTAAACTAGGAAATTTAAATTTTTTGAACTTTGAATTGTAAACTTACATATTCTAGATTTCTCCTGCGTTTTATTCATTTCCGTTTGGTGGAGTAGCTGGTATCAAATTAAATATACGACAACCAACGCTAACTGCAATGTGAATTGTACTAGTCTATTACTGTGGTTCCTCTGAAAACCTGGCTACGTTGGGTCAGCTTGGGTAAGGCTACGTTTGCTGAGGGTTAGGGTAAGGTTAATACGAATCCTACTCCTCGCCTACCATACCACGACGTAACCGGGTTTTCGGAGGGGCCACAGTACTACACATTGCCCTGTGGATTTTAACTCTCTTGTGAAGGCTGTATTTTCAGCGAAATAACCCAAAAAATCGAACCTTTGAGTAAATTTCAAATTCCGCGGTTAAAAATGGTAAGACGAAGCAAAATGTAAACACAGAATAACGGTTGCTAGGAGAAAGGAGACGCGAGAGGCGAATACTACATCCGCCGATAATTTATAGCGTCATGTCGCACTCTGGTGCGTAAAATTTTCAGTTAAAATTTATCTGGCGGTTGTAATTATTCTATGTCCCTTATCTTTTCCTGGCGTTGGTTTTGAAATAACGGTTTAAATGGCCTGCTTGCTTAACCGTAACGACTATATCCGTTTATCAGTATGTTCTATTATCCGTAAGAAGTAGAATGGAATTTATTCCGCTTGAATGAACGACTACGAATAACAGATATAAAATGTCTAATTGTTAAGAACACAACCTAATGTTAAAACTGGCAACCCCATAGCTGTACAGGGACTCTTTTCCTTGGGGCTTTTGGTTCAAGAGTTTTTGATTTTACACAGAGAAAATCATTAATCTATCAATATATGAAAGCTACAACTGTAAATTTGGTAAACACTACTTCGCCTGTGCTGATCCAAGTTAAAAATGATGTTATATTCTTAAATATTTTTGAATTCTTTATTCAATATGCCAAAGTGAAACATTAGGAAAGCACAGTATCTTTCTTTCCCTGACATTTTAATTTGTAAAGGAACAAAAAATAGTCTATAAAGCGCTCTGAAAGTAGCAGCGTACCCG
Source organism: Halocynthia roretzi (assembly GCA_013436055.1). NCBI lineage: Eukaryota > Metazoa > Chordata > Ascidiacea > Stolidobranchia > Pyuridae > Halocynthia > Halocynthia roretzi. Next base: position 79,098 of record QRAM01000183.1, on the reverse strand, counting down.
GTCCTAGAGATCCAAGTGAATATCCTGTGATTTCAAGAATTTTTTCACATTTACCCAATGGGCATGAAAAAAAACTTCTCTTAGAATGAGTACATTGGATTCAACATCACAAGCGCAGGAAGTATCATCAAATATTACAATAACAAATCGGTAGAAAAATGAATGAATTTTTGCATTGAAAAGACATTTCATTTTAAGATACAAATTCAATTCTCTGTCATAAACAATTTTTAAAGTGATAAGTGATAATCACTCATTTCTAGGATCAAGACCTTGACTAAATGCGAAGCTTTATCCAGGTAAATTTGTATAAAATTAAATATAGTCATACCATAATAATTGGACAGAAAAAATATACTTGGTAACTATATAGTAGAAAACTGGTATGAAGGATTTCATACACAAACCTTTTTATAAACGGCATTATTAAAGTAGACAGTTCACCTTTACAAGATTACTGTATTTCTTTAAATATTAGACGCCCTAGTCAGAAGATGACGAAGATGACAACGAATATAAGATATCCTCAAAAATAAGAAATAACGAATTCAATCTAGAACTAGAAATGGAGAGAAATGTTCAGCTTGAACCAACAATATTAAACAATATTTGAGCTACGTACTACAATTGAATCGGACGTTCACTGTTAACGGAAAAATAATTAGCAAGTCAAGGAATTTACTAAGCCACGGCCAATGGATTATGTTGACATGATCACAGCCTCTCCCAATTATTCAAAGAATCAGACTGCAACGAAAATAAGGAAAATCGAGCGAGCGAGAGAATGAGATAATTAGCTTGAGGCGAGGGACAGCAAATCAAAAGAAAAACGAAACAAGCGTCACAAGTGATTTTGTGCTGGAAATGTAGAGACAAACTTGATTATAAGGGCAGAGTGGGATTGAATAATAAATATGACTAGGGGTAAAGAAATACGGTGCTTATGGGTAAGAGAATTGGACCCTCAACTACGAGAATACAAAACAGCTTCTCGTAAGAAGACAACTAACATTAGAAAAAACGGTAGCTTGTTCTAGCGAATACTGCACATTTATGCTGATGCTGACGTCAAACATTACCACACATCAGCTGAATACCGACCCTTGTTCATTAAACTTCGGACAAAATCTGAAGCCTGCTGATGGGTCTTGTTACCGCATTCTTTGACTATGTTGATGATGGCTTCTTGAACGTCTCGTGCCATGTGGCGGGCGTCCCTGAAATCAATACGGAAAGTATTTTTTTATTCCTCAATTAACGAGAGAGATCCGATAACATGATTGTGAATTTTTATTCGAATTGATTGTGAAATCTATATCGAAGCCCATTGTTACAGAGAGTTACTGGGAGATATGTTTGAGCACGCATTATTTTACTCAAAATAGTTTATTCGGTTAGTTATTGCTTATGTACAGTATCGAAAAACTTCTCTGGGCTTTGGCTGAGGCCCATGAGCTACAGTTTCTGTATTATTTGCTACTTACAAACTTGATGAGATTAAGGAGCAAAATACTTAATTTCAAAGTAATTCCAAAACTTTACGAAGGGAATCTTCGTAAGTCAAGGACATTATGTACTTGTTACATGGAATTAAAAATGCTTCCTCACCCGCACACGTAAATATGACCATTAGCTTGTATCACTTTCCACACCGACTCCTTGTTCTCTTTAATTAGATCTTGTACATAAACTTTCTTGGGACCGTCACGCGAGCATGCGACATACAGTTCTTTCAATACACCATCTTCTTTCCTATTCACAAAAAAAGGTTTTCCTTTGTTACCCTGGAGATAGAAACCATCGCTAGAATGCAACAACAACCTAAACATTAAACCTCCTACCATTTATATAGTTCCTCTTTGTAAATGAAATCCTCATCTTTTTTCCTACAACCGTAGAACAAAATCGTGTTCCCGACGTCTTTACCAGCTTTCATGTGATATTCACGATCTTGAATGAATCCCATGAACGGAGCCAGCCCAGTCCCGGGGCCGACCATGAGTACCGGATGGGTAACCTTAAATGGAAGACGAAACTGGGACCTGGAAATTGAAGTAAAATTATAAATATTTTTAAATGTAATGTGGAGACCATAATTTTGCAGTGTTTCGTTTGTTTTTATTTTTTTATGTTCACATTTAGTAACAATGCCCGTATGGACTCATTTTCGTTGTAATAGTTGATTATGGAACTTTTTCATGAGGATTAGAATTGTACTTGTGTACTGGAAAGCACCTGTCTATCACTACATTGTACTATCGTTTCAAGCTTTGTTTTGGGGTTGGAGATATTTCCGTTATAACAATATATATCTCAATCAATCAGGTCATGAGTTTCTATTTGGGGAATTTTGGCTGCAAGTGATTTCCACAATGGTAATGTTATGATTCCTGCAGTTTTCCCACTTACTTTCTGACATAAATTGGAACGCTTGGTTTCAGGTCGCCAGCTGGCACCTTGGTATTCAAAAAAGACGTCGCGACACCTCGCACCTTTCGATTTGCCTTTGTAGTGTATTCGACGAGAATCGCGCATATGTGAATGCTGTTTGGGTGAGCCTGTAACAAATATTATTTAAATACCAAACCGAACACCGATCACAAAATTACCATTGTACAAGAAGAGGAACCTTTGGTGAGCTGGCAATGGAATAATATCTGGCTTGCAGTCTCGGCAGCAGCTCGCACAGGTGATCCAGAGGCGGTGAGCAGGATGGATTCTCCTCCAGGATGGCTAGGATGTTTCTACGAGCATCAATCACCCAGTCTTGATACATTTTCTGTAGAAAGACAGATGTGTTTACAGCTTGCAATATTGTTTGAGACTTATGTCTTTTTCCAATAATTATTGCGTGATAGAATTTCACAAACCTTTCCTTCGGGAGTGGGAGAAGAGAGCAAATTTAGGAATTCTTTCTCTTTCTCGTCGCTGCAGTACTCAGCCAATTCATGTATAACGTTGGTGCGTGGGGGATGCATGATGTCCAGATAATGACTGAACGCAGTACGGTAGGATGTCGGGCACGGAAACGGATGCTTTTTACTCGAATCCTCTGCGATAAAGACACGGATTAAAAATTCAATCTTAGAGAAAATATTTTTGAGGACTTACCATCGACATTATTGAGAGAAATGACAACATCCAAGTCTGCACCCAGTCGTTCAGCAAGTTTATTAACGATTTCAACATCATTAATGGGGTACACCGCAACGTGATCTCCGGTCTCGTATCTGAAAAATCTCTCGGTTTAATATGTATGGAAACGAGGAGCTTTATTGGAAAATTTAACTCACCGAATTCTACTGTCAGCGATGTCAAACTCGATGTGCATGCAAGAGCGGTCTCCGCCTTTGTGAAGTTCTCTGTTCACAGATACGGCAGCGAGGTAGGGATTCTTAGAATCGTACGGCCTGGAAACACCGCATGATAATGAAAATAGTATACTCGTTGGATACCTAATTTTTATAATCATTATCGCATGCTGAATATTTCGCTAGAAGGAATGAAAATCTATCATAATTGAATGCAAAAAAATCATACTCACGGCCTTTGGTTTACATAAGATTTTAGCCTAGCGATCTCTCCGGTATAGATGGTTCCGGCTTCTTCAAGAGCTTTTCTGTCTTCGTGCACAGTCAGAGTGTAGCCACGGAAGGAAATTTCCTCTGTAGAGGCCTCAATGCCGAGTTTCTGACAGAGGGAGGGCCAGAAACCCTCCTTCCAGGTGACAAAATCTTCCTCGATACTGTCAAGAAAAAAGGATGATATTTGAAAATCGCTTCGAAAAGCTAACATTTACAGACATTAAAATTTGATTCGGCAGAATCACCACAGCTCCGCATGTAAATGTCAACCCAACAGTCAGGAAAGAAGGATAAAAAGGACTTAATGTCAGCTTGACGCTGCTTAAATTTTTACCGTTATAATAAAGCATATTTTTACTCACTTAGCATCATCATCACCAAGGCCCAATTCATACATTCGTTCAGCACCAAGCTCTTCCAATCGTTTGTCTACATATTTCGCCATGGAATTGTAGTGCTCGTACGTACGATTCCCAAGCCCAAAGACCTGAAAATGGCGATACATTATAATAAAATTACTGTACTTAGTACCATTGAATCTACATAGACAATATTACTTACAGTATATCGCAGGCCTTTCAGTTCAGCGTCGCCCTGTTGCAGCCAGTCGTAGAAGTCCTGCGCATTATCGGTGGGATCTCCTTCTCCGTACGTGGCCAAGCAGAATATGGCGAGCGAATTCTCGACCTCTGCAAGTTGGGGTAGCTCTTCCATGCTGCATTCTAGATCAACAGAAATGTTTTAAGCTATCTGGAAAATAATACAGATCCAAATAAAATGGTAGAGCAAGGACATACCTTCTGGATCGAGGCTGAGCGCTTTCATTCCGTAACGCTGGGCGTCCTTGACCAAACGACTGGCAAATTCTTCACCCGTTCCCGTTTGCGATCCGTAGAAAACAGCTATGTTACGAGCCTGGAAGACAAGGGGATCATGGAGAAGGCACAGACGCAAAAAAATTGTGTCGTAATAGAATATTTATCAAACTAACCCCCTTCTTCATTCTTCCTACAAAACCAGATTCAAACGATTCGGATCTAACCAACGCAGGAGCTTGTCTGGTGAAAAAAATGAAGGAATAACGCACATCAAAAATCTTGTATATTGAAAAACAAAGTGGTACACAGTCCTAGGTATTGCTACCGTCACTTACACCATGGATATCGTACGGAAGTCATCCTTCGGCGTGGAATCCTTACGAAAAAAGAACCAGTAGACTCCGAACCCAATCAGCGCAGACAGAAGAAACATATCAACCATCGAGATCATTGGTGCAGCCGCATCTTCGCTCACATTCACACTCTCGTTATCCATTATTAAGAAATAATATTTCGGAATATCTAAAGACAAAAATTTAACAGCAACTGGCGTCTCACATCAATTTTCCTTCTAGCTCTCAGAATTATTAATGATGATTATTATATATATCATGCATTGGCCACTCAATGCATGAAAAAATGGATTGTGTTATTTCCTCTTACACAGGAAAAGACCTTTTGAATCTTACAAATACGTTTATTTGGCTTATTATCAAATTGTTTATCAGAGGTAAAATAGTCATATCCGATATCTAATCATCATGAACTCACGCAAAATTGGACAAATGGGTCATGAGTTGGTAACGTATATCAAATGAAATTCTATTCCATTGTATTTAATCAAAGATTAAACCATATACTGATAAAGCATAAGTGATAAAAAACTGCCGGCCACTCTCTTTACTTCAGTACAAATGGAAACGTGGCCGAACCCGTTCATCGAATTAGCCAATCTTTAGCAAACGTGATGCATTAACTTAAAGTTAATCAGTATTATTCACGGAGTATTAATCACGAACTTTTTGGAAAGAAAATTCTTTCGGCAGCTTATTATGCCAGCTCCATTAATCATGGAACTAACTTTCGTGATTTGGAACTGACTCTCGTGATTTGCAAACTCTCTTTGACAGATACTCTCATTACACAATTAAACAAACCTTTAGTTAGGCAAACTGTGTATTCGAACTATTATCTTTATTTAATGGGCCCAGGTAGCTTAAAATATACCGTATTATTCTTTAAACTTTATTATTTGGGAATTATATTTATGTGATGTTAAGGTTACGATGGATATTGAAACTATAGTACTGTATATGTAAAAGTGCCATAAGTTCGCAGTCAAGTTTTTTGCTGACATAATGCTATTTGTGCTTCCAATTTGCCGGAATGGAATTGTGACGGTATTAGTATATTTATATGGTTTGTACTGTATTGATTATTTATAGTCTGTTGAATATTGAATCACAATGAAATCCCAGATCACAGCGCTTCAGTCGTTCTATTGCAATCGAATGAACACCCAGTAATCATAATTAAGCATTTCCGGTCGTCCACTAGTGAAGTGATAACGTATACGCATAACTAATCAAAATATCTTTGGCGATGTTTTATGCCTCGGCGAGATCTCTTTAATCTAATTAGGAGTTACATAGATATTTGGTCTGTCCACGTTAATTATGGTTACCAAATCACATTATCAACTACCTTAATCTGACTACCATTAGCATCTACACGTCACTGTTCAAATTGTATTACTGTAGCTGTCACAGTTTGTTCAGCTTAATAAGATAACTCACTCCCGCTCTCGCTCACTTTTATTCTGATTGCGCCATAAAATTTGATGTGAGTGGCAAATATGACGTAACACGACATGACGTAACGAACAACAAACATCTTGTGTGTACATAACGTCATTGTCCTGTGATGCCATCGTCTTCTAAATAAGGGCATATTAACGTGATTTCGCAAGTAAAATAAATACTGGACATTGTCCCAAATATACCTTAGTAAAATTTATGGAACCTCTAAGGCGTAAATCTTACTTTATACTCTATAGTTTGGAGTATAAAATTGTGTTTCAAGATTAGTTTTTTCGAGGTTTCGTTAATGCATAAGCTACGCCGTGATATATCAGCTTTTGGTCATGGCTATATGATTTTTGTTTCGGAAGTTGATGAATTATGTTGCCATATGAATAGATGCGAATACCAAGGTTTGGGGTATAGGGAATAGAATTTGAAGAATAACAAATAATTATAAAGTGAAAAACACCAACGATAACGATNTGTGATGTATCAGGCTCCTGCATGTTCAAACTTCTTTGATTGAATAATCACGTTGATAATATTCGTTTATTTCTGTAAAAACGGTCCACATGTGCTCATTCGTCCAATGGCTCTCTAGTGGTTATAGAGATCAGGACAACCTTCAATCAAAATTGTAAAAGAATGTTTCCGCCTTTATCCCATCCGCCAATACCGAATTACTTGAACTTCCGATTAAAATACTATTTATAAAATAGATTTTTTATACTAAGCAATGAAAAAATGTTTATACAAAATAAAATGAAAGAAATGAAAATCAATGCTCTACAAAGTGGTGTAATTGGATGCAAATCAGTGAATGATGTATTCAAATTAATGCGGGTGAGAATCTCCACGGCTCCATCACCAGAAGATCAACTATCATTTCGTTCGACTAAAATTGCGGAATTTTGAATCGAGTCTGTTGCCCAGTTAGTTCATTAAACATAATATATATTATTGCAGAAGAACATGTTTGAAATAGCCTATGGCGGTTTTAACTGTTGAATATAAAGGAAGCGTTCTGTAAACGTGATTTGACGATTTTTCCATTTTCTTAGATTTATTTTTGTTCACCGTTCTTGTTCTATCTTGGCATCGTGTAATTGCAAAATAAAAGGGAAAAATGTCATTGAAAAGTGATGAAGAGGACGGGGATCACGCCGCCAATGGTAAAAACGTGATTTCTCTATCTTGCGCTTCAACAATAGGATTAATGTCATCGGACAGGCAGAAATAAACTGACGAAAAGTGATCACCCACTTCACGATATTTTCAGAATATGTTTGTGTATGGGTAAAGAAACTTTTGAGCCAAACTCTAATTGAGGCCTGGCCCTTGGGGCGAAGAAAAATTTTTTGGGGTGGCATCTTTGGATTTTTATATTCTAGAATAATTTTTTTTTCTCAAATGATGTAGGGACCTTCAACGAAACTCACGATACCATTTTTTTTCTGTAAGGGGTCGGGGTGGAGAAATATCGATTTGAATTTCCGAAATATTATTGCCAATTGGGTGATATGAAGTGGGTGATCACTTTTCGCCGGTAGAAATAATGACATTGACAACATAGCATAACTATGAATATCTAGTATATGACATGACCCTATTTATAGGTCATCCTG
>QRAM01000183.1:0-69643 GCA_013436055.1 Halocynthia roretzi | reverse complement strand
GAAACTCACGATACCATTTTTTTTCTGTAAGGGGTCGGGGTGGAGAAATATCGATTTGAATTTCCGAAATATTATTGCCAATTGGGTGATATGAAGTGGGTGATCACTTTTCGCCGGTAGAAATAATGACATTGACAACATAGCATAACTATGAATATCTAGTATATGACATGACCCTATTTATAGGTCATCCTATGGATGGATGGATGGATGGATATGGATGGATGGATGGATATGGATGGGATATGGATGGGATATGGATGGGATATGAATAGGATATGGATGGGATATGGATAGGATATGGATGGGATATGGATGGGATATGGATGGGATATGGATGGGATGGTGGATGGGATATTGGGGGTCAATGATATAATTGTTAATCGAGTATTCAATCTTGTCCATTATGTCCAGACGGTTTTCCTTTTTATGTTCATCACTAGCTATATTTACATTCAGTAGATGTTAGATTTCATTTGAAAAACATTCCGTGTTTTTTTGGACATTTTGGGAGTTGTAATTAAAATGTCTAAAGTGTAATAGAGGTTTTCGCTGTTGATCCAGCAAAACGGATGATCCAAAACTCTCCTGGTGTGGAGTTCGATTCTAGATCGTGTTAATTGATATTATACTCGCTTGTTATTTAACAGAGATTATGGACTGCCAATATTATGTACAATGTTCATCAATCGACGTTTCAACCTCTTTATCATTCTTTGAGTAATACTCATAATCATTCTGTAAAAATTGCAGATACGCTCCCGATAAAACCGCCTCCCAACGACGGTGAAAGCACGCCTCTTCGATCCAGCAAGCATATCACCGATATACTGACTATACCGAATGAAATCGCAGCCGAACTCACGCAGAGTCGACAGCGGGACAGTTATTCAAAATTCAAAGTAAGAAATAACAGATAATAGAGATTAAATGTGATTTGATTAGATCAAATTGATTCCCTATGTCATCCCCAATTCGTAGATTTGAAATCTTCTTCATCAAAATTTATTTCATATAATACAGAAACTTTAAGTGGGCATGTCACAGCATAATCAATGAGTTGTCAATGAGATCTCTTAAGTGTCTTGAAAAATAATTAGAGGGTCACTAGAGTGCCAAGCATTGAATCGCTGTGTTAAACTAATATTATTTTTCTTCTATCAAGCAGAAGAAGTGTCAGATTTGGTCAATATGTTTCTTGTCGTGCACGCGTGCTGTAATGTGAATTTTTTGGAGAATTATTTACCTAAATTATCACATGTAATGAAGGTATATACTGAATGGATATCTACTGACCTAGAAATCAATATTAAAACGAAAGAAGTCGTCAACCCATCCATTTCCTCCTTTTACATCCATTCATGACCAAAAAGAAGATACTTTAAATACTAATACTGTTCGCAGTACTCAATTATCTGCATGCGGCGAGACATTACCATCGTAAATAGCTTTGTGAAAACCATTCTACTAGCAAGATGTGGTGAGGGAAATAGATTTGGGTATTAAGGAAGGATGATTGAAATTCCAGCTAACAATGTATGTGATTCTGATTTGGTTACTATCTTTCTAGTACAGAGCTTCCCAAACTCTTCCAGTTCGTGACACGCTTTTAAACATTCATAATTTCGCAACGCAGCAATTCAGTTTTAATAGCAAACCAGAGGTTAATTCAAGCCCTAATGAGAGATACTGATACATAAATACATTTCAATGTAAGCGTCCGTGACACACCTACGCACTGCAGGCGACACACAGTTTGGAAAGCACTGTTCTAGAACAATGTAAAGATAGTATTCGAAGTATTTTTTCTGGAAGAATTTTGCCAGTAATGTAGTGGTGAAGATGTGATGTAAAAGAAATATTAAATTCTCACCAACAACGTTTATAAATTAATAAAGATTGACAGTAGAGATCTATCACCAGTTCATCAATCAGTTCACATAAGTTAATAATAAAAGGCTGATATAACCTCGATGAAAAATGGGTAGTCAATGCTATGCTACGATACAGTTCATCATTGTTAAGAGATTTTTATTTGAAGACCTCTTATTATATTTTTTGCACAATTGCACAATTCTGATTTTATGATCTTTTTTTATAGAACCCCAATGAAGTGGAGGATGCTGAAGTCAACAACGTTCACATTCAGTAAGTCATCATGAGATTTACCCAATTTCAGTATTTAAGAAACTTTGTACAATATTTTTTCTTGTGCATGTAACACAGTGGTCTCTTTCTTTGCTCTACTGCACTTAGCATTTATTTTTGGTCTCGTATTTCTGTCTATAAATACACATTGCAGCAAGCTAGGTTGCTATTTACCTGTAAAGTAAGTTTATATATATATCGCTCTCTTTGTTACTGAAACGGAACACTTTAATTCCCTTCTCTTAAACTAGTTCTTTATTTGCTTGCAGAAGTATTACTAGGTTAAAGCAATATCTTTTTTTGTTATTCGGTTTTCCCTTTCCATACCCATTTTGTTTACTCAATGTTACGCAAAGGTCGGCTGCCATCCGTCAGACAGGATTTCATTTTTCTGTTAGTAAAATTTATGCATACAATGCAGTGCATTGTATGGTTATCGCATTAAGCTATCGGCCTGATGTTCGAATGATGGATTTATCAGATGGTTTTACCATTATTCCAGTAAAGAAACTATGTCAATATTTATTTCTAAACTCTTGACTTTAGTACGGCCATTAAACACAATGACTGGACTTGGAATAAGCATGTGTTACCGTACTTGTAAGGAGTGGTGTGTATGTGTGAAGAAAGAATGATAGGTTGTAAAATGGTAGGAACCTGAGAGACTGTTGTCCGTCTTGCCTATGAATTCAGTCAGTTTAGGAATAATATTGTTGTTGTTGGAAAGTTCTTTGGATAATGATATATTTTGTAGATCGGCTGTGTTTCTGAGTTGTTATTGATGACATAACATGAAGTTATATGGTTATTTGTTAGTGTTAAATCCATGTTGACAGCCTAGTTTCAGATCAGTTTGCTTTCCAGTTTTATGCGGGAATAGAACACAAAACATATATATTCAAATTATCACTATCTCCAGAGATAACTTGAGTAGATAGAGACAAGTAGTAGTTCTTTTAGTAATTTTACCCACTTTAAAGTAAAACATATTAAATAATTGAGTATATATCATGGCTTGTTTTCTCATTTCTATCCAGGTTAAAGTTCAAAATATTAAATAACTAGTACATGAGAATTTAAATTATACGCTGTATTATGAATTTTGACCCGCTGGAAGCTTCCGTAAATTCCTCGAAAACGCATCAGAAAGAACAGAGGGCCCATCTTACTTCCACGAGTGAAATATATACTATTGAGACGTATGGCTTTAAGTAGATTAATTCGGATTAGATTATATGTTTCTTGTGTTTGATAATTATATCACATGTACCGTATTTGTTCGAATAGAAGACGCGTCTCATATTTATTTTCCACCTCATTGTTCTGGCCCGATTATCCAGTGCTTTCGATAAATATCCAAGATGCAGTACTGTGTGACGCTTGTGTTGTTTGGTTCAAATTTTCTTTTCGTAGTGTCTTATGCTAATCATCACATTTTTGATTTGGCACTTCCTCTCATGGTTTATCTTGCAGTGCAGAGCTCAGTTATGATGTCACCTTCCATTAGTTGATTGTTCGCTTTTTGCATTAGATTGGTCAGGCGGAAGTTATGTCAACACAGTAGCTATGAATAAGCTTATTACTTTTTGGTTACAGTGAATGTCAGATCTAGGGATCCCTAGGGATTTCGTTGCATCCTTATTTTCGTCAGGTACTTCATGTAATTCCTGAAATTGGAAGTTTCGGTGTGAGTCGGGATCCCGGGGTTTCCATGGAAGTATTGATATTTTTAGGAAAGTTCACAAAATCTCTAGTTTTACAATGAATTTTTCAACTCATTTTTTTGCATCTGGTAATCGAGGGCGTCTACTGTTCAAAAAAATACAGTGATCGGACAAAGTGTTATATCTGTTAATTCATATTCGCTAATTCCAGGTTTCCACGAGATGACCTCGCTGGTAGCAGTTGGTCACTGGATACAAGTAATGCGTCTTCTGCTACTGCCGTAAGGTCGGACATCATTGATTCCATCCATTCCTTTTGTTATTCTTCTTATTATAAGTGTAATTATCTTTTCGTAGGTGGTACAAACATCCGAAAGTTCGGGAACATTGGAAGGTGGTCATGATGTCATTTATATTGTTCTTCATCGGTTTAGGTAAAAGATTCGAATTGAAATTAGCGACGACTCGAATTTATCGTGTTATGTTTGTTTTGCAGGCCTCTGTATAACTGGAATTGTTTTGGAAGCCTTAGAAGTCAATTGTAAGTTAAATATTATTCAATGTTTCCCCATTTTCTTTAGGTCAAGTAATAAAAATTATTGGTAAGCACTTGGCTTTCTAGTCATGGTTTTATGTTACCAGAATTACTTATCTGTTCTCCGTCACGTTGACTTTTATCTTATGTTTTTTTCAGTGAGCGCTATATATATTTTCTTTGTCGTTGGTGCTGTTTGCTTTGTACCCGGAGGTGAGTGGGTTTTCTTTTCCTAATCTTATGTAATCGTCTCACTAAAATGTGAACTAGATAGTGTACAAAAGAACAAAAGACTCGTTTCTGTAATATCTCTTCGATTCGCTCGATATACGATATATTCATCTACGACACGCTCCATTTAAAATCTATCATGTCTGTATGTAATTTAGAATCGACCCACAACCACATTTCGTTGAAGCTCCTGCTTCATCACCTATATATCATTCATTCATTCATACACTCCTTCATTCAAGTGTACATACATTATTTCAATTATACCATCATGCATTACAGAGTACTATTCGGATATTTCCAAATTTGGAATGACAATGAAAGTAACTCTGTAAAATAAGTTAGCATAAATGCGGGACCGGATTGACGCTTTATCGCAAATGTTTATTAAGATCACCATATCATCAAAAAATATGTCAATTGGGTTAACAATGTTTAACGAACAGTTAGATTTTCAAATAATGAGTAAATTAATCATTTAATTCTTCTTCAAACACTTACCTAATATTACTTTCTTATCATGAGATGTTTCTAGAATTTGTTTAGCTTCAAATAATAGTTAGAAATGTATTACTAGTCGTTGAAATTTTAATTTGTTGGTACAGACACAGAGAAATTATTTTAATGTTAAAAATTGATCCTCAAATATAATCCAATTATTATAAATCCCTCTGTATGTTACACTGCCATATGGAAGGTTGTACCCTGCAACCACATCACTGTCACTGAATGAAACCACATCCCAACCACAACACTGTCAGTTTCATTTCAAACACAATTGAAATGAGTTTACTAATTTAGTAGGAATGGTTCTCAACTTTGTGAAAATTTTGGGAAGCTATGAACCCTAGGAATATACATATGGGCACATAAACAAAACATTTTGCATACAATGAATAAACTTTATTAAATTATATAAAGGAAACTGTAATTGTGTCCAAAAGTTCATTTCAATATGAATGGTTGGCGTTGTTTGTCTTGAATAAGAAGATAAAATTGTGAAGGGCTCTTGATTTCAATTTTCCTCTGACCTTCACGGACTCACCGAACTACTCGATGGTCTAAGAAACCCTGAGCGAAAGGAATTATATCTATAAATTTAGTTGAATCCATGTTCCATAGTTCATAAGTAACATTGCAGTATTAAAGAGAAAAAAGAAAATCAAATCATAATCATAAGTTCATAATGTTATTTCAAATTGAAATTACAAAACTTGTTATAACCTGGTCACATAAACCAAGTGGTCCTCTTAAATCCCTGGTATATATTATTGAGGATCAGCCTGGCCTGGCTTATCGATCTCGCTTCGAACACGTAACCCTTGAACTGTTTCGATATAGTGCAGAAAGTGTCACCGGCTATGTAGCAAAAGTGATTTTCGTCCGTTATAATTTTACCGCAACTCGAAATGTCCGCAAATTTATGCCTGAAAATTATATCGCTGTCGCCGGGAGATACAGCGCTGGGTGATAGATCATCGTCGCTGGATATTCCGGTATTATTACAAGTCACCCCACTGTTCTTATTTCTCTTGGTCAGGAATTGAATTTCTCTCAGCTCTGTTTCTTCCTTCTTGCATTGCTCACACTTTTTACCATCGCGACACTGCCGGCAATTCTTTTTCGTTCTTCTTTCGTTGCAATTTCTCGTGATTACAGAAATTTCGGTAATTTCAACAACAACGTTCATTATCGTGAAAGCCGATCTACGTTGTATCGCGGTTTTAATGACCCCTTCTACCTGCCCCATCCCGCCGTGCTCACCCACGACGATCTCTCCGACGTACCGTACTTGGTAACATCCGCATCCCTCCCTGCCGTCTGCGACCGGAGCCCTGCCTCTGGCGAGCGTCGATGGTGCCATCGACTGTGCACCCTTTTCTTCAGCGTCCTGCATTTCTTTTTCCAATCTCTTCTGCTTTTTATCGTAATAACTCTCCATATAATCTTGATACTGAGACAGTATGGATCGCATCGGATTGAACACTCCTCCTGTACCAGGACATCTCGGCTTGATCACCGTCAATTGACAAGGTCTTCCTTTACGTTTGCACTTTTTCCAAGCGTTCATGACGTCATTCTCTCCACTGCATTTGGCCGGAAAGAGAGGCTTACCGTTCATCGACACCAGCAAATCACCGAGACCAATTTCAGTCGTGTCTGCGGCGGCACTTCCTGCTTTGGTTTTTGCCACTATTCCGTATCCTGTGAAGAATTGAGAATTTCACAGCTTCACAAATTCGGTGACTTTTCAACTATGAAGAAGTTTACTTTGGATACATACGTCAGGGATGGTTAGGTCTCACTCACCATCAATATATATTAGAGAAAGGCCCAGTTCTTCGGTCGGTACGAATTCGACCGTTCTCATGTCTGGTATGTTCCATGTTTGGTCCAAAAAATAGGAATTTTCCATACTCAGTTCAAAGGTCAAAGAGGTTGAAACAGTCAACATCAACGATCTACAAGACAATAATTTGTGTTTGATTGAAAATAGCTACTGACTTAGATAAAGTTGTAAGGTATTGCATCATACCTGAATTGTTCGGCAAGAGGTTCCTCGGTTACTATCGGCAATCCTTTGGTCTGAATTTCTTTTCTCGACGCTTGTGACATCATTTGCAACTCCTGTTTACCGTGGTACCAGGTTTCCTCCAAATCTTGTCGCCTCGACATCAGAAACTCGACGAGGACGTGAATTGATTTCCGCATCAGGCTGCTTCTTATTACGAATCTTAATTTCCCATCTCCAAACTTTAATCTGTGGTTGGTTAAATTGGAACATTGGTAATTATTGCCCATTGTATACAATATGTACAATATCTCTATATATATATAGATATATATATTTGTGGACAGCTTATGTCATAGAAATAATGCACTGGATAAAATACCTGATGTTTTGCTGGGTCAGATTGATTGTGGATGACAGAATCAGTGGGATCGGTCCGCTTGTTTGGAAGTGTTCCAGCATGGTCCAGAATTTCTTCCTTTTTATGCTCTGTCCATCCTCTTTTAAGGATTCCCATGGTCCTAGACACACACACACACACGCACAAAAGATTCATACATTAATTGCAATTAATGCAATACCCATTTCTTTAATCTTTGCTTTCGACACCATTCAATAATGATATATTTAACACCGAGTCTCAACTTACCCAATTTGATTCCCTGCGTCAACGCATGTTCAACTGTTTGACAAAACGATGCCAGGTACGGGCTAGAATCCGTCACTGGCGCTCCAATAGAATGAAATTCCTCAATGAGATATTTCATGCTTTTCAGCAAAGGGTCTGTTATCGGCATCGTTCACCCGGTGCTGGCCAGTTTGCAGTTAAATTCTAACCACCAATTATTCCCACTTGGTTTCAGTATTTAGTTGTGTAAGTTCAGACCGATACCCGGTTCAATTCAAGTCTTGATCCATTATCCGCTGTCAAACTTCTTCTAGTTTATATCACCTAGTTTTTAGAGGAAAGTATTGGTTGAACATTCCTAATCACGCAATGAGGTGCAGAAGGTTGTACAACATTTATATTACATGAAACAAAACCTTGCTTGGATGCTTCATTGGTTATTTTATCTGCTGTTCCAAACTTTATTCTACCGCAATATCACAGTAATAAATTTATGGAATGAGCTGATAATTGGGTTCGAACACAAGGCATAGCGGGTTCCCTTGAGGGCCAATTTTCTGCTTCGCAATTTGCCATTATTTAGTTCTATTATCTTCGTATGGTATCAATATTAAGAATTGCCTTCTCTTTCCTGTAACTGTCTAACCAGAGCTGAATTTTTGTGAAATTATAATTCTCCTATCTCCTGATCTAAGCTGATATTTAGTAGTCATTAATTTGAACCATGGATATCCTTCCTTAATATTAGGTTCCTTTTGTGCCCACTTCCTTTTCTCTTGTTGCTTTAAAATCAACTGCATTCAATTGTGCCTTCAAACCTTGTGAACACATGCACACACTAGTGCTAGAAGCTACCATATGCTTCTTTATTGTACGCAGTGTCATAGCATCTCTTCATAATGCTGCGCACAACAACCGCCTCGTTTCCTATCAGGAAGTCGATTTATTAATTTGCTGTCAACTGGTCTGCGGTATGCTAACAATATAAAATTTTGCTGAAGAAGCTCCCGCATATTTTCTCTGAGTAACATCATCGCTTTTGTCTCGAGAAATTGAGCGGAAAAAAATTAAAGACTGCTGTTTGCAATAACACTAAATGTACTTCAGTAAAAGAAAGTAAAGTTGTCACGTAGTGCATCTTTGTAGAATATTGGCTAAGAAAACATGCAGTGTATTACTAGGTGTATATATCTAAATTGAACAGATACCATGCTTTATGTCTTCATATTATGAGTATACAGAAAAAAGGATATGTGCATTGGTTGCAGGAATCAAAACATCAATGTTCATCAAACATCCTGTCCTAATTTTGGTCTAAAGACTGATTGGAACATGATCATCGCTCGCACTTTGTACTATGGTACTTATTTTAAAATCATAACCTGTGTTGATGATTTAATAGTTTCCCCACACATCAAATCTCCTGCACAAGTCCACATTAATATTAGAAGCATTTGAACACCTGTAATTCTATTTGAATCTAATGTTGTTTTTTTTCCTGTAGTGTATCATGTGATTGCCGTGTATTGTGCTGTCAAGGGAAAACGCGGTTTCAGCTTTTACAACTTACCACTCTTCAACTGATAATATTCGAAAAACACTATGCGACCGAGCCCGAGTGCCCAAGCGCCAGCCGTCTAGATGAGAGTCGTACCGGAGTTCTCCGTAAATAAACCCCGGGCGATAATTCGAAAAATGGGGCTTGAGGAATGCAAACTTTATATACAAATAAACTACCATGGTAAATGCCTACGATATAAACTATATTTTTATCTGTGAAGGTATTTTTGTAGCATACAACATGAACAGCTTTATTTCGTGAAAAATTAACGAAAGGATGAATATCTATGCTTTCATTGAGCATTCGTGATTTTGTTTTATAAATTTTTTACAATGAAGTCGCTGTGGTTCGTTCATATTTTCAATGAAAAATCAAATCAAGTAACTCCCCATGGCGGTGGTACTGCAACCTTAACCGTAGGCATTTTTCCGAGCGGGCTTATTTACAGAAGACTCCGGTTCATTGAACTTTGTTAGCAAGGATAAATCATGTTATAAATTGCTTAGCTATGAATTCACATTCTCGGGCTATTTTAGTATTTTGTAGAATTGTATTAACTACTTATTAACTACTACTCGAATATTGCATATGGGAGCATGACACTCAGCCATCTGAAAAGTTACCATGTCTGTCACTAAATATATTATTGCAGTAACATTAAACACTGATAGCATCAGTATCAGCTATGACATCTACATGAACAACAATAATGATGCGTGGATCCCGTGTATTCGTATCAACTATACTAAGGTTATACAGTACTTTCCTGAATATATTATATTTTGCTCTCCCATATTTTATTCGTTATGGGCCGTTGCTATTTAAGGTCGTTGACCAATTTTTCCTTATATTTTACGATTCATATATTTCATATGTCTTCAGCTAACGGCTAGTCCTATCGATTGACAGAGATTTACCTTCTGAGATGTGATTGAGATTGAAATCCTAGTACATGTTTGTTGTTTTTCATTGTAGGAATTTGTGTTTTCTTTTTAGCCAATCTACAGACAAATTCAAACTGGTATTTTCTAGTTCTCGTTAAATCAATCAACTCAACTTTTATCCATATAGATTGTTTCTACTGTTTCCTCTTGCATATTTACATTTTTTTCTGCTCTCATCTATATAGAATACTTTGAGATACCTGTGCTTCTTATGATAGGAAAATCTCCACTTGCTCCCTGGGTAATAATCGTTTATGCCAGGAGGGAACACTTTTCACTTCCGTATTTACATACCATCACGTCTTCCCTTCCTTCTTCACCAATTTCAGCCTCTGGACTTCCCCCGGGTTCCTCGAACTCATTTCCACCACTGTGTGCCCATGCATTTTCTCGTATTTCCGATTTTGTGATATGGTTGGCACAATTAGAAAGCTATATCAAAATCTTGGGTTTTAGCAGTGCACCAACTTATTTTCTCTTGCAAACAATCTAGTAAGTCAGTTTACCATGGTACTTAATAGATATACCCGTTCTGCCCTCATACAATTAGCATGCACCAACTTACGCTACGTATATTATTTTTTATACACTGACAGTTAATATAATTTCCTATTATTTGCTCCCCAATTGTCTTTTTTTATATCTTCACTCCAAAAAGCCTGTTGTATACAATTATGACGTTTTGACTTCAAGATTTCAGTAGTGAATCATCCAAGTTTGCTACTAGCACTTATACATCCTTTTCTATTCTTGATCCAATCACAGTGGGAAGCAAAACTTTTACAGTATGATTTCAGTGAACTTAGTTTATTATATTTGTGCACTACACCATTGAGATGTTTTGTAAATTACTGTTTAAAAACTTTTGCTGTGTAAAAATTCATTTCAGCCTCGAGTTGATTCGGTTAAGTTGTTGATTCCTGATTGTGATCGTGTGTCGCCAGTCAGTCATTAGGAAAATTTGTTAGTTAATTTTCTTGCTACGCGATTCTAGTTTTTTTCTTGTACCAAAGACGCCATCTAGTGATAAAGAAAGGCAAAGGATAAAATGTCACACCTGACTTGAAGACTTGGGAATTCGTTAATTTATAAAACCTTGGATAAATAGTTAAAGAAATACGAATTGTGCATCACTTTCATAGTCTTACTAATCATTTAACTGATTAGTCGTGGAGTGCAATATCGTCCAATTTTGTAGATAGTAGACTAAGATAATCCGGGTCTTTAGCGTCTGCGCAGTCTGACTCCACATCTGCGTACCTGATTAGACTTCATCTTGAATTTAGCAGTTCATTATGAAAGCAGATTGTTGCTGAAACCCAGCTGCAGTTCAACATTTTCTACTCCTGAAATAACCGGTGCTCATTGCTCCATATTCAGTGTTAGAAGGGATCTAAACAGCGTTACGTGACATATTATATTCGTTGTTACATGTGTATAGGAAACGATGGGATATGTACTATGATCCATTCCCATGATCTAGAAGCTAATCTTCAAGCTACCCTAACCAAACGTGACTGGGTTTTCGAAGGACCACACTACTGGATTAGTACCCAGATTTATATTCAGTGAATTAAAACTGAGATTAGATGGAATTAATTAGATTAAATAACTATATAATCAACTGTAACTGTTTCAATTTAGTGAATAAGAGTTCTTTCCAGCAAATTTAATTTCTCGCAATCACAATGAAACTTACGACTTCGCTGAGGCATAGCTTCGGACACCTCGGAGTGAAGATCAATTCCCAGATTCGCTATCAGCTCTCTCCGCTCGAGCAGCCGATGTTCAAAGGCGTCCTTTCGAAGGGATTGCCTAATTTCATGCGCCGGACACGGGAAAAGTTTCTCTACTTCGCGGTTCCATTTTTCATCGGCTATCTGATTTACGACTGGGGAGAAAAGAAAAATGCTCAGTTGAAACGAAAAAACCCAGCCGATTACGAAACCAACGAATAAACTATGATCTGTAGTCGAATTATAATTTATTTTTTAAACTGTTTGTCTGAAAATTTTATTTCGAGTTTAATTCAATAATACAGGAATTCAATTCTACAGGAACTATATCCACTTATTGATATTTGACAGTATGGTGTTTACAAATTACAATCCACAGATGTGAAAGGACCATTGTAACTCAGTATTTTGCAATTGTTATAGAGTAATATGCCATTTATAATATAAATGTCATTTCAAATATTGAGATATTTCTGGACTTTCTCAAAAGTGTGATAATTAAAGTGATTGAATTGTTTTGTTTCCCTCAGATCCTGTATTTAGAATTACTAAAATATTGTAATAAATAGTCCAACGATGAAAGACAAAGATTTGCAAGAGCCTAGCCCGGATCCTCCAAGCAATGGTGTGAATCAGCAAGAGAACGGTGATTCTGTTCATCACGACGAAGCTCCTCCCGCCGATCAAACGGAAAAGGAAGACGATGAAAGGAAAATCACTCAGACAGATCATCTGAACAAACGTCTGCTTTCTTCCTTCCTCGATCGCATTAATCAGAATCCTCCCGTTATTCCTACGGAATGTCCCGCCTCAGAAAATGACATTGATGAATTTGATGATGGAGTCAGCACTGATTTGTCTTCGAATACTGAAAAATGATATTTCGCGATTGGATTTCAGGGATAGACGGCTACTGCTAACTTGACCTTCTCAAAGAATTCTTCAGGACTTTAAACGGAGTTGTCTTTACGAAACCACAATTAATATGCAATGAATATAGTAATATAATTATTGTATAGAGTAAACTTGAAATAATTATTTTGTAACGAAAATCAGGCCCCAAAGTTCTCCAGGTTATTTATATTTTAGGATTTCTGTTTGGTCTATTGATTGATTTACTTCTTATTTCTCTAAAGTCTAAAGTCTATTTTCCCTAAATGAAAAGTGCATTGATGCATCTAGTATACCTATTGAATAATAATCTGTTATATGAAACTTTTATATCCAAGAGAATATTCAATCATGTTTGTGTACGGTTTTTTTATTGATGAATTGTTTTCATTCTCAGAATGACATGTTAAAGTAGATTAGGTTGTGACTTTAGAAACAAGCCATGGCAAGTAAACGACATCATGATGTTGAATCGGAGGAGGAGCCAAAGGCGAAGCGATCTACTACGACTTTGATTCCTCCTGTGAATCTGGGAAGTATTTCGTCTCTGGTAGGTTTAATATTCCTTGTAATACTTTGAGAACTGAAACATGTTTGGACTTGAAGCTAAGCTTCTGTTTCATGAAGTATGAATCATTCATCATTTTTTATTTCATTTTACCAGGAAGAGATGGACATCAAGAGGTTGCAATTTCAAAACAAAAAATTGGCCGAGAGATTGGACACAAGAAAACGTGAAGAGGGCGAACTCTTGCAGAGAATAGAATCTCTGGAAGCGAAACAATCGGCTGCAGATGCAACGTTGAGTCTCGTCAATCGCCATTGGTCTCAGGTATGCTAGCTATATGTAGCATCATCTCGGAGGCATGGGATTACGTTGATGAAACTTTTTTTCAGTTGGATGACAACATCAAAGTGATGCTTCAACGTCTCGGCGTGATAAAACTGGCTAAAACTAATAAGGACGAATCTGACGATAGTGATGATGAATCGAAAGGTAGATTTTCGATTATTGTTGGAGTATATCATTGATTTGCTTCCATGGATATTCAGTGATTGCATCATTTGAAAACATACCAATTACAAACTACCTTTGCTTCTCAACATCCCTTTATTATTTTAAACAATTGGTAACTTTCACAAATAAAAGAAAATTAACATCAAATTTAGTGAAGAACAGGAGTAGATATATTGAACAGCAGATATACTATTCGCACATCAAGAATGGCAATGATCAGGGTATTTGTATGTTTCATTTCGAATTAACTATCTTCATGAAATCAATGGTGTCTCGTGCTCGATTTTCATATCAGCGAAATTAATTTTCTTTGAAAACTTTTTTTAAGTTCTCAATTTCAGCGGTGTATGTTTATCATCGAGAATAGCTCTGTTATGTGTAAACAAAATTGTATTATGAATGATGGCTCTTCTGTTTTATCACGATAGCTAGAAACACCGCAGTTAATATTAATACTAAATCTCAACTTTTTAATTTCAGCTTCGTTCGTTAGGATGCTGGCGAAAAGTGACTTCCTCCAGACCAAGGAAGAACTCGGTAAGAGAGTCGACTTTTCAAAACATGCTTTCAGTAAACTGATAGACGCCATAGGCGAGGAAGCGGCGCAAAGAAGATCAGTTCATAGGTATTTATAGAACTGATATTTCTGGAGTGCGTTGTACCAACAGTTTTTATTTTTATCCGTTTTTTTTAGTGCCCTGACTGAAAATGAAAACCTTGATATCATTGTGAAAGAACAAATGTCAAATTTGACCCAAGAAAACAAACGTTTTCAAGAATTGGTGGAGCAATTACAAGTACCTCATCTCATGTTATTATCATTGTGTATCATTCTTACCCCCCCCATTATCATGTTCTAGTATTCGTTATCTGTAAATATCGCACACAGACGAAACACAACACGATTTCTCTCGGATCACGAGACGCAGAACAGCGTATGGAGGCGCTCGAAGATCAGATCGAGAATTTGGAAGAATCGAATGAGAATCTGCAGTGGGAATTGCAGAAGGCGAGGAAACGAGAGGATAGGTGTGTTAGGATAGAGATCGATTACATTAAACCCCTTCGGTTCCCGTGAGATATGTACTTTCTACAATCTTAGGTTGAACAAACATCTTTCTGAGGCTTTTGAAAAGATTACCAAAGGTGCAACCAGTGAACAAGGTGTAGCCATTTCTTCTAGTGGAGTTCCAGTTCCTGGAAATAAGGTTTGTTTCTGTCTAAACCATCGTTTTTATATATGTAAATTCTATGTGTTGTAACAGCCAGTAACTGGTAGTAAGCTGGTTTGTGTTATTTATATTTATTGGGCGGCATTCATATTCAGAACTTTCAGATTAATTGGATGTCGTTTACAGAATAACGATGCCACCGCGCAGTTGGAAGACAACCAGTGTTTGGCCGAAAGTCGACTGAAGGAGCTCGAAGAAATGAAAACTAAATATCAGTCTGCATTGAAAGAGATAGAGCAGATGAAAGTTAATGTAAACAGAGTCCTTTATAATTTTATATGATTTTTATTTATCTTTCTTCACCACTTCCTGGATATACGACGATTCGCTTAACGAGATTTCTGAGTTACTAATAATTTGCTCTTCAATCGCATTAGGTTTGTAACCATCCAATAATACAGGAACTGTAGCTAAGGAGGTTCAACCTAAGCCAAGAGATGTGTTTCAATACTGGACAAGAATACTAATAATACTAAACCTTCAATCTTGAATTCACGAGCAAGTTTCAGGAACAGAACTCGTTCTTAAATCGGGGACACTCTTTTCTTCTACCTTTCATTCAATTCCTGTTTACTGATATGCCACTGCGTTTTATCTCCTAACATTATGAACTTTAACCTTCAGCTCAAGAAACCTGCGGAAGCCACCATCATTTCTTCGTCAGAATATCAGGCACTGAAATCGCAATTTTCGCTCCTCTTCAACGAGAGTGTTCAACTCAAGACGCTGGTGGACGAAAGTAGAGCTCTACTGCAGCAAACCCGGAACGCTCAACTGAGACAGATTGAACAAATGGAGGTACGAATGTTTCTTGTAGTAATCAAACCCTTCCAATACATTTTTTCGTCTGTGTATAAAAGCACGCTACCTCATGTATATATATAGTTTTATTTTCTGTAAGTTTTGTTTATAAGAAGATAATCAGAACTCTGCTATTCAGCGAACATACGAAGCATTATATGTGTGTAAGACGCGATCAATGCGTATTAAAACTTAACAGTAATATCCTATTTAGTATGCTACACTGCAGATCTTTTTTTATTCCACTCCGCCCACATATCTTTTCTTTCCAAAGGGAACTACGGCTGTGCAGACATTCCTGCACGTGTAGCATTTGCGCATGGGGTTTTTTTTTACTGTTAGAAAAAATTGTTTGGCATTAATTTCACTGTAGTTAAAATATTTACCCAATTTTTATCAGTAGTACTTACACGAGTGGCAATCTATGACATAGTTTCCTTTTCCATTTCTATTGCAATATTTTGTGCAAGCGGCAGGAACGTTGCGTGTTATCACATAGAGCTGAACCGTGTCTGTAAAATACATTTTTTTTTCTTTTGAATTTGATTTGTTCTCTTACGAAATTGGTTCAATGACATGCAACAGCCCTCATTACCACAGAGCTCCATGGCAATGAGGAAAAGTATAAATTATTTTGAGATACTTGAGAGAAAATGTAAAGTTTTTATTGTACTTACTCAATATGCTGAATAGAAGTACGAGGTTGACTATCATCAATGTCACTTTCTTCATTCTGTAAATTCACTTAAGCTAGAGTGGTAAATTTAGTCGACTTTGAAAAGCAAGTAATAATTATCGCATAGGATTCCACAGAACTTTTGATATACTTTATCTCTACCCTCAGCTGTACGCGGACTAGCAAGTATTAGTCGACTAGATCGGTTCCTTTTTATATACTTTTTGAATTGGTTCAATCAAACTAAACAAACCTTTTTCATTTCAATGTACTGAATTCCTTATAAACTGCTCAATATTTGCTAGTTCAGTTGCTTGGAATAACTTCCAATAATTTCAGAAATCTCTTTCGAAGAAATTTTAATATAGTTATCTTCTGTTTACATTCCACAACTCAAATAGGGAGAATTACCCGAATTTTTTTGAATAAACCAATACTGCTTGGAGACAATTGTTTATTCAAGGGATTCGGGTAATTCTCCGATCTACTTAACTTCTGCTAAGATTACTTGTGAAATGTAAATATATTCCTGAAGCTTTAAGCTCTATTGGTTCCTGGCGTAAAGCACTTGTTTTATTGCTCCCGCCAACATACTCCAAGGAAATTCCCAGAAACAAAGTTTACCATACAAATAATGAGGTCATGCTCAATTCAAATTCACTGAATGAAAGTTTGTGGTTGGATAAACAGAGAAAGGACTCCTGTGGCATTATTGGTTCCTGACATATAGCACTTGTTGTAATTCACAAAATTAACGAATAATGAGGTCATGCTCATTTCTACTTCACTGAATGAAAGTTTTTGCTTAGATATATCAGAGAGATGACTTCAATTCTTATTACCATACAAAGAATTCGTTTGAACTGAATTTCCCCTTGGTGAATTCTAGTAACTAACAAAGCCCTACCTATACTTTCGTTTGCCTTTCAATTCTGTCCATGATTATCTGAATTGGAAATTGATGGTATGCAATATTGATTTTTGAATTGTTTTACAGATCGAAGAACTCCAGACACAGAAAAAATTGAGAAATGAACTGATACAACTCGAAGACACTCTTGCTAAGGTAAGTAGAAATGAATTAATGCTAGAAATATTGGGTGGACCCTAGAATGCAGAAACATGTACAAGTTACGTTGAAGCTAATCTCGAGCGAATCATACCTTTACCTTTACGGAAGATAAAACACACAATATAAAAATATTGAGTTACATTTGATTTTATGATGAAGTACAAAATTATTCTTCCTTGAAGACTTTTTTATGGACTTTGAATCTCAAACATAGTAAATATTGTTTCCAAGAACAGATTAGCTTTGAGGAAGAGTACTATAATCCCTCGAGATTCACGCCTGAGGTGCTGTATAATTCTAGAGGGTTAATTTGATAACTAATCACATCAGGTAATGCTAATCATGGGTAAAATTCACTTCAATCTGCGAGTAACATCGGGAAATATGAGGTCACCAAAATCGTGAATGAATTCAGCATTAAATACAGTTTTATTCTCGATTGATGCATTCGTCCATCTTGGGTTCTATTTTGTGCATATTATACTGAATGTATCACCGAAGTCAGTAAAAAATATGGGTTCAGGTCCGCCACGATTACGAAATGCTGCACATGGAATTTGAGCAAAACCTTGCGGCCAATGAACAAGCCGGCCCGATCAACCGTGAGATGCGTCATCTTATCAACAGCTTGCAAAACCATAATCGCCAGTTGAAAGGCGAGATCCAGAGATACAAAAGAAAAGTTCGCGACCTCCAAAATGAAATCAGTAAAGTAAGTGGAAAATTCCTTACCTGGCTGGACAATCATGCCAGATTAACAGGGGTCCGAATCAAATTAAAATTAATCTTCAAACTGTACTTATTCCTATCGATATTAAACACATAGTTGAAAAAAGAAGAGACTGACCTGGTCAAAAAAGAAAAAGATGCGGCGTCTTCTGCAAAACCAGAGAGCGAAGACCCGGAAGACTCGAGTATCAAAGTGGAAGGTGATAATGATTTTGATCTAATTTATAAGATTAAAAGTTCTTACATAGCGGTTGGAATACAGGTTGATGATGATTACATCTAAACTCTTTTCCATTTAGTGAATAGCGAACCTCAAGATCAGCTAGCTGACGGTTCATCCGATGGATCCAGCAAAGATGACAACACAGGAGCGAACTGTACCAAGAACACAGAAGTGGAAGAACTCACTTTGAAAATAAAGTAATTTTCTATAAACATATATAAGAATGGATTTTTGGAAATCTAATGAATGCAGAATTTCTCCACTGTCTCGCTAGTAAACCTTGATCCAGAATACTCCTGAAAGTATATATATATATGTATACACAGTTAATGGTCGCTAGCTTGAAATAATTTTCAAGAGCTAATGAGCTTAAACTGTATCTATAAGGTTCTCTCATACTGATTATCATTTATAAGTTATTGTGACTTTCCTTTGTAGAGCTTTGAATGAGAAAGTTGAAGAACAGACCGCTCTACTTGAATCTTACAAAGGGTTATCGAACGAGGATAAGCAACTGGTAAGTTCTGAAATTTAAACTTCTTTTTACCACTTCATATGTACTGATTTCTTGATACAAATTGAACCAAACATCTGGTGGATTATTCAAGTATAATACTGCAAAAGTAAGTTCATTTACACCAGGGGTTTTCAAACTTTTTGCAAAGAGGGCCATATTTGATAAAGTGAAGATTCCCGCAGGCCAATGGTTGCATCTCGTGTTGTTTAACCACAAAGTTGCATGCAAATATACACTGCTATAGAACAATGAATAAATAAATAAAAATCCATTGTCCCAATTATCTTTATTTTCCAAATGGTAATGTTATTCTGTATGCTATACAGACTCCCTGTGCTGTACCTAATGTACTGTAATAACGGGAAGGACACAACATGACGGGTACTGCAGACAATAACTGAAGTACGCTTTATTGCCCAAAACATTTATATCTGGAGAGATTTTTATTCTTTTTTTTCGATTAACAGTGTTGGCGGGCCACATTCCATTATATTTTTAGAATTAAAATTCGAACTTACCTCAAGATTGTTGAACTAATGCAGTTTTCTTCTCTGTAGGCCGAGATGAAAGTGGATGAAACTCAGTATCTTGCCAAGATCGAAAAGTTGATAAACACGATAACGGAAATGGAGAATGAGAGAGATAAACTGATGAAGGAAGCGATAGCGAGAGAAAACGAACTTCTATCAGCTGTCGCCGTCGCTGAAGAAAAGCTTGAATTATCAGGAAGAAGTATCATGCCGAGTCCCGAACATCGTCGAAAAATGAAGGTAATGGTGTGAAACTTATAACTATAAGAATTCGGTAATCAAAGAACGTATTTATGGGTACCGGACTCCTTGGGTCTTGAGGCATTCTGGATTTTCAGCTTTTCTGGTACCAAGGACTCTAATATTTAAATAATTATTTCTACTCCTAAAGCAGGCTTGTAAGGACAGTTGTTGAAAATTAACTATGAAAATAGCGTCAGGAAAAAATTCCGGTTTTCTAGTCCTTCCGGATTTCAGGACGCCGGATAATTTGTCCGGGACCTGTAGTTTTGGGAGATTGTTATCAGGAACCAACAGCTGCTATTATTTCATTATTTTGCATGGTTCATTCTCGGTCATATGCAGTATCGAAACACTTCTCTGGGCTCAAGTTAAGGCCCATGAGCTACAGTTTCTGTATGCTTACGAACTAACTCGGATTACGGAGCAAACTACTCGTAATTTTGAAATCTCGTTGAGTGAATCATTGTAAATCTTAATATAGATATATAGCCAATTTATTGTCAAAATTCCTGTAAAATAAAAGGTTCTCGAAGAAACGATCACCGAACTGCGCCGTAACGTTGCTGCTACAAAACAAGAGGAAGAAGCTCTCCTATCTGAGATGGATGTCACCGGCCAGGCATTCGAAGACATGCAGGAACAAAACATTCGTCTCTTGCAACAGTTGCGAGAAAAAGATGATGCCAATTTCAAACTCATGTCTGAGGTGAGCTATTCCTTGATGGAGG
This sequence comes from Halocynthia roretzi, assembly GCA_013436055.1. NCBI lineage: Eukaryota > Metazoa > Chordata > Ascidiacea > Stolidobranchia > Pyuridae > Halocynthia > Halocynthia roretzi. The sequence goes on along the minus strand of QRAM01000183.1, from coordinate 49,024 downwards.
TTTTCATTTCCAGGAAATGCATGAAGGTTTTCCACAAATAAGCAAAACAGGAATAATTCGAGAAATAGGGCATGAGGAATTCAAACTTTATTAACAAAAAAAATATCATAGGGATATAGCTTAAACAGCGAATGTATACGGTTTAATGTATTTTTTCATCTGTAATGAAATTTTTGTAGCTCACAATGTAAGCAGCTGTTTTATTTCGTGAAAAATTAACAAAAGGATGTATATCTTTAGTTTCATTGTGCATCTGTTATTTTTTTAAATTTTACGCTAAAGTGGTTCGTTTGTAGTTGAAATTTTTCTAGTGAGTAGAACATTATAACCAGTGAACGCCCCATGAGAGTTCAAACGGTAATCTTGCCTTGAATGATGATATAATTATTTATCAATAGAATCCTCTTTGTCTATTTTAAATTCCGTTTCGAATTCTCAATATTCTAGAGAATCAAGGCGAATCAAATCCAGAAACTTCTCAGAGAAGAGAAAGATGTCCTTCAGGATCAAGCCATGACTCTTCATACTCAAGTATGGCCTAAAACCATCGTTTGATTCTGGTCTTATGACTAAATGAGCATTCCATACTTAACGCACAGATTTCGTTGCAATGACCTTGCTAATGACTTCGTAGATGTATAGTTTTATAATTTGAGAACTGCTTGCATTCGATGCAGTGAACATTGACGAAGACTAATGGGTCGCAGAGATTAGGTGTTTGTTGCCGCATTCCTGGTGGTCGCTTAGTTAGGAGTACTTGTAGTTGTTCACTTGTACCGTGTGATCCAATAAATGTGACTGCAGTTTTAGCAAGGAAATTTTACCCCTGATGTTTACTGCAGGTCGAAGCACAGAACCAGGTAGTGCGAAGGCTGGAAGAGAAAGAACAGGCTGTGCACACACATCAGATGCTAATGGAAAAAGAGATCGGTATGAGAACGCAAGCTTTTGAGATGCACAAGCGAAAAGTGAGCAGGACACTTCCAGACGTGTCTTTAGTTTTGAAATTGTTTTATAAAAAAAAAATTAACTTGTGTTTAAGGCGTTCGAATTGTCTCAAATGTGCGAAGATCAAAGACGAGATATCGAGAAGCTTAGAGAACGTGCTACCAGCGCGGAGGAGTCCATCGGTCAAAAAGTGGAGACGATTGAAGAGGAGCATTATAAGCTAAGCCGGGCCCAGGTACTGACTGAATAAGTGAAAAAAGGGGAAAAATGTTTGAAACTAAACTGTCGAAAATACTTAATATTCCCTTTCTTGGCATAAAGGAGGATTGTGCGCACCTTCGTCGCAAATTGGAACGGCAAAAAAAGAATGAAATGTATTATAACAGTGACGAAATTTTGATGGAAGAAATAAAAGAATATAAGGTACATTAAGACAAGTTCTACTACTATCTTGATGTTAGTAGAAACCTGCTTGATTGGTAATTTTTTTTTCTTCAGACCAAACTTCGATGTCCTTGTTGCAATGTGAATAACAAGGATGCTGTGTTGACCAAATGCTTCCATGTTTTCTGTCTGAATTGCATCAGAACAAGATACGAAACGAGACAAAGGAAATGCCCCAAATGTAATGCAGGATTCGGAGGAAATGATTTCCACCGGATCTATATTGAATGAGCTGATATATTATAAAGTAAATAGAAGTTCTTTTCTTTTTCAATGTGTGCATTGTTCGAGTCTTATATAGATTGTACACAATATGGAAAAAGAAGAAGACTTCTTGTTGTGCATGTACACTTCTTTTCAACAGGGTTGAATTTAGGAAAATTTGTGTCGTCTGTCAATGGTCCAGTCTGTAGTCTGTGTATTTGTAGCTGTCACAAACTCTGTTACCCTCAATGTACGTCATTGTTCGAAATAAGTGTGATTAACAAGCAATCTATGCTGCCATCTAGTTGTGCTTAGTTGTCAGCCTACCTTAGGAGATGGTATTACGTGTTAAGATAGGTTATAGGGAATAGAACTGGTTCAGTTGTTATTCATACAATTCTATTCCATATAAAGGTGAAAGGGATCATATGAATATTTCTTGACGTATTTTCGTCATGTATTATTCACCTTAAATGTGATTTCGTTGACTTTGTTCGATAGCAAAGCATTAAGACTTTGAAATATGATTTGCAGCGGTTCACTCAGCAATGAATAATGCAGCCAGGTTCGTCTGGAAAACGAAATTCTAATTTTTATCTTGACTGTAATCAGAACATTCGTGAATATGCTTGTTTTGTTAGTTAGGACGAAGAAGGAGAAATGTGTGAGTTGTTATTTTGCACGGGAAGATTTTTTTACCGCGACTGTGCTGACAGAAAGGTTACAGTTACCTTGAGTAAGAGAGCAGCAGTGAAGCGCCGTCTCGTACATTCTGAACAAGGTATAAAAAATGAAACAAAGGTCTTATTGTTTGCGATATGACAAATGTTATTTGACACCGGAAAGGACAACCCTTACAAGGTGTTAGCGAAAAGCGTTTGCGTGTTATGTCAATTCAATTGTTTGATCGGAATCGACATGAAACAGTATCTTCAATTTAAGGATAAACAGGCCATTTAAGATATGTATACATTTATATATAATGGGTTTTCAAATAGTCAGTCAGAGGACAGTTGGACGTTCGTGGTTCAGTGACCTACTGTAATGAAAAGCAGTTTATAAAAGTGACCCTTTCACCCATAATATCACACTTATAAAACGGTAATAATAATTTTTATACCGACACTCCTCACTTAACGATTTAGTCGTAAAGCGAATCGGTCAGTGCCGTTCCAACAACCTAATCGTAAAATATCTTTAGATATTGTTTTACTCCCACCTGATGGGTTCATGTGAGTATAAAAAGTTAGCAAGTATCGTGTTTATGAATTATCTCAATAAAGAAATTCGTAAAGGTCTAATGTTCGTTAAGGTAGGAGCGCTTATAAGTTTATATCTCTCATTCACATGTATTTATCTTGCAGTGCAAGGACATTCCAAAGTACTTCACAAACTTCATTCTCGTGAAATTTCGTCAAAGTCTTGAGTGGTGTTTACTAAAGCTTTCGTGAATCTGCCCCCCACCACCTACCGTCAGCCCACCATCACTTCAGGTTAGTGTTGCTAACTCTTTCATGTCGTCCGCAGCGCTTCAACGTAGAATCCGAAGGATTTAGGGGATCTGCAGGTTAAGGCGTATATAATTTCAATGTTTTGTAATCAGGAATCGGGTTGCTAATCGTTCTGTAATTGTGTGTGATCATATTTCGCGTGACAATAGCCTGAGTTCTATTAGGACGGAGGTTGGAAACATCCAAAGAAAAGTTGTATTAATTCGGGACGTTTAAAATCTTAAGAAAGATATTTTTTACTAAGCCTATTATTATTCACCAGAAATTCAGCTTAAAGTATTTTCAATTCGCCTGTGATGTCGATATAGAAAATTGGGTATTACGTTGAGTATTACTGAGGTTAGGTATCAAAAGATAGCATAGATACCTTACATCTCGGTTTTAAACCAAAACTTTTTTTACAATGACTTCTAGCGTTCAGAAGAAGCAGACAATGGTCCATGGTCCATGAGGTATATAAAGCACCAGTTAGTTATTTAGTGAGCGTGCTACTTGACATGAGACATATGCTAACTCACGCAGTTGGACCTAATCATCTCTTGTGTTGTTTGCACCCAAATACCCACTTATCTTCAAGCGAGATAACTAAATGAAATGTTGTATTCTTAATCTCAATCTCTTAATATTTAACTCCTGGTCAACTATGACAATTCGCCAGAGCGCGTCGACCACGTCGAATCGCTGCTAGTATTCTCGATATGGTCGTGGACTTGCTACGTTCGTTAAGTACACAAGACAGCGTACTTGACAACATGTTTATTTTAGCATCGATATCGTATGACAACTGAGTCCAGATCTTCATCGTTGACTGTTAAGCTGTCATCGTTTATCGTGAGCAGCGGTTGTAATACAAACGCATTTTTTCCGACGTCTCCGACATTTTGAGGTGCGCGGTATATCAGGAATAGTTTTACGCAGAGCGTACATAGAAACTACCACCCAGGTTGTCAGTGGTTAAATATTCTGAAAAGCTATTAGGTAAGCATTACTACTTGACCTTGAGAGTATTGTGTGGTTTATGAAGTACAAGGTGTGCTTTGTGTCTTTGACAGAGACGCTAATAAGCTAATGTTGGGACTATAATGTTGAATGCTAGGCCCACCAGTTCAATAAAATATACAATACAGAGACATAAGTTTATGTGAATGAACATGAAAAGTGAACAATGACAAATTCATGTGACTGTTGTGACTATGATCGCGTGGGAATCACTTGAATTCAAAAAACAACCGCAAATAGTGGTTTAGAAATTATCCGTTTAGTTGCTTATTCAATCGCATTTTAACTAGAAGAATATCTTGCGCAATGCCTCTGCGTCGAGGGAATTGCAGTATTTATTTTCGTAACTTAACATAAGTTATTTGTGTTTATCAAACTTAAAACCAACGAAACTTTTGATGCTTCAAGCAAAAATATTTCAAATTCAAAGCTACTGCGCGCCATGCAAACTTGCATGTAGGGAAGCGGAATACGCATGACCCAATTATTTTTGGGAAAGCTTGTCCCCTGTTTTAGGGAGTGTAGTGGCAAAACCAATAATAAGTACTATAAGTATTCAAAAGTGAATATCGCGGGTCTATAGCCGTATCGTTATTATAGTAATTACCCTTTTAGATGAACATACTAGAATAGTCTCAGAGCAGTCCTTATTACTGCTTCTGTGCTTATTTGAACATCAGAATAGATAACAGTTTCAACAGAGTTTAATATATTGACGATATTATATAAAGGTTCCAGTTTTCTCAGCTTTGTTATCGGCCACAGGAATGCATCCTATTCGATATACTGTTTGCTTCCAGTAAACAAAATTATAGCGTGAACATTTGAAAGCAGTAATGCTGCATTTCTAATGAATTATTCAAAGTCTGCCATCAATAGATAATGTGTATATTTTAGGCTCAGCTCAAATAGTCGTAAACGGGTAACATTTCCCTAACGAGCTCTATTACACGGCTTCAGCCATTTAATTACTCAGCTGCCAAATGAAGACACTACGATTTAAAGCAAATCCACAAACGAATCAGTTGACATAAATTAGAAACAACGACCCGTAAGTTTCAAACTGCGCGCCGAGCGACTCCATATACCCACGTTTCCCTCCGTACTTTCATAAGTCTAGTTTATTGATGAACTCCACTATATATTTATGTATTCGCTTGACTTTTCTTTCTTCTCGGTCATTTGAAACAGTAGATAGATCACAAAGTAATAAGTAGTAGCAATAGTAAGCTGTTGGTCTGTTGGTTTGCACTAAGTGCATTTATCATGTGTATTCAGTCGGGTGCTTCCCGAAAAACTTATCAATCAAGCTCCGATTTTTACTTTTAATCACTGCTTTTTGAACTGTAGTGAATTATTTATTTGAGTTATTCGAAAGTCAATAAGTAGTTGTTAAACCTGCTTAAATTATTTGTAGAACTCGTGCGACTAAACAACCTTTTACGTATTTCTGTAGTCTGATTTTCATTTAAGAGAGGCGAAGTTTATCTGTTTTTCAAAGAGATAAAATAAAATGAACCTCGCAAGGTTTGAATAATTTTAAAATCCTGGGTGATTAGGAAAAATTCGAATACAGTCGTCCCTCGCTATATCGCGGTGGGGGGGGGGGGGGGGCACTACATCGCGGATTTTATATAATATTGAATTGTATGTATTCTAATGTAATATTGTATGTATTTTATTTCATAATTAATGCCGTGCCGTACAGTACTAGTATGTTTAAGCTCTAAAAGTTAAAAATAAATAACAGGTCAAATGATTGTGGGAAAGGTTAATTAGGTAAATAAGAGTGTGTGAATGATTTATCATGGTTTTAAATACGTTTGAATATATTCAAGTAATTAAATAAATATGTGGTTTTTACTTCGCGGATTTTCACCTATCGCGAGAGGCTCTGGAACGTAATCCCCGCGATAGGTGAGGGATTACTATATGGAATTGGAGTGGGCTACTTTGACTTAGCTTTGACATTTCTTTGAAACTCATTTAGCTGATTAAAATATATTCACGGGGAGAATATCAGAATTCGTACTGTGACATCATAAGTGAGGGTAGTTAATGCAAATTGCAGGAGTTGTAGTGGATAGAATGAAATTAGAGAATATAGGAAGCAGGAATAGGCCTACAAGATGAGGCCATGGCAGTGCATCAACAGTAGGGGTAGTCGTAGGAAAGATTGAAGAGCTGAGAGGAATAGAAGATACATTGTGGGTGCTAGGCTATGTATACGCATTATAAAATATTATCTCCATTTTCACAATAAATATGATACATGTGCAATATTTGTATATATATTTCTCTTCCAATATTCTTTTTTATAATATGTTACAGAAATCACTTATAGGAAAACTGTTCTGTTCTGCTGATCATGACTATTTCGAGCTTAGCGCAAAGTTAATAGAAAAACACGAAATGTTGCAGAACGATACTTCATGATAAAGAAAAAAGGTAACTCTTACTGACCACTAACTGCGTATCCAAATCACTTCGCTTATTGTTGTTTAAATATTTGATGATTTTACCAAGGAAAAGAAGAAGAACGCCTGAAAAAGACACTGAGAAACACTGAGGCCAGCACAATTTACAGTGTGTAAAAAATCTCTGAGGAAACTTAATTTGAGGCTTAACTCAGAGTCGCCGCCCGTACTGGGAGGCGATAGACGAACAAAACAGCAATACGGAGTTTCCAAAGTTTATCATGAATTCGTTGTCTTCCTTCAAGAACGTTGATAAAAAGTGAGTTCTTCTTAAACGTATTCATAACCTTCAAAACAGCGCAAAGTACATGTTTGTTTTCCAGTTTGCTTAGATCGCAAGTTTGATGGAATTATTTTTTTGGAAAATTGTTTTCCTAGCGTTTGTCGAGTATACAATATATTTTGCTGACTTGCCTAATAAATGCCATCCGTTCTCTCCTGAAGGGCGTGGTGTCTCATCGACTTGATTAACTAATTTACCACTGCGCAACCATAGGTAAAACAAATACTCACCTTTATTTATTCGTTCTTCAAATTACACCACAACGCGAGGGTTTTCATGCGTCATTACTATCGTTTGTACTGTACTTAACTACAAATCATTAATCGCATCCACGAGATCATTTCGGTATACTATTCGAATTAAAGTGTTCAACTGCGTGGTGGTGTTCTCGCTGCTGTATTATTTGTTTCCGGGAGATGGCGCTGTCGAGCAATCTAGCTTTTTCTCGAACGCATTGAAGTTGGATCTTGTTATTGATATTTTTGATAAATATTTCTGGTAATAACTATATCAAATATGGATCATACAATGCGAATTGGAATCTAACAAAGACTCGTTGTTGCAGCCATTCAAACTATAAGAAGAGTGAAAGAGCACGCCGGGAAAAGAAAGGCGTTCTCCCATCGATAACAGATAAGGTAATAATTGGCTATACTATATCACTAGGGGCGGACTTTCGATTCGGGCATTTGGGCATTGCCTCGATGGGCCCAGGGACTAGATAAGAACATTTTAATCATTTCCCCATATAAGTGACATATTCATTAGCAGCTCGGGGTAAAATAGAATGGGGTGGACTGCAAGCACTATCTTTCCATTCAATATCAGACAGATGGGAAAAGTTGAAACTTTATATATACTTCACTTAATTCACTCTACTTTCCATTGTCACTGTTTGTCAGAGGATAATTAAAGGATTCAAATCGTCCACAGATTATCACATCACCCTTGCGGCCTAGCGCTAGTGTCTCTTGGTACTGCAGCCTCTGTGGATAAGCTGCCACTTAACATATTTAAGAATAGTAGTTCAAAGTCCCAGTCCATCTCTGTTTAGAATTAGGACTATTCTTCAAAAAATGAGTTATGTACACGGTATGTTTCGCCATGCAATGGCATGAGTGTATTCCGTGAGGGAGGGTTCATTCAAACACGAGTGATTTAAAACACTTATCGTATTTCCCGTCTCATAAGATGCACTTTTTTTCCTGAAAAATTACCCTAAAAATTACCGTGCGTCTTACCACCGAAACCACTCTTACCACTTTTCCAAAAAATACCTAGGGAATTATAGGGTGCGTCTTACCACTTTACCGTTACGTTTACCACCGTAGCGTTTTATGAGACGGTAAATACGCTACTTCAAACATGATATGTTAAATGAATGAGGAAAGACTTTATGAATGTGGACTGTTATTACTCTACATTCTACATAGTACATACACGTTCTCTCCTCATGCACATGCGCTCGACCACAATTTTCAAAGTGCTCAAGTTCTTCTTTAACCACTTTCGATCTATGTTTCCATAATTCATACGCTTGAAATAGACACGCGAAAAGATCATGATTCTCGCGCCATTAGCTGATGAAAAATTCTCGTTCAGAATATTTCCTTTTATTTAATGTATTCTGAGCAAATATTTCGACACATGTTTGCTCATCGCTAGATATCACAAATACAGACTTGTTTTACACGGAAGGCGGCTGTAAATATGTCAGCAGAAGGACTCCTTCGACGGGACTACAAAAATGATAAACTCAAAAAGTTACCAGAAGTGAATAAAATTCCTGTACGTAATGATATTCGACTTGTAGGAATGTTGTCAACAAACACTCTCTGCTGTCTGTTTCAATGTGTGCGGTCAGAGGAGATTTACAACTTTGTATATATGATAAAATTGCCTTCCAGTGATTAGTTCATAACGTTTAAAGTTAGATTGTCCATGATCAGTTTTGAAATGAATTATAATAATAATAGTAGAAGCTAAGAATTAGTAAGAATTTTGCAAAGTGAACTTATTAAACCATGAAAAAATAATATAACTAAATATATTACTTGAGACTGCTGTTGGTTTTGCTTAATGTGAGATACAGCGAACGCCCCTCTTTATGATCGTGGATAATGTTATCAATCGGGTATTGTTATCAATATCAGTCAATATTAATATCATAGCCCTCACTTAATGTAATCAGCCTGTTACTGTTATCAAAAAGAGACTGTCCTGGTTAACACACCTAGCTTGAAAAAGGCATGCGCATTTTAATTAAATGTTTTATTGTATAAGACTTGCCTCTTCCAAGCGAGGATAAACTTCTTTTTGAAGTTTTGATCGAATATCAAAATGGAGAGAAAATTCCTTTACAAATATTTACTGCGATTCAAATTCAGTCGGCATAGAATGTACACAGGATAGTTTGTTTGCATAAACTTGTTGAACATCTTGCTGCTTCTCAAGGTCTTGTCACGTTGTCAAGTTATTAATATAAAGTCAAACACAGAGTTTACCCTGGCGTTCGCTCCGTTTTTATTAATATTTCATCCAGACATTACTATGAAAACTGGATATTAAAAGATAATGAAATTCCAGTCGAAGTAGTTTATAAAGTTTCTGTTATCAAGGATATTTTATGATCTTGAAGTTGTTTGGTTGGTCTGAAGATATAAAGCACTTACCGATCCTATTGTAAGATGAACCTCGAAGACTTGAAAAGTACATTTGCGGATCTTCGAATCGTTTAAATTCAACTACTAATATATTTTGCGGTGAAATATCGCGTTATGAATGAATTACACTGGTACTCGTTGCGGTTAGATAGCTTTCTCAGCTGTCGTCTGTTGTTAATTCGAATTCGTCTAATAATGGTGTCTATTATCTTGTGAGGCCTCTTCACAGAGACGTGATTTATTTACTCAGAGTATGTACAAGACTTGGTGTAATCCCTCTCGACCACAGACAAGCAAAATATTATTAAGGTGGTGATAGATAATTTTTAGGAAGACACGAGATTAAGTGAAACGGATATTCGAATATATATGGGTATAACGAGTCCTTGTAGTTGTAGTTCGATATATGTCAGGAGAGCTAAAGTTTCTTCTTCATTGTAGTGTAAAAGCAGAATTTAATTAGGGTAAATTTTAACCATTATAGAAATTTGGAGTAAAGTAATTCCTAATAGTTTGGTGTAAATAAATAAATCCTGGATATACGCAGAAATTTTTTAACGATATCGTTTCTTCGGTCAAACAAGGGACGTGGAAATAATGTGGAAGGAAGTTATTCTTTTTTAGCTACTCTATCACAAAGGAAGTCTGTTTTTCTCGTAATCCTAAACACCGCAAAACAGACAATTTATTCAGCCGATAACTAGACACTGCACAGCGTGCCATTGTTGTATTTTACCTTGGGAGGTCTGGACAAATACTGATTACATGGTAACTCACTTCTAGTACGGTCCAAACCATTATATTAGTTTATTCTACGCGTTGAATAAAACCTCATGACAACTTACGAATTATATCTGAGCTTTAAAAAAGAATTCTTGGATTCGGTTGGCAATTACTATGATTAGATTATGCCAGGATGGGGGCCAGGAGTGTTAGGCATCATTGGAAATTTAGATTTACCATAGTCTAAGTATGTGTTACCAAAATTGGGCTCTGCACGTGAAAATTTTCCTAATTCGAGGTCCATTATGCGTGATATTTCATCCGTAATCTGACTTAATCAGCTTGTGACTCAATAGTTTTTTATATTTTAATTGCTACGACGCTGCTAGCTAGGAGAATCATGATTCGGTTCTTTGAAATGGATGAGTTGAAAATTGCTAAATGTAAAGACAGTGTAACAAGTCAAAATAAGGATCAGATTGTTTGTAAGTTTGACAACTAATAAATCTTTTATTTTCCCCAAATTTTTAATGAAAATTGTCAGGGCTTGTAAACTCCTCTTTATTGAAAGTTTTCTTTAATTAAATTTTTTACTTTTTACTGTCAAAAACTTCTCCTTAATGGATTTTACAAGACAAGTGATCAAATTAACTTGGCATTTTATTTGATCCAGGTGTTATTTAGCAAACAATGTTCGCTTAGGACGGAGATTTTTTTGTTATCTCTGTGTTATTAAGCAGGAAATGATGGTGAATGCCTCCGTATCAGCGTAAATATTTGGATTTTCTGCTTTGATTACCGTTTGAACAGACTTCTTTCATAACAATGCTTTGCGTCATTGGGCTTGTAATGGAAATAAGTTTGTTAGGTCTATCTATGTCTGTATGCAATTTCAAGTACAATCCAGCATATCGTGGCGCATGAGAAGATTGATTTTTCCTTCCGTTATCGCTCGGTTTATTGTTCATTTTTGCTATATTAAACTTTTATTGCCTTGTTGAGTGTTCTGTAAATATTAAAGTCCTTCATATATTTTACTCGCTCACAAAATGCCCGGGCTAGGAGAGCTTAAAACGTCTGCGATTGCTGCAATTGTTTATGGACACAATTAATTCAATCTTACTAAAAGGTTCCGCAACCCAGATAAGTCTCGAGTGACAGTGTGCTCGAGATAATAACGATTCCTTTCTTCCAAGGTAGACAGGCCTAGTTTTCTGAATCGATAAATGTGTTTCATGGTATTCAGCAGTCTTTTTCATATTTTCCCTATATCAAATTATAGCCAATCAAGTCACTGTGAATAGTGGAAATAGTAATAACATTACATATAGGAGGTGAGGTTTGTATCACGGCTATATTTCAGTGCTGTTTGTTTCTGGCATTCATTCGCTGCACTGTCCTGATGCTGCTGCACCGAAATAGCATTTTAGGACACGTACGATACGAGCTTGCATGGATAAACTATCGCACGAGGACTCACGAAACGAATATAGCATGGCACCAAGGAGCGCTTCTTCAACTCCGGATAAGCGAGGTCGTAGAATTATAGTTTTTCGTGGGATTTCCCCGAAAGTGTCCCCGTTTTTGGAAATTACACCGAAAATGAAGGCTTACCATGATTCAAAAGAAGCCGAAACACGGTTGGATTCCGTACAACACACTGTGCGACCTCCCTCGTACCCAAACCACCCTCCCAAACGGAACAAGGATCTCAGAAAGTTCAGAACCCCATCTTCAATCATTTCTATAGACTTCAACGGCAGAGATTCGTGCATTGAAAATGATCTGCAGGAGTTTGAAATATCCGGTCAGGAGAGACCGTTCGTTCCCAGACCGAGTCGAGTACCCAAGTTTTCTAAGAATCTTGTGCGATCTGCTCGGCACTGGAGTCGTACTAGCGTGTCACGCGTTATCTGGCCCCCCGAAGAGCATACAGCGAAGTCATCGCAAAAGATTAAATCTGACACGAAGAAGCGAGTTCATTTTTCAGACGACGTTTTGTATTGGGAAGTGGAAGATAAGGTACAAGTGCTGTTACCTTTCCGATATAAACATCATACTTGTTGAAGGTTAAGGAATTACTAGATGTGCTAGAATTGAGTCTATAAGCAGATAATCATCCTGAAGATATTGTGCTTTGAATTTTTCTTCGTGTATCTGCCCTGTGAAGAAGTCTTCATTACTACGAGCGTTATCTTTGGTTCATCTGAGTTTAGAAACCTTTCAGTGTTCTTACCCAATTGAATTATTAATGGAAAGAATAGGAAGGTTTCATCTCAGCAATGAGTGTCCAAGAAATACAGTAAAGACCAATTGCAGTTAATATTCTGTGCTGTGATATTCCCAAAAGCTTATGCGTCTTTTTATTTCCTCTAGAACACGAGAGACCAAGGCGGTTTCACGAAGACACATCATTTCAATGCATCGGACAACACGCTACCATCAACTAAAACATTCCAACACGTAATGTATTAAATGATTGGTAGTTTATTGAAATTTTACAGGCTTAAAAACACTCTACCAGAATAATACAGGCCTTCCTTATGAGAAAGGAAATGAAGTAGAAATGAATAATATGTATTATTTCAATTTTTTCCAGAATTATGGGATAAGCAACAAACATGGCACTACAAAACATGGCACTGGTATACATCACCACCATGACGTAAGTAAATTCGAACCTACCTAACAATTTCAAACTGTTTCATAATTCTTGAGAAACTTTTGAAACACATTGAATTAGTACTTCTTGTAAGTGACCTATTGACCTATCTACGAACCTATTTAACTCAGCAGAGTTATACGTCCAATGTCACCCACTTACCCCAACTCATCGACACACATCACTCCCACAACCACACCCAACACCAGTCAGGTACCAATCAACTGCCCCCTAAATTGCCATCTGCTAAAACGATGACCTTCCGGAGCATCAACGCCGGCGGTTCGTTGAACGCCAACCATCACCATTTGAACAATCACCACATGTCACTTCACCAGTATGGCGGATCGAACAAAACGGGAAATGGCTACACTGAATCCAGTAATAACAATAATGCAATGACGAGAAGCGGCAACACATTCGGTATTTGATATAATTTGTTCGAATTTCCAAATCCCCTTTTTATCGATTTTTTTTAACTTTTCTGGTTTATCCACAGGTCATCAAAATATATTCAGTAAAGTCGGTCGTCAAGGCAACAGACATAATGTGATGGACGGCGGAGCGGGAGATATTTCGTCGTCGCGCGACAACAAAGTAGGAAGATCTTTTGAAGGCTACAAACTGCCAATGTCGCCCGAAAGTGAGCACCCTTCCTTTATTGCCTCTATAAAATACTCAAAGTGAATGGCAAGCGTGTTATCAGGCCGTTAGTTTACAGCTCATTGTTCATTTTCGTTTGCCTTTCCAGCTTGCATTAAATCGTTCGGTACGAGATTAACGACTTACGAGCAAAACGAAATACTCGATTATTCAGATGTTTGGTTTCTCGGTCTGGAAGGGAAAAAAATACACGGAGTTCAAGGGGCTGCACAGAACGCCGGATACGATGATGAGAATGGGTCTTATGTAAAGGTAGTAAGATAAACTTTGTATTTGTGCTATGCACCTAAGCTCCACCGAGCCAATCAAATGAATCTTCAAATGCTTTGAGTTAGTTTGTATTTATAAAAAAAATTGAAGGTAGCATACGCAATATTTGTGCGACGCTGCTCTAGCATACTCAATACGCAGCTGATGAATATTCGGATATAACCATTTACTTTGCCGTTTACCGCTCTGTTTGAGTGACAAAGATCTACAAGGAATTTGTTTGCAAATCGTTAATGTAAAGTCTTATGTAAACATTGTGATAGTATGGGGAAATTATCAAGTTTAAAATATAAAGCACCGTAAAAGTAGAATTTTCGGTTCAAGCTGGATTTCGCCCGGAGTTGTAGATTTTCCTGAAATTCCGTAGAAGTAAAATGAGTTCAATATAATTAACGTAGCGTTAACTGAAGATGTTGCGGAACAGTAACATATTTAGAGAATTCCCCACCGTGTAAGGATTTTAACTGCTGATTATGATCAAGAACCAAACAAAATTGGAATATTGAGGTGAAACGTAAAAGGAACTCTCCCATATCTGAATGAAATAGTTGAATGGCATCACCAACCATAGATAATTTCACTCAAATTTTATGCAATGCAAAAAAAGAATGAGTGCTGTGATCTACGTATGCTACACATTCTTCTACCGTGGATCGTTTTTCATTTCCCATATTCCTTTTGTTATAGGTCTTGCATGATCATCTCATGTACAGATACGAAGTCCTGGAAGTCATCGGGAAAGGATCATTCGGTCAGGTCGTAAAAGCTTTGGACCACAAGACAAACTCGCTCGTGGCTGTAAAAATCATAAGAAATAAAAAGAGGTTGGTCAGAATGCGCTCGATGGCCGGTAAACAATACGCCTTATAGATCTTCACACATATCTAAAGTGATAACAAAGCTAACATTGGAAATACATATTCCAAGAAACCACACCTTTAGTTTTAGCGCAAGGAAGGGATGGGAATGTCTGTTGAACAGTTTTTAATGTCCCGACTCGACATGCCTTATCTTGTACTCTGACATGTTAACCAATTTCCATTGTTTGAATTCTCAAATATTATACTATTACGAATGTTAGTGGACATGTAATAAAGGTACTGCCCTTCATTGTCTGCGCCTAAGCTAATATTTTAACAGTCAGCTTAACTTTAGCATGTCCAGTTTGAATTGTTTGTTTACCCATTATAAGGTGCAGCCTGGGGTTATGTTTCCTCGTTTAAAGGTTTTTAAAGAGCTGGACTGGCGGCGGAAATATATTCGACCTACTACCTAGCCAATGTTTATTTCCGACTCTCGTAAAGTGGCCTATGCTAGAAGGAACTAGATAGTCTTTTAGTTAAGTAATAATATTTATCCAAGAGATACATAAGTAGAACATCGACATTTTCTAGCATTGGTTAAATACGTTGTAAGTTTTCCAACTCGGTGAAGCATTTTCTCCATTTTGTACTTACAAAGCGGTTGTGTGATTAATTCACATTGTGGCCACCACCACGCCCACACACTGTTTTTGTGTAAACAACATCAATAGTTGTGATCAGACGCTTTTCCTCTTGATTCATTATGTTTGACGTTATCTACATTTACATTTAGTATTAGTTTCATATCATTTGTAAAACATTTTTTGGTATTTTAGTTTTTCTATATATTAAACTCTGTTAATCCGACACGGTCCTGAAACGATGTTCAACCTGTAATATTTATCCATGATCTATTATATTCCAGATTCCACCATCAGGCCATGGTTGAAGTTAAAATTCTCGATGCCTTGCGAAAAAAAGACAAAGATGGAATCTATAATGTCATACACATGTTCGAATACTTTTCCTTCAGAAATCACCTTTGCATAACCTTTGAACTCTTGGGGTAAGGTCATGATTTCTTTCTAATTACCCCATTCTTTGTTATACAACTATTCCTCACAAAAAACAACCATTTCCCACTCACGACCGTTAGATAGTGTTTCCATTAGACCTTTATCATCATTATTCAGATAATTCATTTAATATGAAAAGGATACTTGGTAACTCTTCACACTCGCATGGACATTATCACCTGTCGGGTGACATCAAAACAATATCTAAAGATAGCATAGGATCTGGTTGTTTGAGCTGATCGTGAAGTATATTTCCCTTACTAAACTTACAAGTATTTTCATTTGCAGGATGAATCTCTATGAACTGATAAAGAAGAACAATTTTCAAGGCTTCAGTCTGAGTTTAATCAGACGGATCGCGCACGCGTTGCTCAAATGCTTGTGCGTTTTGTACCAGGATCGTATAATTCACTGCGACATGAAGCCAGTAAGTCACTGCTGCGGTGCAGAGTATATATATATTATCAGGAGAGGTATCGGTGTGAAATAGCCACTTGATTCTTGTGTCAGCTACTTTCAGTCAGCTGTATTGATTAATTGAAGTTTAACATCATATATGAGTGAATAATAAGGCTGATACCGTTTAAAAATTGTATTCATTGATTGAATTGCGAACTTTCGCAAATTTATATTATCCTTGTGATTGATCTAAAAAACACACTTAAAATTATTATGTGTTCTATATAATGGATATTTCATAATAATCAATATCCAACGGAAATTTTGCTTCAAAAACATTCGACTTTTTTGTAGATTCCCTGTTTATAAATATCGTGTTCATATCGCCCAGCTGTAAAAGCAACATAATCTGTTAGTACGTAACATCATAGCGTGTTTTTCAGTCGGTGTTGTAATAAGCTAATATAAACCATTCGATAATCAATATTACGTGTACTGTTATCTCAACAAGGCCGTAGTCGAATTACTGTAGTGTATTGAGATTGTTGTCTTATTTTTTCAGGAAAACATATTAATTCGACAGAAAGGACAGTCATCCATAAAGGTTATTGATTTTGGATCGAGTTGTTATGAGCATCAAAGAGGTGAATTAAACAACTAGAACAACTACCCTTTCTAGAATTGACTGCGTTTGAAGATGTTTTTTCTATTATTTAACTCCAAATTTAATCTGAATTCTGTTTTTTCTATAGTGGACCCACTGGTTAGTCGTAGTCAATTTAACGGAATATTCGAGTTTTGAGTGAATAAGCCCCTTCCAAAAAAACCTGTATGTCATCTTTGAATCGCCAAGCACTAGATGAATTAAAAATAATATATATATGAACCACAGCGACTTTACCGTATAAAAAATCTAAAATAAAATCACAAATGCACAAAAAATCAGGGATAATTATCTTCCCCACAATTCTACACGAAAGTTACAGAAATTTCGATACAAATGAAACATACACAATACCGTGAACATTTCCCGTTTAGAAGTCCATGGCCTTGTAAATAAAGTTTCCTCATACCTTGTTTTTCGAATTACCGCCCTGAGCTTATTCACAAAAAAACTCCTGCAATTAATAAGCGATATTTTGCAGTGTACACATACATTCAAAGTCGTTTCTACCGATCGCCAGAAGTGATTCTCGGTCACGCCTACAATATGGCCATCGATATGTGGAGTTTCGGATGTATATTAGCTGAATTGTACACTGGATATCCGCTGTTTCCAGGCGAGAACGAGGTCGAACAACTGGCATGTATCATGGAGGTAATCGTTATCATATGTTGTTGCTTGTGTGGTAAAATACATATTTACTCCGACATATTTATCGCAGGTACTAGGTCTTCCTCCGAGCGAATATGTCGAATCGGCTCAGAGAAGGAGATTATTTTTCGGTAAGTCTTGAATTCAATCGTGCTCTGGTAATTTTCCCAGTATTCTTCGCTTAAGGAAAACTGGGATCGCATTGTGGTATTGCGCAATAGTATACCCATATTATATTCAGTGTAATTGCTCGATAAAGATATCGAATATCAAGAACGGTGTAAGCCCTTCGATTTACATTCCTACAATACGTTTTGTTCTTGTTTGACTCAGAGGTGGTAAACATGTATAGAGATACATCCCTTTTTTAAGAAATTATCTGTAAAAGTCGTCTTCAGTCAATAGCGGCAATGATTTGTCCCAGCTCGGGCAATGGGAAGTAGCGAAAGGGTTAAAGGATCATCAGAAGGTCGCGTGCTGTGTGAGATATAATGTTACGCAACCTACCCTCCATGACTCACAAAGAAAAGGACTGGTCTATTGTACCAGCAGTGTTTTTGCGTCATTTCGATAACAATGTATATAGTTATTGTTACGAAATACTACAACCCATTGTACATTGTTGCTTTCTAACTATAAAACTTTCGACTGATTCACAATTTTACCTTGAATTCTGTATACAGAAAATCCATGACAAATGTGAATAAATTTTTAGATTCGAAAGGTAACCCAAGATGCATAACCAACAGCAAAGGTCGCAAGCGCCGTCCGAATTCCAAAGACTTGAGTACAGCGGTTAGATGCAATGACCCGGTGTTTCTCGACTTTCTACGGAGATGCGTTGAGTAAGTAGATAGTGTAATTCTTGAGATTCCATCAAAAATTCTCTGAGGATTGTGATGATGTTGAAAGCAGCAAAAATATCAATTTGTAACCAGAAGTATTTGTAATTACTAAAATCTCGTGTAGATGGGATCCAGCTATGCGGATGACACCAGACGAAGCAATGAATCACGAGTGGATCATGGAGGGTAAGTTCCATAAAACAAAAACGCAGACGAGGATCTTGCCTCGACAAGGACCGACTTTAATCTTGCACATGTCCAACACAAACAACAGCAATTCGACAGAGCATAGTGATGATGCGAACGCCGATGCACCATTTTCGAAAAAGATACAAATGAAAGCGAGGCCGGGTAAAAAATTCAGCAAATTTCAGTAATTATAGTGTCATGTGGTAGGGAGCTATGATTCCCTCTCTTCCTCTTGGGGGACATCCATCGAACAGTAAAAAAATCCATCCGACCAGGATGAGTATCGTTCAGTTATTCGGTAAATTCTGTTTTGAAAAAAAATCGTTTTTTAAATGTTGTCTGTTCATTCAAATTACAAATTAAGACCCTCTCTTTCTCTTATACACGTCGTTTCAAGGACTCTATTATTTTTACTTCAGAAAAGACAGTTGGTGAGGAATCGATCCCCAAGAAAGCAAGCAAAATGATTTCCAATACTGCTACAAATATGTCAAATCAGAAAATGGACCAATCTGTAGACGATGAAACCGCCACGAATAAATATGCGAACACTGGAAATAATACCCTTGCCAATGCCATCGAGTCCAAGAAAGAAGGAGTGTATGACGGTCACTCTGATGAGCCTTCTGACCAAGGAGATGTCACTTCCGGAATAAGCACTGGCGATCAGGTGCCCGGCACAGCTGAACGTCTTCAACCAATCGGCGCTTCGGATGCGAGCATTATAATTGAAGATCAAGAACTAGGTAATATATGCAGGGCATGGGAATATGCATACATGATAGGGGGCATGGAGCAGCCCCCAAAATTCGGGCGAAAAGTCTGGTAAATTCGAGCAAAAAATAGGGGATTATCGAAGGAAAATAAAGCACAAAACTTCGTTCTTAGATCAGCAAGAGCAAAACACTTAATATAAGTTTACTGTTGTAAATTTTATATATAAATGGATCAGTGTTTTAGCTGTTTAAAATTCAATTCGATTATCAAATTCAACATAGCGCAAATGAGGAATGTTTGAAACTTTTGAAAATTTTGATAAGAAAGCATTTCATTTCAGTCGACAAAAAGAGCAACGAAAAGAAATCAATCCAGTCGGAAAGGACGGCGAAAAAATCCTCCCGTGGCCACGACAAAGTGGCCGCTAAGTCGGCCAAGAATATTCTCCCGCCGACGGTCCAACAAGCACAGCAGCAAGAAGAGAGGTTGCCTGCTATTCACGACGTCACGAAATTGCCACCTATCACGTAATCCGTACGAAAAGTTTGTGCTTTGTCATCAAATCGTAGAAAATCAGTGCGTCGCAACAGAGCAATTAATCTTCTGGACAAATTACAGTTCTCTATGTGCATTCACCTTGCTCTTTGTGCTGTAGATTTGACGAAAGGACAATTTTTTATCATTTTATTCTAACACAAATGTCAGTATTACGATACCCAACGAACATGTAGATTATTTTACTTTTTGCTTGTTTTTTCTAGTTTATATTAACAGAGATTCTTGCTATGATTTCCGCTTAGTAGAAGTAGCCGATTGCGCTCGCGGGGCCAACCGTCCATTGCCATTTCAATTACGGTAGTTTATATATTTGCCTTTTTATATCCCTTTAGTTTTCGTAGAGTCGAGAAATTCCTCTAGGTAATTCGCTCGCCATATGGATATGCAGGAAAGATGGCCATCTAAATTAGTTCATTTATACGTTTTGTTTTTTCGCTTTAGCTCCTGTAGCACTTTGCATATAGTATATTAGCTTGGAGAATGCTATTATATTTAAGAAAGGTTTTTATTTATTTTGCTACCTTGCTTTATGTTGAGTCGAAGCACTAAAGATGTGTTACAATAATTTGACTGAAAGTCAGAAGACTAATATTCCGACGATTAGATAATGTCGGAACTCCAGATCGCAAGTTGCGTCATTGGCGACGACCCCTCCCCCACTGAATTACGTCATGAATGTTATTAATTTCATTCTGCTTGTTTTTACAAATTGCTTGAGCAGCTCTTATCGGTAAGAAGGCGTAATTCAAAGTATTTTAATTATTCGAAGTATATTTCCAGTTCAAGTCAATTTTAAAACAGTCCTTACAGAAATTCTAGTAAATAAATGTACTCTATTTGATAAAAGGGCTACGCAATATTATGCACAGATGATAGGAAACATTGATTCATGTCTGCGATGAAGATTAAGCTAGTGCAATTCCTGTAGTATATCTTGGACTATTGTAATTTATTCTGATACACAAAATCCGCCTATCATTCGTGTAGAGTAGTACTTTTTTGAAGCCATACTCAATAACCTACAGTATTTATACCGATCTAATGCCTTGTACTGTATGGAAGCCTTCTGGATTGTAGTTTTGCGATACTTGTTAGGCTTCCGTCGCTATTTTCGACGTAGCAAATCAATTTTGAATTATTACATAAAAACATGTAAAAAAACAGATCAATTCAAGCAGTATTTATTCTTAGAAGTAGAAGCAGTGCATCTATTAGGCTTCGAGATCACCGTAGCGTCTTTTGTTACACTATTGCCTATAAAATTCTACTTCCCTATATACCACAGCATTGGTAAGGTTTACTTTGTTACTACCCATGCTATCAGAGATCAAAGAATTGCTAAACCCCCATTATCATCGATTGTTCCCATGTAATATTACAAGAGCTTCTTGATAACTGAATGATTGGTAGAATAGAAGGCAAAAATAAGTAAAAATACCGTTTTCATATAGGAAAGTCATCGGCTAGGTCTAAAAACTGCTCAATAGTGCCAACTTGCAGTTGTCATTACACGCATTGGGGTTTTACTTAGTGAGTGAGAAGTAGTGAGATTCTTACGATAAAAATCCGTATTATTTTTATAATATAAAATGAATTCCGATCTATAAAGAAATATGACAACACGTAAATCTTTACAAATCATAACGGAGAGCAGAATTTGGTTGCATAATTTACCGAGACGTACGGTGTTGCGCAACATCTTTGTGACGTAATAAGCAGGAGGAAAAAAGCCTTTCAATTTCCTCCACACGTGGTATTTCGCCGAAGGATTTCACAGAAGCAGGTGCGACTTTTTATCTTTCTTGATCGTGAGTGTATTTTCAATATTTTCTTGTTTCTTCTACTGCAATGTCGCATGAAATAACTAATTATAGCCGAGATAAACTTAATGGTAGTGAGTATGGCTGCTGTTGAGAGATTTTGAGGAAATAAACTAGAGTTTCACTTACATGTTTCAAGGAACATGGCTGTTGCAGGTCAACGGTCGGTTACTTTGAAAGATTTTCGAACAATTCTGTATTAAGAACGGGCAGTCGTGAAATACGAGAATAGTAGTGAAAATGTTGCATATGTAGTTATCATTCAATTGTTATCGTTGGTGTTTTCCACTTTATAATTATTTGTTAGTCATCAAATTCTATTCCCTATAAAACTAATTCAAATTTTGAAAGTACCTAATATTTCGTTCCAGTACATGCGTTCTAGTACATTTTTCTCTCCTGATAGAAGCGTTTTAACATAAAATGCTATAGGTTGAATCCTTTTGTTCCAATACATTGAATAACCTTTAGGGGTGAAGATGTTTAATTGCCAAAGTTTATGGAGGGGATATGTTAAAATGGCCTACCTTGGGGAAGAAGATCTTGCAGTGATCCCAGGATAATACTGTAGCTCTTCAGAGAGCTGTCCTTGTATTTATACAATAAGAGAACACCGCCTTTTGCGAAAAACATGTTCTGAAAGAATGAAGACGAGTACTGTATAAAACCCTGGTTCCTAAACCCTAAAATTGGTACATAACCGATTATAATAACGGAAGCTGGAAAACTACATGAACCTCCCAGTTATACTGTATCTCTGTTAAGATACTGTAAAAGTTTATATTTATCTTAATAATGATTTAGTCGCCATTCATGTACACACAAAGTGATAAAAATTATCTCTTTGTACCCAAGTTCGTCCTAAGGATTGCTAATATACAGTTCGAACCTCCTTCATCTGGCATCCTCAGGACCTGGCCATTGCCGAATCATGGAAAATGCTTGAAATCTGAAGTTGACCCCTAAGAACTACCCCTATGCCCTATGTTCGACCCCAAACTTGCCGGCTCGTTCCACAAACATATTGTTGTGTTATTAAGGGTAGAACAAAGCTTGGAACAGGAAATAATACAACCAAAAAGTTTCCAAGCAAGATTTCGTTTCATGTATAATAAAGGTTGAATCTGTTGGTCTTCTGGATGACACCGTGAAGGGTTAAATCATCCAACACATGAAATAATTTGTTGCATCACCTGACACATTCAACTGCAGCGTAAATAGATTTTAGTCCATCAGCACCTCAAGGAAAATGGCAGAATTCCGGTTTAAAAAAGTTCTCCTTGTGCGGTAAATTTCTCTTGTCATATTGTAGCGTAAAATCGCTGCTGATGTCAAAATGTCATACAACCTATGTGCAAGGACTATGATATTTATTCGTTTAAGGAGCAATTAATTCGTTTTAATTCGCAGATGAAGGTTAAACGTAAGAAAATTTGTATGACAGCACAATAAACTTGAACTAATCTAACTGTTTCCTCTTAAAATTGGAGCACAATGGCCGAGCAGACGAGACCGAAAGGACGAGCTCGAGGGAGGGCTCGTGGAGCTGCTTTGTCAACCGAGGGAGCCCAACAAATGGGACCGAGAGGAGTCAAGTCGGTTCTCCCTCACGCACCCTCTGAAGTAGAAGGGATACCTGGATCTGGACGTGGTGTAAAAAGGGGAGCTATGAGAGCGGGTACAGTACGAATGATCTTTTCCAAATTTTCAGCTTTCTAATAATACCTGTTGTCTTTTCCTCGATCATAAAGGTGGTGCTGGCGGTGGTGGGGACCCCACGCATGGTGGGTGGACTCCATCTCAGCCCCTTGTTATATTGGGTGGCCGAAAGAACTACAACCCTGCTATACATGACCCGGCCACCAAACCTGCACACATTCAAGACAAACGAGGTAGGGCAGACAACCTATCTATTTTCATTTCACTAATTAATCAAATTACAATCCATACCACAGGCAAGGACGGAAAGGAGATCCAGCTACTGACAAACTTTTTCAAATTAAATGCATCAAGAACTTGGTGTCTATACCAATACAGGTTGCGAATTTTCTCATTTCGTTAATTCGGAAGATTTTTTACCCCCTTCCTTCGATTAAACGTTCCTGAAACCGTAAATTGAAAATTCTTATAATCGAGGTACATTAGTACCTTGGAAGGTTAGTGATGAGGCACCAACAACTGCTATTTATTCATTAGTTTAAGGTCGTATACGGTATCAAAACACTTCTCTGGACTTACGTTGAACCCTGTTGGCTACAGTTCTTGTATAAAAGCATAATTTCTAATCCTGGCACATCGAGGGACTAGTGTTCAAGGATATAAGGCTTCTGCTTCTTTTTCATTTAATTTTTTTCATTTAATCTATCTGTAACTTCTCTTTGGACAGTGTTGATTACGATCCTGAAATCGAACACATGGGAGCACGAAAAGGCATGATGAGAGATCACCAGGATCTTCTCGGGAACGCTCACATTTTCAATGGCTCAATGCTGTTCACCTTAAAAAAACTTCCGGAAAAGGTTCCATCTTTTTAAGAACTATTGGTTACCTCACTGTTTTATATAGATTTTATACTTTAACCGAAGAATCGTAATCCCCAGGATGTTGGATGGGTTTTCCGAAGGGTAGGGGTTAGCTATCACTGATCCTCTCCTCACCCAAGCCTGATAACCTGAAAAATCATAACCCCACATGAATTGTCATTGTCACCATATTATACTAGTGATGATTCTCCAGCTGAACCGATTTCAGTATTTTTCCGATGTTTCATTTTTAATTAATTCAATCGTATGTCTGTCAATGCCCTATAATGACAAAATTTCTCCTCTCAAGGTGACTGTTGTCCATTCCCAAAGAAGAACCGACCAGACTACAGTCAAACTAACCATATCATGGGTCAACGAGCTGCCCCCGAATTCACCAATCTGCATCCAGTTACATAACTTGATATTCCGTGGGTAAGAATTCCTGATCAGTTGATAAGGGATGCACTGATATGCAAATCGACAATATCAGCCGCCGACTATTCCTAATTCAAATCGCACTGGGAATAGGGTTCGGTTACACTATTGGGCTTCGTTTATGTGCCTTAGGAAGTAATATATGTTTCTCATGTATATCTACATGTTGAATCCCTAATGTTTTCTGAATTTCTCTATCACCAATGGTTTTCTTGCTCAAACATACCTGCCCATCAAAAATGGCGAATTATCTAGACCAGATAATAGGCCAAAAACAGTCCATACCGAATAATTTGTGCTAATTGAAATCATCACTAGCCCTTTCATTGCGCTTACTTTTCTATTCAGTGTGCTCGAGAAGTTGGGCATGCAGCAGGTTGGAAGGCATTATTACGATTACAAGGCTGCCTTCACCGTGCAGTGCAGACAAGTCACCTTGGAGCTTTGGCCCGGATTCATGACCAGCATTTTACGATACGAGAACAACGTCATGCTGTGTGCCGAACTGTCTCATAAGGTAACGTTCTCCCGTGCGATGTTCTTCATCCTTGCTCAGTTTTATGTTGTCCCAGCTCATGCGAAAAGATACTGTACTGGACGTCATGAACGGCATCTTTCAAGAATCCAGGCGGCGTAACCGTAACTTTCGAGACGAATGCTGTAAATTTTTGACCGGACAAATAGTGTTGACCAGGTTAGAAATTCCTAGTCTGTTAAACCCTGTCTTCTCGATTCATTAAATTCGAAAGCATCAAATCATCGGTAACGCATCCTAGGCTCCAAGAAGTGTTTTGTTACTACACCAAAGAGCTTTGTGACTTCTTTATTATGAATATTGAAATACAGCGGTTAATATTTGAACTTTATTTTTTCATTATTCTTCCTATTTTATTAAGGGGAAGTTCTAGCTTGTAATCCTGACTTCACTAAATATGGGATTTGTATCATTTCACATGACTTCTGCTGACCATATTTTACTGATTAAGATCTTGGAACATTGGTAATGGAAATCAATACAGGGATTTGTGCTAATACCTCCATTCGTTCAGCAAAATCTGATCTTGAACACAATGGTGTACATGCTGAGATCAATGTTGGAAAACATGGCAGTGGAAGCCGTATCACTTACACACCATCTCAAAGTTAATTGAGCGCATGGAGATTAAGGGATTTAATCCTTCATTTTTCATTTTATTTGTGTGGTGTAATCTCATCAGGTGATTGATCTCATTCTGAGAAGGAAACTCAATTCATTTGAAACCTCGTAACATTTAATTCTAATCTGGCTTTGCATTTTTACTCGTTCCGGGCATATAAATGAGTCTGCTCGCTCGGTATCAATTCATTTACTGTTTATGTAGTTCCTGTATCATGGGTGCCCATCGTGCATTCATACTTGATAGTTTTAAAATGCGTATGTCAGGATTCATACTCGGTAACTGGAGCTCCAAAATGCTTATGACAGGTACAACAACAATACTTACCGAGTGGATGGAATCCTGTGGGACATCAACGTACAAATGAAATTCCAACGGAAAGACCAGCCGATCTCTTACGTCGAGTACTACCAAGAGGTAACACTGATCATTTATTCTGGATAGAGATTTTGAGAGCAACTAATATGAAGTCTGATTCCGAGTGTTAATTATTGTAAACAGCTTATCCTACATTTCATTCTGATAAATATTTTTTTTCAGCAATACAACATTACCATACAAGACCAACAGCAACCGCTTTTGCTTTCGCGTCCGAAGAAGAGGGACCAGAGAGGTGGAGTGGAAGCTCTTCACCTTGTGCCGGAGCTTTGCACCGTCACCGGATTGACTGATGAGGTTTGTATATCTAAACTTCAATCTTAGATTTAATTGTATTAACTTTGAATGTGTTAAAAATTATTTTTAAAATTATGAAATAATCATCACATTTTTTCAGCTTCGAGCAGACTTCCAAACTATGAAGGCGTTGGCCGAGCACACAAAGCAGGGGCCAACTAAACGTGTACAGGCGCTGACAAATTTTATTCAACGCATATCGAAGTAACTATCAGAACATTGCTTGAATTATTCTGTCAGTTGTGGATTATAATATCTATTTATATATTTTATTTCAGTGACAAAAATGTGCAAGAACATATGAACAGATGGGGGCTCCGATTTGATCCGAAACTAGTGGATATGAACGGTCGAGTCCTCAAACCGGAGAAGATCCTATTTGGAAATGTGAGTTGTTTTGCTGATTCGTATGGTCTACATCGGGGGGTCGCAAAGAGTACACGAATTTTCACACAAGTGTATTTTTTATGACTTTCGAAACCCAATTATTAAAACAAGTGCAAAAAATAAATCTTGACCGAGTTGTAGACTCTACATAAACACCACTATAGTGCGAGTTTGTCATACAATTGAACGTGCACCAGTAGCTGCATTGAACGACGGTTGGAATTGCGATGCAACAAAAAGGAGTTGCACCCATCACGCTGAATAATTCAGTAGTGTTTATCTGAATAAATGCTTGTTTGTTTGTTCTCAAGTACTAGAAGTTAAGATTTAACTGTTTCAATAAAATATCTAAAATGTATATTTTAAGCTATTTATCACTGTCAAACATGAAGGGTCGCGGAAAATTGTAATAAATTGGAAGGGGTTGCAAGCAAAAAAGTTTTAGAAGCCCTGGTCTCCACTATTACATTTGATGTATCCAGTGAATTTTTGTCCTGTGTAAGGGTCCGGTAACACATCAAGGTCCTAGTGTTGAAACAATTTTAAAAAGGTTCGAGTGACTCAAAGTTAATTCATATTCATGCAAAAATAGTAAGGATTTCCTACTTCACTAGTGATATTTGTACAATTAACATTCCAGAGCAGAACTGTGGACGCTGGAGAGCAGGCTTCTTGGGATCGTTCCTTCCGAGACCAACTTCTGTTGCGTTGCGTCGACTTGAAAGATTGGTATCTGGTGCATGTCGGCAACGACGAAGGGACCGCCAACAATCTGGTGCAAACGATGTGTCAGGTAGAAAAAGAATTCTCTTTTTTGTTAGGGTCATTCAAAGATAAAGATTGTGACGACCTGTATTTGCCACAAAGGTCGCTCAGGCGATGGGATTCAGAATGTCGAGGCCTTCCCTGGTAAGAGCTAGAAGTGACAGACCTGAAGTATTCCAAGCCATGATTCGTGAGGTGTTGGCGAAAAATAAGAAGACACAACTGGTAAAGTTCTAAAATTTAAATTTTCAATTCCTCCTGGAGATGAATGAATTTGCATGAAAGTTCGCTAATATAAATGAAATAAATATATCAGAATATGACGATAAGGTAGTACGCCACTTCCTTATTCAACTCGTTCAATAAACTGCGTGGTCAATAGGTTGCTGGGAACGTGATGATGCTCCAACAGCTGCTATTTATTCATTATTTTCATGCGAAATAATTCACATGATTCATTCTTGGTCATATACAGTATCGAAACACTTCTCTGGGTTTTGGTTGAGACCCATGAGCTACAGTTTCTGTATGATTCTATTCTTGACTCTCATTCTTGTTTAACTCTAGATATGTTGTCTGTTGCCGAGCAATCACAAGGACAGGTACGATGCAATAAAGAACTTGTGTTGCGTTGACCAGCCAGTTCCGACCCAAGTCGTTCTCTCTCGAACTCTCTCGAAGCCGCAGCGTGTAAAAAGCATTGCTACCAAGATAGCCATTCAGATTAATTGTAAATTGGGTGGTGAAGCTTGGGCTGTGAATATTCCTGTGAGTCGAGTCATTATTATTAGATTTGTTCCGTTCACCTGTTATTTATAATTCCGTATGTTTTGTCTGACCAGCTGCCCGAATGCATGATCATCGGCGTAGACACCTATCACGATTCTGCTCAAAAAGGACAGTCTGTGGGTGGCTTCATTGCTAGCATCAACCGTCATTGTACTAGGTATTGTTACTTCGTTATTTGACTGGTTGCTGTTGAGCGAAGTTTGGGAATTGAGATTGGACAATCTGGTGTACCTGTTTTGATTATTATTTAGTTAGTTCATTGTAGAATAAAATCTGATGTGAATGTTCCAGAAATCTTTTTCAATATAATTGAAAATATGATCTAAATGGATATTCGTTCGTGTTGGTTCGCTATAGATGGTATTGCAACACGACGTTTCAGCAGTCTGGAACCGAACTCAGTGACGGCCTGAAAAGATGCATGAGCGGTAAGATGGTGATGAGAAGAACGTATTGATGATGTAACTTCTTGTTCCCTGTTATCCCATCTAGGCGCACTGAAGAAATATTACGAGGTCAACAAAAAGTTGCCGGCGAGAATTTTCGTGTACAGAGATGGCGTTGGTGATGGCCAGCTCGAGATGGTGAAGGACTATGAGATTCCACAGATCATGCAATGTTTTCAGATAAGTGGACAGCCAGACTACAAGTACGAATTATAATAGGATTTCTGTGAATTTCGTAACGGAGGTTCGTGACTCGATTATATATGTGGAAG
The DNA here is from genome assembly GCA_013436055.1 of Halocynthia roretzi. Taxonomy (NCBI): domain Eukaryota; kingdom Metazoa; phylum Chordata; class Ascidiacea; order Stolidobranchia; family Pyuridae; genus Halocynthia; species Halocynthia roretzi. Next base: position 20,004 of record QRAM01000183.1, on the reverse strand, counting down.
CTGTGATACAGTGGAAGCTGCTTCGGGACCGTTACCTTGATAGCAATAACTAACTGATTAACTCTAGATAGTGTTTTGATAACAATACCAGATTGATAATGTTATCTGCGATCATAATAAGCCGCTTCCACTGTGTTAGTACGATTCAACAGTAGACATGGTTTTTGTTTCACCAGGCCGAGGTTGACCTACATTGTGGTGAAGAAGCGAATCAACACGAGATTCTTCCAACAAACGCAGCGCGGTCCACGCACAGAACTAAGCAATCCTCCGCCCGGGAGCATTGTGGATGATGTGGTGACACGACCAGATTGGTAAAAGAATTCCGCAAGACTGCTTTTGATTTATGACAAATTTTGCTAAAGTTGGACAAAAATCCGTGGAGGAAAAGGGCATCGATATGTATAGTGTGATAGTGTGTTTTGAAAACATTATTTCTGTGCCTGCTCCTCTAGTGCAATTTGTTGTAGCTTGTTTATTGCCAATAAGTACAAGCACAGCAACACTGCACTGTCGGAGCTGTGCACTCGATCTCTGCTGTGCCTGAAAGTCGCATGAAGTTTAACTACGATATTAAATTCTCAATCTTCAACAACTCAAATGTATTCATTCATTAAGGTACGACTTCTTTATCGTGAGTCAGTCGATCCGCGAAGGCACCGTCTCTCCGAGCCACTACAATGTGATATACGACGAGTCGAGACTTAAACCCGAGCAAATGCAAGTTCTTACCTATAAGCTCTGCCATATTTATTACAACTGGCCGGTATGATACACGTTCTATACTAGCGCCCCCTACACAAGTCAGTAACTACCTACCTAGACTAAATTCTATTTACCTTTTTGCAGGGTACTGTACGTGTTCCAGCACCATGTCTATATGCACACAAACTTGCGTTTTTGGTTGGCCAGAGCATTCACAGACCACCGTCGCCCGCTTTATGCGACAAGCTGTATTTCCTCTAAGGCCTCTCGGATGTTCCGCGTGTCTTGGGGATTTTAATTTGTTCCTTGCGAATGATTAGTGTATTAGGGATTTTTTTCGGTTTTAGTTTTTAGCCTTTGCTAAATTTCTTTCGGTCATCGAGATGCCTAATTGCTTCTGTATTTGACAGGGTATGCCTATTCCTTGCAAAAGTTTTGCTGGTAATAATAATGTTTTATGCTCGCATACTGCATTTCTTTTGATTCTCACAATAAAATTGCCCCGTTTCTCAATAGCATTTCATGCATCACCGATTGCAGCTGGTGTCCATTTATATAGTAAGAATTTTATTTTTCACAGGAATCCATGGGAAACAATGGGTCTATGCGAGTCTTGCTCAGTGGATGGTGTTGCTATGTTGGTTCTCTTGTGCTCTTTGTTGATCCCTAACTGGATTCCGCAGGTATCATAATTTGAGGCTTGCTTTGCAGTGACATTCCCGTCCGTAATCAGCTTCTTTGATTTGGTAATAATGCTGCTAGCCCAGTAGGTTAACCCTGAAAAAATCTTTCGAAACTCGAATACCTATTTTGCGTCCGCCGTAACAAATAGGGAGCAGAAACACTAAACCAAAACTAACGACTACAACCCTTAACTCTCGGGCCAATTGCCGTCTCACTATATATGACACACCAATGAATGTAGAATTTCATAATGAATCTATACATATAAGCCTCAGATGCACAGCAAACTAACGAGAGCCGTTATCCTTTTAAAGTCCCCAACCACCTGGTTACTTAACCTTAAATTAAAAAGAGGATAACGGCTCCAGTTTGCTGTCCATATGAGATTTATATGTATGGATTCTCTTAACAGTTTACTTAAATCAATCGACCCAATTTTTCAAGGAATGTTTGTTTATGTATTACGTCTCATTTGTGCTAATTTTGGCGTGATTGGATCATTAGAAGTTCCTTTATAAGCGTTAGGCGAACGAAAAGATTTCCAGATGTCACTGTTGGATCATTTATAACCGTTAAGCGAAGTAAAAACTTCCAACCGCTAGGTGGCCAAGTACAATCAACGCTTATAAATAAACTTCTATTGATCCATCACGCTAAAATTTGCACATATGAGACGTACTACATAAACCAACATTCTTTGAAAAAATTGGGACAATCAATTCAGGTCAGCCTCTAAAAAATCTTTCGAAACTCGAGAACCTATTTCGAGTCGGCCGTAACGACCCCTCGTTGAACAACCCTAATTTGGGCAATGGAAGCGCAGTAATAGTGTGTACATATCTGAATCTCACAATGTGAGCAGCAAAAAAGGTTAATGAGACTGGCGTTTGGCTCTCAAAATATCATCAATGTTTGGTTTGGAATTGCTGCATCTAACCAAGAATATTGCTCAGGGTAAGCGTTTGATTGAATGCTGGCTGAGGTCAGCACATAGAAATAGATGAGACCCTACATTGTATATGTTATGTGACAGCGTCGTGTTCAGTACGTTTTATCAAGCAAATTCAAGTGGCAGCGGCGGGCCGACTGAGCTGAGCTCGCGGGCCGTAGTTTTGTGACCCCTGCGCTAGACGATGCTGTGGAGTAGGCGACCTACATCTTGTACGATTCGCAAAATAAGTACTTGTGATGTTATTATATCATTCTGCTAGCAATATCTGTATAAGAATACATCAGTTATTAGCTTCACATAACATCTTAAGTATAGCAACATCAATAACTGGCTTACATAGGATTTCTTTTTTGTGATTTTAAAATTATCCTAATGCAATATTGGTAGTCGAAATATTATGAATGAAACAAGAGGATAGATAAGGATTATATCCAGTCAGTAACTTAAAGATGGGGAATGAAGCCATCTTCAACACAATTATATATTTAATGATGTACAACCACTAAAGAAATTGATATTTTTCTTATGAAAGTAGAAATGGTCCCGAGTAATTGCCGAGGAAAGGTAGCAAAGTTTGCTTCTATTCAATGCTGATCTATTCACGGCGTTGCTCATCGTATTTTCGAATTTCGAATGTTACAAAGCGTTATGTCACACTTCCTGCATTTCCGAAATAATTCATCGTGTTCAACACAAAACGTCTAGTGTGTATTGTTCAGGTACACACAATAGGAGTATCGGATTAAACTATAATAAGATTTTACATAATCCTGTTATGCACTCGTGGTTTGGGACTAGAGTTCGCGAAGTGTAACCATTGTCAGTGTAACACATACCCATCATCACAACCATCCTCATACTTACGACGGTTAAATAGTGATTCCGTTGAACTTTTACGAAATATGTTATTCAGATAATTTATAAAACGGATACTTAGTAACTTTTCATACTCTCATGGACTTTTTAAGATTAATTTACGTTCCTGGTCGTTAAGCGTGGAGTTCGTTCATCGACCAATTAGCTTTACGTTCAGGTCGTTTGAACGGAAACTGGGCGTTAAGTGAGGAAGTGCCGGTGTTCAGAATTATGAATGGAAATACGTACAAGGAAATCTGTACTGTATTTTTGGTCTTGTGTTATTTCATGCGATCTGACTTGACGAAATGTATTCGTAGTCAGAAAACTCCGAACACCTCTTAGACCTTCCCGATCATCATATCCTGGATGATAAAGAACAATCGAAGAGGAAATGGTGACGAAAACATCTCAGAGATGTTATCGAACAGTGTTGTGTATTCGACTAATTATCATTGCATTCGTGCAGGTAACTTAGAACTTTGCGCATTGTCTCTTAAGAATAGAATAAACACTACTAGATCAAAATTGGGATGTATCGACATGGAACGAATAGCCGAACTCTGGGTTACAGCTTGCTTCTAATCGAACTGGTTTTAGGTAATTGAAATTAGTAACCAGAAACTGAATTATTTAGCTAGCAGGTTCAAGCTAGACAAACGCCATTGTTTTGTAGCTAATTTTCTTGTAATTCTCTTTTCTTTCTTGTAAAAAAGACCAGACACTGAACGTCGTAAATACATTCAGGTGATGAGCTATTGAATTTACTTCAGAAAAGTTGTTATCGACAACAGAAATATAACTCTCTAAAGAAAATAAGTGTATTTAAATTATTGAAAATCTAACAGTGACCCTTATTCCTTGGGTGCTTAGAGTAAGATGCTGTTATTGATTTGCCGAGTGCAGATTGCACTGAATTGTCGTTACAATGCGCGTCCCTTTCCTAGTTTAAAATCCCTCTGTCTCGTAGGCCTCTTGAAGCCCTTTGCAATCCTAAATTATTTCGTTACTATCAAATATTTTGTTTATTATTTCACGATAAATGTAGAGGCGTTTTAAATTTGTATTGGACAATAATATTTTCCATTTCTAGTCCAGAAAGGCTTTCCGCAGTGTCCACAATACTTCACAGGACCAAATTGCCAGATCAGTAAGTAAAGTTGTGTTGATAATCATATACTGTGGAGGCCGCTCATCATGATTACGGATAATGTTATCAATCAGGTATAGTAAGCAATATCAATCGGTCCCAAATCATCCCGCTATATCGCGGTTCACTTTTCGCGGCTTCAGTACATCGCGGATTTTCATGTGTGGGAATGTTGCGGGTCCTCTGATGAAACCCGGCCTTAATTATAAAGCAAAAAACAACCCAAGGGCTCTAAAAAAAAAGAATAAGAACTGTGCTCCGCCTTCAGCGGGAGCCGAACCNTTTCGCGGCTTCAGTACATCGCGGATTTTCATGTGTGGGAATGTTGCGGGAATTCTGATGAAGCCCGGCCTTATTTATAAAGCAAAAAAACAACCAAAGGGCTCTAAAATAGAAGAATAAGAACGTGTTGTCTGTGTTCCGCCTTCAGCGGAAGCCGAACCAGAAGATCATGCGACACCACCACCACCACCTGTATTTTATTTCATGATGAATGTTGTGCCGTACAGTTCTACTATGTTAAAGGGCTAAATTTTGTTTGGTTTTTTAATAACTGGTCAAATGATTGTGGGAAAGGTTAATATGGTAAAAAAGAGTGTGTGAATGATTTATAATGGTTTAAAATGCATTTAAATATATTCAAATAATTAAATACATATGTGGTTTCTACTTCGCGGATTTTCACTTTTCGCGGGGGTTCTGGAACGTAACCCCTGCTATAGGTGAGGGATTACTGTATACGTGTGTGTAAACTTGACGGTCGCGCTTAAGTGCCACCGGGCGATCGTCGTCGACAGAACTAGCGATGAAGATGTTCGAATTTTGATTCACCTCAGCGTTTCGCAAATTTACAGCGTTTAATGAACATATGCACAATCAAGGAAAAATCGAAATGATATTGCCATATACTCCTCATAGTCGAATTATAATGCCAAGTTAAAGATATCCTGCTTAAAAAGGCCAACCTATATATATTATTAGTAATTCGTGATTATTATTCATTGCCCTTTCTTGCCTCTGTACGCCAGCGCATTCTCACTTCCACATCTGTATAATGGAATAGATTTCATCATGAATTTGGTAGTTTGTAATGCAAAGCCGAAACCCAACTGCAGTTAAACATTTTCTACCACTAAGATAACCAATGCTTTTGGCTCCATAGTCAATGTGAGAAGGGATCTAAACAGGGCTATGCGACCTATTGTATGATAGTGGAAATGACATGATTGATATCTGTATTTGAATATATATCTTTTCAATTCGAAGATCTTGTCCGGGATGGCTGGACTCCGATTTTGGGATACGCATACAGACTTTCACCAACAGCATCAACATACTTGATCACTAAAAAAGAATGTGCTGATTTGGGAGGCCATTTAGCGGTATATGGAATGAGGAATCCGAATGCTATCGGGTATGCTTTCTTCTAAGCGTTGAAACATGATGCCCAAATGCAATAAAGCATTTTTTGCCACTAGTTTAATAGTGTGATCGCTTTGAAAACGCAGCTACATTAGAGTAAGTATGGAGGCAAAGGGTTACTTAAGGGTCTACACCTCACCCTACCTCACATAAGCTACCCTAACCAAAAGTAACTGGGTTCATAGAGGAGCCACAATACTCAACCAGTATCATTTTTATCTTCATTCCTAATTTTGCTTACAGATTAATCCGAAATGCATTTGCCCAAACCGATATATGGATCGGTGCGGATGATATTGTTAACGAGGGTCAATTCATATGGCATGATGGGGTGAGTATGTTACTGCTCTACTAGAATATACATTGGCTTAGAAATTTAATTAAAAATCCTATTTGATCTTCAATATAACTAATTACCGATACGCCAAGTCTTCCATTTATGAGGATTCCCTCAATGAGCTTTTGCAATTACGAGTATTTTGCTCTTTAATCACGTTAAGTTTGTGAGCATTGGATAACATAGAAACTGTACCTCATGGACATTAACCTAAGCCCAGAGAAGTGTTTCTATACTGTATATGATCAAGAATGAATCTTGTGAACTATTCGGCATGAAATGATGAATGAATAGCATCTGTTGGTGCTTCATCACCTCCCAGTAACCCAGTAACAATGCTCTCCGATTGACAAATTTCGATTTTCTCATTTTTAAAGATGGTCGTTGCGTCCGTGAACACCGAGTGGCATTCACTTGAGCCAAACAACGGTAACGGAGTTCAGGACGAAGACTGTGTTACATTTGCAACGTTCGGAAACAGCCAGAAATTGTTGAATGATGGAACATGCAATTCTGTTTTTCATGGTCTTTGTGAACGACAAATAGGTATCTATTACTCCAAGTTTGTTTATTATCTTGATGCCAATGTTGTTAAAGATTAAGAATAGCGTTTATCTTAGGATATTTTAGGCTATGTGCAGGCTATATATAGTTATATATTAGTAGAAGTAATATTTAACTCTAACAATTTCGTCTGGAACAGATTATTTTTTTTTTCAACAGAGCTATCAGCATTTACGTCGAACATTGGATTCAGTTATTATTTGATTCCACCTTCGTCATATTACGCCGCCAAAGTGCAATGTGCTGAACTTGGTGGCATACTAGCAGTAACAGCTGTCAACATGTACAGTGTCATGCAGTAAGTGTCTCAAATTTTGAGTTCTACCACTGGATTTTGCTCGCCATCATTCTGTTGGTCACAGCTCAATTTTAGGAATGAAATTTTAATTTAAAGCCAAACGATACTAAAAAATAGCTAGAAAAAGGCCAAATACCACTATTTGATATATTTTCCATACACACATTGTTGGTTGCAGTAGTTCATTATCTTTGTTAGATGAAATGTATTTGTTCCTTGCCTCCTTATCACGCTTGTGCAGTCGACTCCACATCTGTATAACTGATTAGACTTCATTTTGAATTTGGCAGCTTATCACGGAAAGCCAATTATGGTCGAAACCCAACTGCAGTTAAATATTTTCCCCTACAGTGTATGATTTTCACTAACATTCAAAAATTCAAAGACTTATTACCAGACAATATTACCAATAGAAATAAAAATCACACTTCTTATTTAGCCTACAAGCAGCATTGTTTAATGTGATACAATAGCCCTGCACCCAAGCTTCCTACTACCTTAGAATTCGAATCATCTGATTTGGCAAATGTAATTAAATCGGTGTAGGAATGAATGAATCACCTGCTTTACTCTGCCTTAAATTTTCGATGATGAAATATTTACAATACCAATATTAAATTAATTACACTGTACAATAAATCTCTCAAAGTAATATTATACCTTTGTGTTCTTCCAGGCAAGTCGCGGCTTCTTTTTCTGGCGCCTCCACTGGCCAAGCGTTTGTTGGATTTACAGATACTTTCAGCGAGGGTACTTTCTACGGGCCTGGCTTTGTAATCGAATTTACGAAAATCTCAAACTTTTTTTTCCGGATGTTACAAGTTTTCTCATCCGGAAATGACATTTTCCTTTTCCAAACAGAGCACTATCACGGCGAGCATCTCGGGCGGAACACCATGGCAGTCTGGTTCACCGAACATATTCGGCAGTAACATAGACTGTGTGACAGTGACACTGTCATCGAGTCCTCAACTGATAAATGTCAATTGCCAAGCACATCATCCAGCGCTATGTGAAATTCCAACAACGTCTCTTACTATTGATAGTATGTAGTGGTTGTTTTTATATATTCGTTTTGAATTCCCGTTTCCGTAATATAGATTTTACAATAATTAGAACTCTTAGACTTTTAGAAGTGTGATCCCTGAAAAACCAGGTTACTTTAGACTAAGTTTGTGCAGGGGTAAAGTAAGGACTAGTTAATACTATTCTGCCCCTTGCCTTAGCTACGCTAACCTAATAAAAGTAACTAGGTAAATAGTAACCAGGGACCACATTACTAAACCGGTACCAATTTTTAGTTAATTTATTTTATGTTCAGCAAAATCTATTGCATTCATCTTTTGAATAAATGCCCTGATCAGCTTGAATCAGTTCCCCAATGAAACAGTGAAACCCTGTCTCACTGGTGTGTCGGGTCATCCCATGCACACATACTTATATATATCTGTTATTCACTTATTTCAGTAAGAAGATGTAACAGCGGGAATAAAGTTTGTGGAACGAACGCAATGTGCACTGTGAATGAGCCAACACTCGATGAATTTTGTGTTTGTTTGCCCGGACACTGCCCAGATCCCACCGCAGACGTCAGTTGCAAAGGTATGTATGTTTTATGTGTGTTTAGTTACCGAATCTGTGATATAGAATGGAGAAATAACGAATATTCCTATAGAATTAGAAATAATGTATTAAATTTATTAAATATTTTAGTTGGACCATGCACAACTACTTTGCCAACGACCAACTGTCCGTTTTGCGGAACGCTGGGAGTTTGCGTTATTAATCCTGTGACTAATGTCGGCTCATGCACATGTCCAGCAGGCTATCTCATTAATCCGGGCTTTTTGTTTGGATGTGTATGTAAGTCTATAATGCTTGTGTTCACTTTGATATGCACTATATATCTATAGTGAAACCGTTTTGGTGCTAGTTTGCTTGAGACTGTTGCTGAAAAATTCATCCTGGTGTTAGCAAGGTGTCAGTTTCAATTACTCATGTGTCAAATCTGCATGTACACTGCAATTATAACATGCAGCTTTTTAGGCTTTTATATTCATTTGCACTGTTAACAAAGTGTTAAGACGAGCTCAAAATAGATCAGAGCTTGTCACATGTGTTGGTTATTTTTGGCATTGCGTATCTCGAACTTCTTTTTGGTCGATGTAATTTGCCTGGTACCCTTGACTTTGTGCTAAAGAGCTTATACTGTATATATATTGTTAATATGAAACATTACAAGGGGCCATAGTTACTATAATAATGATATCTGTGTGTTTCCAATATTTTTCAGTTACCCAAAGTGAATTTCAGCTTATAATTGTCAATATCTGAGTTTCTGTTGTTAACTTTCCTATGTGATTTCAGTGAACAGATGTGCCAGCGGAGCTATTCAATGTGGTGCCAATTCCATCTGCAGAGTCAATCTGTTAAGTAATCAACAGGCTTGCACATGCATTTCTGGTTATCTACCAAACCCTACTCCGGAGGCAGGATGTGTCAGTAAGTTATGAGGCTTTAATACTGTTGTAATATTTTATCTATCTTATCTTATCTATATTTTTTAATTCAATTTATCCATATTTATTATCTATCATGAGTTCAATACAATCACTAATAATCTATAATCTAATCTATTCAGTTAATACTTGTGCTGTTGGAGGGACACTGTCATGCCCCGCCAATGCTACTTGTTCAGTCAACGGCATGCAGACTGCGACACAGCAATGTGTGTGCGAGGATGGATTTCTACCGAGCCCAGATCCGTCCACAGCATGTGTGGGTAAGTCAAACGAAAGAAGGAATTTTTAGACTTTGATATATAGTGTATATATGTGAAATCCAACTGTAGCGTATAAAAAAGATGCTGTGAATGCTAGTCTTCTAATATATCTGAAGATTTTTTTAGATCTGGTGAAATATCCACCCACCCTTTGGCCCCTGTAATAAGTACAATGTGCCCCTTTTACCCCCTATGATTTATCTGATTAAAAATTCTGAACCAACTCATTTTTTCATTTCTATAACATGAGAATAAAATATTTACTTCTGGTTTCTAGAAAACAGGTGCCGTGCCAATGCCACCAATCCACTGAACTGTGGCGTCAATACCTTCTGTGCCGTTGGTGGCAGCCAGCAATCCTGTTGTTGCGAAGAAGGATTTCTCCGTGATCCCGCAAACAGTTTGGCTTGTCTGGGTGAATGATACTAATTGCTTTACTACTGTAAGACTAATGGAATTCAATTTTAGTCCTAGAAAAACAATGATTAGTTAAAATATGCTATAAGTTATTAATAACTAAGTTATTAATTTTTCAAAATAAAATGTATTTGTAATGACATCAAAGTACTACGGGACATAATCATCAAGGAATTTATGGTATCCCTATATCAGTAAAGCTTTTGTACTTTATAGAAAATCGATGCCTCGCCAACGCTTCCATTCCCTTATCTTGTACGAACGGAACCTGTGTTGTTTCCGGCACAAATTTTGCCAATCAATTCTGTAGCTGCGGCTCTGGTTTCTTCACGGATTCCAGTACTTTGAACAATTGCATAGGTAAGGTATAAATTATACAGGCAAATCCAGTGGTATGATGCAACCGGTTCACTACTAAAATCACAAAATTTCAATTTTAATTACCAAAGCAAATTACCAAATTTTTTGAAATGTAATCTCAAATGTCACGCATTGAATTCTTTATTTCCCTTATAATACTAAAACAATATCATTACCACCAGAAAACAGATGCATCAGCGGAATAACATGTGGCGCCAATGCATTCTGTGCCGTTAATGGAAGCGCTCTTGCAAATCAGATATGTAAATGCGAAGATGGACATATCGCAGATCCAAATGTACCCAATGCTTGCATAGGTAAGTACACTCCAGTTGAATCGTATTTTTTGCAGTTCAGTCAATCGAGGATTTAAATAAACGAGGTTCTGATAATATGGTGTTAAATGTATAATGTTTTCTGTTGTATTTAGAAAACAGATGTCTGACGTCTGCAATGAACAGAATGGTATGCGGAAGCAATGCCCAATGTGCTCTCATTGGAAGTAATTTTACATGCGAATGTGATTCCGGATTCGTACGTGACCCCAACAATCCTCTAGCTTGCATAAGTAAGAGAGATCTTGTGGTCATAAAAGTACAGTTTGAATCTATTTATTCCAACAACCTTGAGACCTGGCCACTGCTGAAAAACAGAAACCGCCCCTGACATCCTATGCTCCATGTCCGACCAATACTCAGCTTACTCATATTGTAATCAATATTAGAACAAAGCTAAAACGTGTAAATGTCACAACTATAATAGTTCCCGAACCAGTGTCCAGTGTTCCCTGTAATATAAAGTTTGCACCATCTTCTGCACCTCTTGGGGACTTGGATGACACCCTGGATGGTTAAAATACATCTTAATACGTGGAATTAGAAGCTGAAGGGTTAAAATACAATTGAATATGTAAAATTAACCAAACTGTATCACCAAAACATTCAACTGCATTCAAACATTCAACATTCAACTGCGAAGGAAACAGATTTTTGTTGCTTAGCACCTGATCCACGAACTAATAGCGATGTGGATGTGGACCTGTATGGATATACTTTTATACAGGATTAAATTAGATATCTATCTCGAGATATCTTGGATCTCAATTACTGTTATGAATGTGCTTAATTGATAGTGTGTGGAATTTCAAAATCAAATTTTAAAAGTCTGTTTTAGCTGACACCAACTGATACTTAGTTTTAAATACAGTTTTAAATATAGTTTTAAATCTTCTGCTTAGCTAATCAGTGCATCAACAATACTCTCAACTGCCAAATGGGGACTTTCTGTGCAATTAACGGAGGAAATTTCGCCGACCAGTCCTGTGCTTGTTCGCGAGGATACATTCGCAATATATCCAATGCCAACAGTTGCATAGGTAATATTGACATTTCGATTTACTCTTCACCCTTGACCCGTGACCCTTGACCCTTACTTTATCGAACTTAGATATTTATTATCAATAAATTAAACATTTTTTCACAGAGAATAGATGTTCTCCACTAGCAATGAATCCGCTGAATTGTAGTGCGAACACAGATTGCTGCGTCAGTGGGAACACTTTTTCCTGCGAATGCAGAGCTGGATTCATACGTGATCCGACTGATCCTCTCGCTTGCATATGTAAGAGGATGTTCATAGAAATATTTTCTATCTTATAAACTGCTTCATCAACTTTCAGATATGACTATGGACAAACAAAACTATAATCAGTGAAATAATATTTACTATAATGCGCCTTGGATTTGAATCTACTCTAAGAATTCTAATTGAAAAAATTTTTTTGAAATTTCTCACCTATTTTATTGAAGCCAACCGATGCTTGTCATCATCAAGCTCGCCTTTGGGTTGCAGTGCTGGAAACATCTGTGTAATAGAGGGAAGAAATTTTTCTGCTCAGTCTTGCAAATGCAACGATGGATTCCTTCCTGTCACCGGCATGCCGGGAACTTGCATCGGTACGTTTTTGCTGGGTTTACGGTGTTTTAATAATTATTTAAATAATTTTCCCTCCAAATTTTAATATTCAGAGAACAGATGCCTGACTTCAGCCACAACTACTTTGGTATGTGGGAGTAACGCCTACTGCTCCTTCAATGGAAGCGATTTCGCTTGTACTTGTCTTGACAATCACCTTCCTAATCCCGCTGTACCCAATGCATGTATTGGTAAGTGAAATTTACCGTTTTCTGTTTGTTCAAATTTGTCAAAGGTGCAACTTGCTTTGAAAAGGCATAATAAGTTGGTAATTCTAAGCTTAACTGCTATTTTCAAAAGGCAGGCATTCTCTATTACCTTTCGAAATATAGTACGTAAGGATTACCAGATTGGCCATATTAGAATCAGAAGTATCTTGTTGCTGTCTCAAACCTCTGAACACTCAAAATCTCTATATCAGAAATCAACATGTGCAGAGTACCAAGTAGCACTGCTACATCAATTTTCTATTTTCCTTCTTGCAGAAAATTTGTGCGTTTCCGGATTCACGAACAGCGTAGCATGTGGAAGGAATGCATACTGTGCTAGAAACATAATGCAATTCCAGTGTGTGTGCAATCCTAATCACATATTCAATGTTTCAGACAACACGATGTGCATAGGTTGATATTCTTTTGTGTTTTAATTTTTATTTTGATGGTTGGATAATCATGAATTATTAATCACGTTTCAGTTTGTTTATTTACTTATTTTCCTATTTTGCATTATTAAAGAGAACCTCTGCCTGTCCGGTTTCACCGATTCTGTGACATGCGGCAGCAATGCCAACTGCGCCGTGAAAGACAACCTGTTCGTTTGCGATTGCTTGCCAAACCATGTCATCAGCGCTACTGTCCCGAATAGCTGTATAGGTATTTGCACTGTTTATTCCACTTTATTATTCTGCAGTTAACTGAGGAAATGACTCGTTCCATCAGGAAATGTTGACTATTGGAAATGATTCGGTATCCTGCGTTTTGTAGGATGCTTGCATAATATGAGAGATAAACAATAGAAGCAGCATGTGTATCTAACTGTAGTTGCCAACCATCCTATATCTGGCAGGAAAATCCTACTTTTGTACAAGTATTTCGTATATTAACTCGCGAGTGTCTTAAATTTTAATAACTTGTCTGATCGACTTGATATGAACAAAGCATTACGAAGCGGATGAATTGAACTAATAACTAAAAGATTTTGACAAAGGTCATAAAGGTTGAACAGACACAAACACCAGCTGATTTTGAAGATAAAAATTGAAGAAATACATTATGCTGTGTACGTTTGCTGTTTAAGCCACCTCCCTGCTCTGTTCACAATTTGTAGAAAAACATATTATCCCTCATCACTTATAACTTACGAATTATTGCCCTCGACGAAACGTCCTGCATTTCCTGAAAGTTGGCGACTGCTGCTATTTCTGAGACAGCAGACCCATTCACAATTACAGAGTTAATAAATTTAAAAAAATAATACGAGAGTATTGCTGTGTAAGAATTCTTTCACAAATGCAGTGTTTTTTCCAAGCTGGAAAAAGTTCATGTTTTGTCTCAAAAAGAAGAATGAATATAATTTTGCATTAACCAGAGGACAGATGCTTTGCCAATGCGACTTCACCTCTCACTTGCGGCGTGAACGCTTTCTGTGCCAAGAGTGGAAACAACTTCACATGTGAATGTGTGCAAGACTTCATCAAAAATGCCATGGATCCCTTTTCGTGCATAGGTAATTAAAAAATATATTTGTATATTCCTGAGCTCTTAGTCGAAGCAGAAATCTTGATATTAAAAAATACTTTCCAGAAAACAGATGTGCAGCTGGAGCAGTGAATCAATTAATGTGTGGACCGAATGCATTCTGCTGCTTGAACAATAATACCTTCACATGCGAATGTGATAGTAATCTTTTCATTAAAAATACAAGCAACAGCATGGAGTGTATAGGTAAATATGATAATTGGTACCAAAATTTTATATTATTATATAATTTTATAATCAAATTCTAATTAATATCTCAGTTCTATGAGTTTATTTTTTATTTTATCACAGAAAATATGTGTACTAATGGTAGCTTGGTGTGTGGAAGTGGCGCCTTCTGTGCTGTAAATGGGAACGATTTCTCATGCAGTTGTTTGCCGAATCATATTCCCAATCCAACCACTGCAAACGCTTGTATATGTGAGTAAGCTTTTTGATGGCTGATTTAGTAAGAAATTTCCACGATTTTGGAATCTGGATTCCACTTCTGTAAGTCCTGGAGTTTTTCCAATGCAATAAACTAACTTCATCTGACTCACATAGGCCTTCAACTTTTTCTCTGTTGATAAGACTGTGTATGTATAATTCTCTACATTGTTTTGTTTGCAGTGAATCAATGTGATCCTTCTGTGTCTAATCCTCTGACATGTGGAGCGAATGCTTTTTGTGCCATAAATCAAACCCAGTTCGCCTGCAAGTGCTTAACAAACTATGTTTATCAAACTGGAAGTAACGACACTTGCATAGGTATACTGTATGAAGTTCATTCCCTTGTCGACCTGAATTTGATTATATAGAATGCTAGTAGGCAAACCTTCTATTCTATGCTAGTTCTAGCTGAGCTCACTGCCGTCAGTTAGAGCTAAGCCATACTCAATATTCACGATTACTGATATTTGTTGGGTAAAAATAAGATGAATGCAGGTATGCAGGAAATGCACGAAAACTGATGGACAAAAATTTCATTCACCCCTCTTCTTTCATTCACCCTTGCAAAAATTTCATTCACCCTGGGGGAAACCATTCACCCGGTTGAGGAGCACTGCTCCCATGGTATAATATTTCCATCACCTACCTCCCAGTAACCCAGTAACAATTCACTTTGATTAAAATATTTTTCAGCAATTTCTTTTTGGTAATTGTTACCTTTTTCTTTGCATCAGTAACAGCAGGAATTTTCAAATATTTGTAAGTTCATTATATAGAAATGTTTTGCTTACGCGACAGAAAATCAGTGTGCTACGGGGAGTTTGAATTGCGGTACAAATACTCATTGCTGCGTCACAGGCAATACCTTCACATGCGAATGCGATATGAACAACATTCGTGATCCATCCAATCCTCTTGCTTGTATCGGTACGTTCCTTTAATTTCCTTTCCCTAGGTTTAGCTTTTTGTTAAAGAGAGGTGTTCCAATAATGTATATCGCCAAGAATGAACCACGAAATTATTCTGAATAAAATAATGAATGAATAACCAAAATAATCGTAAAAATTTGTGCTTGTATTAAAAGCATATGTTAATTGTGTATAGAGTATTTTATTTTTTGTCATTCACAGAAAATCAGTGTGCCACCGGCAACTTAAGTTGTGGAGCTGGAACTTTTTGTGCTGTTAACGGAACCATGTTCACCTGTGATTGTCTACCTGATCACATTCCAGATATCAATATTGCCAATACCTGCATATGTAAGTTTTGCTGGAATCAAAATTTATTATATGTAGAGGAGTACCGGAGAAAATATAACCTTTTTACATTCATTCAAGCCGCTAAAATGAAACTTGTGATAGGTATTTTATTGAGAATTTCTAAAGACTAATATATTACTACCGTTAGAAATTATAAGGGCATAAGGGCTACTTCAATCATTTTCTTCCATCATTCTTTCATCATAGCAGTGGCTAGGTCTAAATATTGCCAGATTATTGGGTCAATCTGCATATTATATAACTATCACTACAGTTTGGTCTGTTATGACATTCATACTAATATTAAATGTAATAATTTGTTGTATTTCATAGTAAACAGATGTTTGCCTAGTGTGACTGGAGCTCTTTCCTGTGGAGCCAATGCTTTCTGTGCCATTAATGGAACAGAGTTCTTTTGCGAGTGCGAAAGCAATCATATTTTTATGACTGGAAGTACCACCGACTGCATAGGTATGTTGAAGTACGCATTTTCATAAATAATATTCTTTTTTCATTCATAATAAACTAATTCTTACATATTGCAGAGGATCAATGTGCTACAGGTTCTCTCAATTGCAGTGCCAGCACTCACTGCTGTGTAAGCGGCAATAATTTCTCGTGCGAGTGTAATGCTGATCATATTCCAGATCCAATCAATTCATTAGCGTGTATTGGTTAGTTTTTGAGCTCATTTTGGAGTTTATTTTTTGAAATAAAAATTGGATTTGTAGTTGGGAAGTTTTTATTGATCGGATAAAAATTTTAACATATTTATATTTTATTCACGCATCGTTCATTATTTCGATTTGCAGAAGACCAGTGCGCTACTAATGTCCTGACGTGCGGAAGCAACGCTTTCTGCGTTAACAATGGAAGTATATTTTCTTGCAACTGTTTACCCAATTACATTCCAGACACCAGTACTCCAAACGCCTGCATCTGTAAGTTTTTTTTTTAAATTATTCCGTGTCACTATGAAATATCACAGCAAACAAATTATCACTGCACTTAGCTATGATACTCTTGTTTTACAGTAAACAGATGTTTGCCTAGTGTGAGTGGAGCTCTCACCTGTGGAGCCAATGCTTTCTGTGCCATTAACGGAACAGAGTTCTTTTGCGAGTGCAATAATAATCATATTTTCATGACTGGAAGTACAACCGACTGCATAGGTATGGAATAAACTTGTTGATATGCACTAGGGTTTGGCAAATGTCTTGTGTAAAGGGTTAAATAGTGAATATCATACATCTGTATTACAAAATGAATGAAGCATTAAAGGTTTTACCTTTTCAAGAAACCTTGAATTAACCAAGATATTTTATTGCAGAGGACCAATGTGCTACAGGAGCCCAGAATTGCGGTGCTAATGCTTATTGTTGCGTCAGTGGCAATAACTTCACGTGTGAGTGCAATGATAATCATGTTCCAGATCCGAACAATCCAACCACCGCTTGCATAGGTAAAAGAAAATTAGGCATCAATATGTATGATGTATTGAGACACCCTGTATATGTATACATTATATTCTCAGAATTCATTTTTTTTCATGTTCTAAATTTGCAGAAGACCTGTGCGCTACTAATAATCTGACGTGCGGAAGCGGCGCTTCTTGTTGTTTCAATGGAAGTGTTTTTGCCTGTAATTGTTTTTCCGATCACATCCCTGACGTTACTACTCCAAACAGTTGCATTTGTAAGTAAAGGAAATATCCCATAATCACTTTTATAATTATCATCATGAGATGATCAGTATGAATGTCCATTCCCCTCACAGAAAAACCGTTTACTAGATAGAGCAAGCTTCAGTGCACTCTATTGTTGATCACCTACATCATTATATCTAAACCTTCTGCTTATGATAAATAAGAAAATTATTGCGATATTTAGATGAATGTCTTGATTTACAGTGAACAGATGTTTGACTGGTGTGACTGGAGCTCTTACATGTGGAGCTAATGCATTCTGTGTTAGTAATGGAACAGAGTTCTTTTGCGAGTGCGAAAGCAATCATATTTTTATGACTGGAAGTACCACCGACTGCATAGGTATGTTGAAGTACGCATTTTCATAAATAATATTCTTTTTTCATTCATAATAAACTAATTCTTACATATTGCAGAGGATCAATGTGCTACAGGTTCTCTCAATTGCAGTGCCAGCACTCACTGCTGTGTTAGCGGCAATAATTTCTCGTGCGAGTGTAATGCTGATCATATTCCAGATCCAATCAATTCATTAGCGTGTATTGGTTAGTTTTTGAGCTCATTTTGGAGTTTATTTTTTGAAATAAAAATTGGATTTGTAGTTGGAAATTTTTTATTGATCGGAAATTTCATCATTTCTATATTTTTATTGACACATCATTCTTTATTTCGATTTGCAGAAGACCAGTGCGCTACTAACGCTCTGACATGCGGAAGCAACTCTTTCTGTGGTAACAATGGAAGTACATTTTCTTGCAACTGTTTACCCAATTACATTCCTGATACCAGTACTCCAAACGCCTGCATCTGTAAGTTTTGTTTTAATTATTCCGTGTTACTACAAAATATCACAGCAAACAAATTATCACTGCACTTAGCTATGATACTCTTGTTTTACAGTAAACAGATGTTTGCCTAGTGTGAGTGGAGCTCTCACCTGTGGAGCTAATGCTTTCTGCGCCATTAACGGAACAGAGTTCTTTTGTGAGTGCGAGAATAATCATATTTTCATGACTGGAAGTACAACCGACTGCATAGGTATGTTGTAAACTTGTTGATATGCACTAGGGTTCGGCAAACCTTTTTTGTAAAGGGCCAAATAGTAAATATTCTAGGCTGTGCGTGTCAAGAGGCATAGTGGAGGATTTTATGTAGTATTTTATTTTTTGCCATTCACAGAAAATCAGTGTGCTACCGGCACCTTAAGTTGTGGAGCTGGAACTTTTTGTGCTGTCAACGGAACCATGTTTACCTGTGGTTGTCTACCTGATCACATCCCAGATATCAATAATGCTAATACCTGCATATGTAAGTTTTGCTAAAAAGTTGGCTTCGAAATAGTTTTCTGTTCGAGGATTGAAAAAGGAACGCTGGTCGAACCTCTGTAATCCAAAGTTGGCCTAGTGGTTGATTCTTGTTTAAAACTACATTACTTTGTATTATGACACAAACGTCATGTGACAGACTCATTTTTTGAAAAATGAAAGGAAACATTTACAATCAAAATTTATTATATGAAGAGGAGTACAGAGAAAATATAAATACCGTATTTCCTCGATTATAAGTCGCCCTTGATAAGCCGCACGAAATGATGAAAAAAGAGCGCACTAGAACATAAGGTAGCCTACCTAAGCCTTTCCGATCATTTTTCCTTGGCAATGTCACAAACAGCGGACAATATGAAACATTTAATAAACTTTTGCAGACTTTACGATCTTCATTTTCAATTTCACAGTATACGCTCGCCTATTACTCATTCTTGAAACACAAGCTATTGCAGTTTGAACATTAATGGTATGGTGAGGGAAAATGTGAGGCGCACGAAATTATGAAAAAAACACAATATACAGTAGAACCTTGTACTACCATTGTCCGAACAACTTGCTTTATGGGCCACTAGTCGTGAGTATTTTTGTGCGGCGCACGAAATGATGAAAAAAATTTATATAAGCCGCACAAAATGATGAAAAAAAAGAATATAAGCCGCGGCTTATAATCGAGGAAATACGGTAGGTGTTTTATCGAGGATTTCAAGACTAATATATTACTACTGCTAGAAATTATAAGGGCAAAAGGCTACTTCAATCATTTTCTGAAGTCAGGCAGTCGCCAGGTCTCGAGATTACCAGATTAGTGGGTGAACCTGCATATTATATAACTATCACTACAGTTTGGTCTGTTATGACATTCATACTAATATTAAATGTAATAATTTGTTGTATTTCATAGTAAACAGATGTTTGCCTAGTGTAACTGGAGCTCTTTCCTGTGGAGCCAATGCTTTCTGTGCCATTAATGGAACAGAGTTCTTTTGCGAGTGCGAGAGCAATCATATTTTTATGACTGGAAGTACC
>QRAM01000182.1:28512-172001 GCA_013436055.1 Halocynthia roretzi | reverse complement strand
GGGTGCCAAAAATAAGGATGTCCTGGCCGTAGCTCCGAAGAAATCCTTCATTCATGTATCCTAGCAGATATAGTTAACTGTTTCGAGTATAGCGGTGTGAGTTAAAATAATAATGGAATATATACAATACGAATCTGCCGTGTGAACCTACCCTCCTAGATGGACCTAAGACAATGCACAATTTGAATCTTTCTTAGTGTGTATGAGAAAAAATACACACTTCCTCTTTATTGCTAAGATAGATTTCTGACACAAAAATGTTACAGCTTACAAGTAACCTATGATTATCACTTTACTGTAATACACAATATACTTACGGAATTCATCACTTTTCACATCATATATAAACTATGCATACTTGAAAAAACTCCATATATATAGATTTGAATCTGAATAAGGATCATAGTAGTTATTAGTGTTCTTATATAGCAATGCTATTGGGAATTTTATCTGGTAAGAGCCAGGTGTAAGGGTATTCGACATTTTTATTTCGTTCCTCAACCCTTCCTGCATATTCAGTCAGTGCATCCTTGTAATTCTTCTCAATCTCCTTTATCCCGTCTTCGCAGAATAATTTCATGGGATATTGTCCCAAATACACCTTGAAATATTAATAGAAATATGAACTCTGGAACGATATTAAAGCGTAGTTGCCTCCCAAGATTATTATTTAAGTTAGGTTGCTCAGAAGGTTTCAACTCAAGAATTCAGTTGTGATATTGCTAGTTTCGTTTTTAGCTACGTTTTTCATCTATATTTTGACTTTGACCATTTCCACCACCCCCACGCTCAAATCTGAAGGCTATAAGACTCACTAAACGCTTACATCATCCGGAGAATAGGAAGACAGAACATAGGCGATCGTAATTACGGACGTAGACATCTGGATGTCAGGTAGTGAACTCATGATTCGTTCCATGGTAGCCTAGATATAGAAAAATTAATATACTGAGGAATATCTGCATATTTTCAAGAAGAGAATCAAACCAAACCTCGCCCTTTCTGTGAGGAGGCATTCTCATAGCTGCTGGTGAGTTGGGAATGAATTTGTAGACTTCATATTGCTGGAAATTCACTGTAGCATGCTGAACCGAACTCGTATACATGATAGATGTACACAAACGGACCTGAAACATGTTATATATTGGCCAAATTAAAATTAGTTGTAATTTATTACAGTAATTGAGAAATAAAGGAAGTGAATATAGACACCAGTAAGTCGATTGTTTTTATTGACGACGGCATCCCTTTAGTGTCTCCATCTTGCCATCCGAGTCCTTCTTTAGCCATGTCGTTAGCAAAAGCTTGAACATCCAGATCTGCTTCAACATCCTAAAATTACATGTTAAACTCAATAAAATGTATTGAAAACTTGGATGACACACACACACAGTGGGCTCCATGTACTGTTGAGTTGATAATAGGAAGTTGCTTGTCCATTCTAATGTATGTTCAACCGCTAGGTGGCCAAACATATCTAGTAAGCCTAAACTCACCCCATCGTTTGAATAATAGAATTTGATAATGTCGGAAGCAAATTTTTCGACAATAGTCCACAACTGCATGGCGTCGTCTCGGTAGTAAAACTTTGGGAGCAATTCTGCATCATCCAAACCTACCAAATCGGATTACGGATTGATGAACTACAATACAACATATCACCTTAAAAACCGACCATACCTTTTTTCTTCAACTGTTCAGGTATCACTAACTCATCCATGTTAAATGTTTTGAAGGTATGGACTGCCATGTCTTGACCCTCTGAGTGAGCAATATTGATAATAATTTCTTATTTCATTTATTCCCATTTATTTTTAACAGGAAGTCACTTACCAATGGCTAATGCTTTATTAGTACCGCTACCGGGAGGAATTAGTGCCTGCCTGGCAGCCGAATTGATAAAAGTAACGGTCTGAAGATGCGGTCTCAGGAGCTTATACATAGGATGGGAGCGGGGAAAACATCGGAACACAGAGACAGCAAATGGTTCCATGACATCATGTGTCAGAAGGAAATGGTAGTACCACTAAATGTAGGATAATCATTGTAATACTACTGTATTTATTGTTTAATGTTATTTTGAATAATTAATTTGTTTCAAAAAATAGGTATGGATTGAAAGTATTTAGTAATGTTTACAGAATCAGTTTTTAAGATTTTCTCGATATTACTTAAGCTAAGATGACATAACACAATTATAGGTGTGTAACCTGAAGTGATCAACCTACAGTTGATAAAATTTATTTTAAAACAACTCAAAAAGTGCAGACGATTACAATCATTCACATATTTTTCACAAAACATTCCTACGGGCATCAGTAATTTTCTCAGTTTCGTGTAGATTAAGGGAAATAATGTGTCTACTGCCACGAAATCTAGTCGTTAAGTGAGCAGTACCTGGTAAAGCATTCCCTTCAAAATAATTTGGAAAGTTATAATAATGTAGCTATAACCTCCATATAAACAAAATATCACCTCATGCATGTTACTCATTGGTACTCTGAAATACATTTTCGCCAGCAGCCAATCATTTTCCGAATCTTTACGAGTGAAGATCGTTTCCTCATCATTTGGTACCAGCTGGATGGCGATCGGCACAAGGTCACTCTTTTCATTCACGTAATATATGCATATAGAATTTGGACAGAACAGTTCCTCGCCCTTCGAGTTTTTGTTCTTCTTGACGTTTTCGAACGCTTGACTGTAGTCTCCGATATAAACTTTCCCTTTCTAAATAACAGATTATTGAAAATATCTTTCGAAAGGCATATCTTGTAATTACTACTTCTCTTGTTACCGCCATTTCAGCATCCAAAGTGCATCCTTCCGGTAGAAGATCTTCCACCGTTTCGTTTGAGATCTGGCAGCAGTCTGGAATACGCTTGCACCTACAGGAGGTGTAAAATGAAAATGATGTCCAATTTGTAACTACAATGTAGGTAAGTTCTAAGCTAGGCCTTCCCAATTTGAACAAGTGCTACCATAATAAATTTGAAACTATTGGTAATATACAAACAGTTTTAAACTTAGAAATAGCATGCCATTATTTTTTGAGAAGAGAAATACAAACCTGCCCACAAAGGTTATTTTACCAATAAAAAATGTTTTCACTTAAAAAATGAACCGAGATTCAGAAAATGAGTAGAAGAGAATGATCAGTACATTCCTCCTTACCGTTCGAATGACAATGGTGTTATTCCATTCATTTGCTGTCGACCAAATTCTTCATCAGTTGTCCACCTAATTCGAGAATCTTTTTAATTTTTTGTCATCAGAAATAATATAAATAATTGTGAATCACCGGTACTAGTTTAGTTGTGTGGTCCTTCGAAAACCCAATTTAGCAGTGCCGTCCCTGTATGCATCAGTTCAATTATACACTAAAACCATTTTAAGAGACTACCCAACTACCCGAAGCAATATGTATTGTGATTATCGCTTTCAAAAGCAACAATACGATGAAGTAGACAATGAATATGAAGTATAATTCTTATTCTGAGTTTATACAAGTATATCACAGCTTTTATCCGAATACTTATTGATGTATCAGTCATCTAACATATGCTTATCAAAAACTCCCACTACTGTAATATTGCTTCGAAAGCGTTGATGACAATGTTAGATGTCTGTTAAAATGCTTATATTGTGTACT
Organism: Halocynthia roretzi; assembly: GCA_013436055.1. Classification (NCBI taxonomy): domain Eukaryota; kingdom Metazoa; phylum Chordata; class Ascidiacea; order Stolidobranchia; family Pyuridae; genus Halocynthia; species Halocynthia roretzi. The sequence goes on along the minus strand of QRAM01000182.1, from coordinate 168,349 downwards.
CATTTGAAATGCTTCACAATATGGTTGCTCAGGACCGTAATAAAAAATAGGATCACACTTTTAAACTAGCACCGAATTACCTACCTATTTATACAATCCGGGTCTTTATCATCTTTCTGCAAATTGGCGTACAACTTTCTATAGCTGTCAAGATCTTCCAATCCAAATAAGAAACCTGATACAATGGAAAACATAAGTACAGTGTCAATGATAGCACCAGGGGTGAAAAAGCCCCCCCCTTTTTTTACTCTTGGATATTGCATGTTAAAAACATTATATTTCTTAACTATCTGCGGTTTCCAGAGCGGTATTCACTAATGCTTCGAGTCCCTTTTTCGCAAGAAGCCCAGCACGAATTTCACTCGGGTTGAATATATCGGGCAGGCTTGTAAGAGACGTTTCGTTCACGTATCTAGGCAGTCCCCATCCAACATCTGTGTCGACCGGACGTGGAATCCATTCAAAGCGTCCTTTGGCCAAATCTAGTTCCTGAGATCTAAAATTCTTGATGGCCGGATTCGTTACGCTGGTATACGTGAAAGCTGTAAATAATTGAAACGAAAATTTGTCGATATTTATATACCAGTTAAATGAGAATTTTTTCCTTTGGCATATTCTATGGCAACTCGAAAACTTTATTAGAATTGTTAAATCAATGTATATAATGTGTTCCTACATATAACTTACCGTTACCATATACCGTTTTTGAGCCGCGGAACACTTTTTGTATTGAAAAAATCTTGGAAATTTAAAAAATTTTCCTGAGCAAAAAAAACACCTAAACGGGGAAATGCACTCGTCCCATGAATATCTTGCGGAACAGCTGACGATCTAGTGATCCGCAGAACACTGGCTGAAAACCACTGGTTGACTACAATATTTAGCTACAAGTGGCTAGTGAGTAAGCTACAAAATGCAATATACCTTCTCCCTGTGTCACTGAAATTTTTTCCGTGATCCAATCATAAACTGGAAAGTAACCTTCAGGTCCGTCCATGTACTTAACAGTTACACTGCTGCATGCCCAGTTGTCGAGTTTCCCACGATCACGTAGCTCTATTGGTCATAAGTCAAATAACAATAAAGGCGATAACGGTAGTATGATATGGTTTTTATGTTTATTATAATCATGTCACTCAAGTCAAGTTATAAAATGTCAAGTCGAGTCATTTCCAACATTTACTCAAACAAGGTAGAGTCTATTAAGGTTCAAGTCGATTGTCAATTTACTTCATTTGTGCAACATACCGATGTTATTATTTCAATGCGTTGCGACACTTTCATGTCTCTTACTCGCTCAATATATAAATAAATTCATTCAACTTACCGAGTTGTATAATCACCGGAACACCGACATCAACGGCTCTGATATAAAAATGATCTGTTCGTCCTTTTTCGAAGTCGTTTCGAAAAAGGTTATCCAAACGTATCCACCCCGTGTTAACTTTACTGTCCTCGCTCAGCATGTTGATGTAGACGCAACTGTTTGTTCCAGCACCAAACATACCTCCACTTGTCTGATAATGAACGTAACAAAATATAAAATTTGTGTGCTGATCTGGTAGTCGCAGCTTTGGGAACGAATAACTGTCACAGAATTATGCTCCTTTCATGAATACTTGATGTTGGAAACTATATGTACTGATGATTCCTGATGTTGATGATTCTTTCCTCGACTCGATTCAAGTCGAATCATTTAATTTAATCATTTAAAGTTAAGTAGAGTAAAAGAGCATCCAAGTGTCAAGACAATTCGAGTCGGTGAAATTCGGATACATTGACATAAAATGGAATTATAATAGTTTATTCATATGTTACAAGATTAAGCTCCATCGAATGTGGATTAGAGCGCAAAAATTAATATCGGAACTTTGTTGTCTTTTTTTCATCAAATGTGACCCTATATATTTAGTAGTATATTTATATTTACAGTCGTCCCTTCGTATCCGTGGTTTCAGGCGGTAAAATATAAATATCCGTAAATTTCAGAATGGTTCTGTTCGCATTCGGTAAAATGTGCAACAGCGCCGTAGCTGTGTTATCAAATTTGCTAACTGTGACGATGGCTCCAAAGTGCACTTCATATCATCATCATCGACACTGTACAGCAGAGCTTGCCAAACTTTCCCAGTTAGTGACACACTTTTCTTAAACATACATAATTTCCCAATTCATTTTAAAATTTTAAGGTAATGAACATTCAAAAAATGAAGTTATGTACAGTTATGTCAGTTCATTGATTGCGGAACGAAAATCTTGACATTCAAACGCTCTGTTATGAATTGACATTGGTGCCACTTTGGTTGCCGATGCGTGTTGGTCTCACTTGTTTTTTTCGCATAGCTAGACTACATTCGTGTTTGTTCTGCAGTAACCATGTGGAACTGACATGTTTATGGCTTTTTATAATTTTTACGCCATAATTCCTTGCGATTCAATGAAAATTCTCGCACTCCTGTTCTTCGTTGACAAGACAAGCAGATTTCACTTCGTTCGATTTATTACCGACTACANATGAGGTAGATCGCAAATAATCAGGTTGACAGCATACTTTAATAGCATCGAAATTTCTTACCTCTACATTTATCTGATACTTCACCAAAGGTGTTAATTTGCTTCCCATGCAGCCCATTGTAAATGTAGTTGTATCCTATCCAGTCAGAAGAACAGATGTAATTATAAGGCAGCAATATACACATCAAATATTGTCTAGCTCGCTGATCTAGAACCAGTATACTGAATAGCTCAACCCTGCAAACAATGAGTGCAGATTTATTTGCAATCTTCTACCGGTTGCGCATATCAGTATTACTTCCTAGGATGTATCATCAAGCTCTTAGCAACCTTATATAAATATTTTATATAACAGTAGTGTTCTTATACGTATAAAGATTTCTCCATCACGAGGAAGCATTAATGCAAATAAAACAATTCCTTTTGCTTTCAAAGGCCGTACATATATATATATATATACATTACTGTACATTGTATTTGTGGCATAAAATTTGGGATTTGGCTACGGTTGTATCCTAGACCCTACTCTTCATTTGGAGGGGCTCCATGAACTCTAGGGGTTCCGCAAGAGTACCGTGTATTACAGGGGAATGAATATAATTCGTGAGCAAATATCAATATATCAGAATATCAATTGATCCAAGCCATTAAATTACTATTGAAGGCAATTTTTTGTGATGCATGGAGTTTTAATGCATTCTTCAATTTCTGCATAACTGCATTGACCCTTTTAACTTTTGATTAACGAGGGCTCCGTGACATTCACTGAAGACATGTAGGACATGAAGCCATGTAGGGGTTTCGTGACGCCGAAAAGTTTGAAGAGCACTGGGCTAGACCAATTCTGAGTCACGAAAAGGTACACAATACAATATTGGGTATTCATATGCGGTGATGTTGGGTGTCCGTCCCCATTTAGGGGGCCCGTGTTGTTGACTTGAAAATTCAGCTCGTATTATTGTCCTATATCTGTGTGTAGCACATATAAAGTTTGCTTTGAATCACACGCAATTTAGAATGCAGATGATACAATGATCGAAGTACGGTGATGGTAGTTGAGGTAATGTGACAATTTTACAATTGACAACGACGGGAGTTCTGCATAATTGTAGCGTAGCACAATTCTATTCTATTTTAATTCTTGGATTTTGAAATCTCAAATTTGATTGGTGGAAGCAACTCAGGCCACTATGCTAAGCGTTCGTGGATCCTGATGGGCAAACTGAGCTCTTCATGTATAGGCCCTAATCGCAATACTTTTGTTCACGAATAGGTGACGTTTTTTTTGTATTTTTTCAGTGGATATATCGAGCTTGAACATAGATTGCAACTTAGGTTAATTATTACTCACTGGGAACAAACACAATTTGGGTGTTTGGGTGGAGGGCAAAGGTCAAATATGAGCTGTAGGATTGTAATAGAATAGACCACTGCTGTTGCAACGATTTAGACATGACACAATATTCTGAAACTATGATGAATAGCGCAAGAGGTTTGTTGAAGTTTATCGACGCTTCACCGTCTCCTTTTCATGCTGTGGAAGAGTGCAAATCACGACTGTTGAATGCAGGCTTCAAAGAAATCAGAGAACGAGAACCTTGGAAAATATCACCTAACGACAAATGCTTTGTAACAAGGAACCAGTCAACCATAATCGCGTTTGCCGTAGGAGGGAAATACATCGCTGGAAATGGATTCAGCATCGTGGGAGCTCATACCGACAGTCCTTGCCTCAAAGTGAAAGTTAAAAGTGGTAGAGAGAAACATGGTTTCATACAAGTTGGGACAGAGTGTTATGGTGGAGGTAACTGGAGCACTTGGTTCGATCGAGATTTGAAGCTCGCTGGCAGAGTATTAGTGGCAAAACGTGATTCGAAAGATGTCATTGAACACAGGTTTGTAATGTCATAACAGTGTATTCATATGTTAAAAGCTTCATCATTTTCCGCTCATAAGCCCACAGTAAAGTCATCAATTGAACTATTTTATTGTATTCCTAATAATTGAAAGTAATAATGGAACATGGAACCACAGATAGAGGTTTTTAATTGTTACAATTACTAGTTAGAATACAACAGGCCGCTTAGATTCCATATTATTTTTGGGATATTCCCTCTAGATTGGTACACATCAACAAGCCGATACTACGTGTCCCACATCTGGCCATTCACCTTCAAAGAGAAATGAATGATAAATTCTCCATCAATAAGGAAATTCACATGGTGCCGATCCTCGCAACTGTGGCTGAACATGAGCTGAATAAGTCTGAAGAAAAAGGTAACTATGATGAAATGTTCGAAATCTATATCTTTATAATTATTCACTTCATTTTTCGATCGAAGATGAGGAAAATGAAAGTTGCGGAAAAAAACATCATTCTGCATTCATGAAAGCCCTTGCAGACGCATTGTCTGTCGACGCCTCTGACATAGTCGATTTTGACCTGAATTTGGCAGATTGTCAACTGTCGGCGATTGGAGGAGTCTATGACGAGTTTATTTTTGCGCCACGCTTAGATAATTTGCTTTGTAGTTACACCTCATTGATGGTGATTATTTTATATATTCTTTGAGTCTTTTTCGAAGGTAATTTTTTGTATATATATTACATCGCCTATCTTTGATTATTTCTTGAAGGGTCTCATTGACTCTTGTAATGATGCTGATAGTGTTGCAAATGATCCCAACATAAGGATGATTTGCCTTTATGACAATGAGGAGGTGGGATCTATGAGTGCACAAGGTGCTGGATCTTCAATTACTGAATACATTCTGAAGCGAATTACAAGCAGTGTAGGTTTAATCTAGATTCTTCTCTTAGGTCTTATAAGAAATAGGTAAGTATCAGTTGTTCAGGTGTCCTAACTCACAAACTTTATCATTGTAGATGTCTGATGGCAATGCAACTGCATTTGAAGAATCAATTCCGAAGTCTTTTCTAGTAAGCGCCGACATGGCACATGCAATTCACCCGAATTATTCTGAGAAGCATGAGGAAAATCTAAGACCTTCTTTTCATGGTGGTCCAGTGATAAAAATCAACAACAATCAAAAGTTAGTGATTAGATCGTGCCGATATCTGTAGGACACATCTAAAGTATCATACATTACGTTAACTTCAGGTATGCCACTACCGCCATAACAGCCACTGTGGTCAGAATGGCTGCAAAAAAAGTGGGTATCAAGACTCAGGACGTCATGGTTAGGAATGATTCTCCATGCGGTTCTACCATTGGTCCCATTCTATCCGAGAAACTGGGTCTGCGCACATGTGATATTGGCGGAGCTCAGCTCAGCATGCACTCCTGCAGGGAAGTCTGTGGAGTGCACACCGTTTTGGAATGCCAATCGCTCTTCAAATCGTTCTTTCAAAATTTTCCTACTATTGATTCCAATCTTCATATTGAATAAGCAATGCATATATCAGTAATGTTAATTGTCATTATGCAATTTAGTTTTATAATTGAACTCAAGTTATTAAACTAGAAATGGTGAGAGAATTAATAATTTTTGTGGTATTCTAATTGTGACTCAATATTGAGGATTTGAAATGTAATAAATTACTGAACAACAGTTGGTGGGTGATTTTTTCCTCCTCTGGTCTGTGTGATTGACGCTATGATGTTGTGTATGTTTCTGGTGATTTGCAGAGTGATTTTCCTTAAAATATTCCAAAATTTATGCAGTGCAGAAAATCCATTTATTTGCATGAGGTTTGCCTAATTGAGATACGACTGTATGAAATATCTGTATCGATAACAAATTATTACGTAGAAATAATCTATTTTGTACCCTGTGCATGGAAGCTTAGGCAGCGAGGCGAGAAAGGGGATGAACTGCAACTTGGAATTCGTCGGAGGGAAAGATGTGTCGGTATTTGTACGCCTGTTCAAGCAAAATAATTACATTGCCCTGGAAATCCGGCTTTTGTGGCCGTTTTCTATTAGCAATTATTCAGAATTTGTCTGCACTGTAAATCACACAAAGCCCTATTGAACACGTGCATTGTAACATTCATTTGGTATGAATAAATATGAATAAATACTTTGAATGTAGCATAATTAGAACAAATGTATAACAATGCCGTACAAACTAATGACTAATACTTAGCCCTTGTATTTCGTGCGGAAAGCTTACAGTCGGCTACTCAATTGTTTTCTTTTTCTTTACTGTATTTTGATGAGATTATGGGTTTNACAACGTTAAAATCCTCTTCCTACAATATTCTGCACAGTTTACAATAACTACCGAGATTGTTGTCGCGATTTTCAGTCTCTTTAGTAAATTATTAGGTTTATCCACCCACTCGCGCCACGATAAATACTTCCTCCAACTGTAAGCCGTTTCGTTTTGTACCAAGTAATGCAAGTAATTTACCAATTCCTCTGCCGTGCTGCTGTTTTCCACGTAGATGAATAAATGTTTTGGCGCAACGGCAGCAACATCTTCTTTTTTCGCAGCCCGAACTATCGGCACCGCCCCCGATCGTGAACCGCTAAACCAGAAAAATGTGACATGAAAGTAAATAAAAATACTTTGAATGTAGCATAATTAGAACAAATGTATAACAATGCCGTACAAACTAATGACTAAAGCAAGCTTACAGGAAGCCTACGGAAAGCTTACAGTCGGCTACTCAATTTGTTTTCTTTTACTTTACTGTATTTTGATGAGATTATGGGTTTATGTGCGATCAGGCATTGTCCGGAATGACGTAAGACTTTGGCCTATCTGTAGCTACGGCCGGATTGCAGGGGTCAGTTTTATAGTCTTAGATTAAGCGGTTGGGAGATAAAGCGTCTGGTTTTCTTTCCCAATGTTACAGCCACAATCCATTGCCATTATATTTCATCTATCGATTTTTTAAAACTGATCCTTGTCATAGCAGGTGTAATCCGCGTTTAAGAAGGTATGTCAACATCTAATAACACTGTCGTTGAATGCACGTATTTATGAAACCTGATTGCTGTAAATAACGAGTAATGAGTTCTTTACACTTTCCATTGATTATTTTCGTCTGATGTGATATTAATTTTAATATTGGATAATCGCCATTCAGTTGACGCAAAATCACTTAAAGCATGCTATCGTTTCAACGAGCAGTAACCATTTTTTGATTGCTCAGAGTAACTGCTGTGAACTTCAGTTATTTTCGACGTTACTTTGGAAATATTTTTTCTCCCGCTCAACAGTATTCAGTTAAACACTGTTATGAAAAATAGTGTGGTATATATTAAACCTAAATTACAAAATTTGTATTCGAAATTCAATTATATATTACTCATGAAATGAGTAAAACTGAATTCAAATTTCCCTTGATTCTTCTAAGTTTAATTGTGGTGATATTGGTGTGAATTTAACGTGAGATATTGATAGTCNATTGTGATTCAATATTGAGGATTTGAAATGTAATAAATTACTGAACAACAGTTGGTGGGTGATTTTTTCCTCCTCTGGTCTGTGTGATTGACGCTATGATGTTGTGTATGTTTCTGGTGATTTGCAGAGTTATTTTCCTTAAAATATTCCAAAATTTATGCAGTGCAGAAAATCCATTTATTTGCATGAGGTTTGCCTAATTGAGATACGACTGTATGAAATATCTGTATCGATAACAAATTATTACGTAGAAATAATCTATTTTGTACCCTGTGCATGGAAGCTTAGGCAGCGAGGCGAGAAAGGGGATGAACTGCAACTTGGAATTCGTCGGAGGGAAAGATGTGTCGGTATTTGTACGCCTGTTCAAGCAAAATAATTACATTGCCCTGGAAATCCGGCTTTTGTGGCCGTTTTCTATTAGCAATTATTCAGAATTTGTCTGCACTGTAAATCACACAAAGCCCTATTGAACACGTGCATTGTAACATTCATTTGGTATGAATAAATATGAATAAATACTTTGAATGTAGCATAATTAGAACAAATGTATAACAATGCCGTACAAACTAATGACTAATACTTAGCCCTTGTATTTCGTGCGGAAAGCTTACAGTCGGCTACTCAATTGTTTTCTTTTTCTTTACTGTATTTTGATGAGATTATGGGTTTATGTGCGATCAGGCATTGTCCGGAATGACGTAAGACTTTGGCCTATCTGTAGCTACGGCCGGATTGCAGGGGTCAGTTTTATAGTCTTAGATTAAGCGGTTGGGAGATAAAGCGTCTGGTTTTCTTTCCCAATGTTACAGCCACAATCCATTGCCATTATATTTCATCTATCGATTTTTTAAAACTGATCCTTGTCATAGCAGGTGTAATCCGCGTTTAAGAAGGTATGTCAACATCTAATAACACTGTCGTTGAATGCACGTATTTATGAAACCTGATTGCTGTAAATAACGTGTAATGAGTTCTTTACACTTTCCATTGATTATTTTCGTCTGATGTGATATTAATTTTGATATTGGATAATCGCCTTTCAGTTGACGCAAAATCACTTAAAGCATGCTATCGTTTCAACGAGCAGTAACCATTTTTTGATTGCTCAGAGTAACTGCTGTGAACTTCAGTTATTTTCGACGTTACTTTGGAAATATTTTTTCTCCCGCTCAACAGTATTCAGTTAAACACTGTTATGAAAAATAGTGTGGTATATATTAAACCTAAATTACAAAATTTGTATTCGAAATTCAATTATATAAAATTGAATTTAAATTTCCCTTGATTCTAAGTTTAATTGTGGTGATATTGGTGTGAATTTAACGGGGGATATTGATAGTCAATTCTGGCAAGTTTTTTAATTATGAACCCTTGTAGGTGAATAAATTATGTTGGATTTTGCGTCATCACGACTTGTACCGCCGATTGCAAGTGTACTCATACGCGAAATTATCCTGCTAATTGCAATTACAGCATCTGCGCATTATTTTCGTGTATAACATGCGACATTGATTTTTATACATTTATGACCATGTTTACAATTTGCGATCAACCACTGGCAATACTTAGCAAGTTTATAGCGCATTTTTTACTGCCGTACTGTTTAAATGGAGGTAGTTCATCTGTAGTTTTTTCAAAATCGACTTAACAGCGGCTGTGGCAAATAATAGTTGTTTTTTAATGCCAGGTATTATTCAGGAATAGTCACCTATAGCTAGATTATATCACGATTGCGTTATGGTGTTTCTTGTGAAAGAATTACTACATAATTTTAGTATTTACTCTATTAAATTATTTAAACGTTACCCTGTAGCTCTAATAGCCAAATATTATCTTTATCCATTTTCCGTTCACAATTTTAATATGACATTTCTCTTGCAGGCAAGAAAGTGAACCGCTAATCTTTTAAGCTTATTAGTGTTGTCTATAATTGATGCTTATAGTCAAGACTGGGCAAAGCAAATTATATAGTTAAGTATAAACGCATAGGTTCGAAAGGATTTTACCCTCGACCCGGTTCTGTCTCGAAAGCAACATTTCAATGCAATTAAGAGCTTATGGCAAGATTTCAATCAAAATCTCTTACTTCGATGTAGAATACGTTTAGGCCGGGACTAAAGGTTAAGGTGTAAGCCCATTCTTTAACTGGAATCTAGCACTTTACAAACCGAAATTATTAGTTTGAAATTGCGAATCAATTATTCTGTTCAATTGCTATCGAAAAAAAGCGGACTACTTCGAGTGCACAATCGTCTCCAGGGGAATAAAAGACTGGTGCATTTTTTCGCGCAACATATTTATATAATTACTTCACGTTAGTAACAGAGAGTCGTAGGGTTCAAATTTGCACATTTTCATCACTGTGTAAGTGCCAGTTTTGTTTTTCGTTATTAGTGAGCTACCTCGATCACTAGCACTAATCGGTTTTGGATCACTTTAATTATTATCGAAAAGCATTTATTGAGAATCGATTTGTAAAGACGGTGAGCAGGTTAATCCACTAAGCTCTAAAAAATTTCTCTACTCAGAGGATGTTTTTGTCTGTCGGCAGGTTTTAGTTGGCTCGGTTCCAGGAGTCAGGGTCACAGCCTATTAAAGCTATTATATATCACAGATAGTACAGTGTACGAATTTCGTCCTGACGGCTATGAAAGTAACGTAATGTCGCAAAATTTTACTACAACGACGCCTCGGGCTGATTCGGGCAATAAAATGCTCTTGTGCGACGGCCCTCGAATAAATATGCGCGCACTCGAACAGGCTCTTTCCAACTTGACCGTTTTTACTGGATCGACTCCTCTATTCACGAATTACTTGCAGAATCAAAGCGATGAGGATGACTCGCATACAACAGTCAGCTCACATAATCTGTCGACTACAACTGGATCAAATTTGAAAGTTGTGCAAAATTTATCGTGGCTTATGGGTTAGTAATATGATATTATAAGTTAATACGATTCTCATTTTCCTATTGGAATATGGAGTAAATTTTACCAAGTTCTAACGTTCTAAAACTGGACGAATTTTACGAGAGTAATGAGAATAGTAAGACATCTCGTTTGGACGTAATTTCTATTCACTTTATCTCTTCAACTTAATGGGAACTTGTTAACACGATGGATTTAATCATCGAGCAATTTTTTAAAGTGTCATACTTATATTATTATAGAGTAGTTAGAATTTAACATGTGACGCTGTCTAAGTTTTATATTGAATTCACTGCTACTGTACGTGACATTTCCCCTTATCCCCCACCTCTTTTCCTCCTTATCCTCCCCAACTTTTTTCCTCATTGCCTTTTCCTTTAAATTTGAATTTTATTCACCCTTTTTCACGATTGTTTGACTATAAACCTGCATTCCTGATAATATACACATATTACTGAAAATCCTGCAGTATCTGCAGAGTATTTCATCTATCATCCGTGATCTCAATTTGCCTCCTGTCTGAGTTTCCCTGGTTCAAACAAATTGTGCAGTCCGTACTATAGTTTCTTGACTGTGGAAATTGTTTTCTTTTAGATGGCGAGTTACCAAATGTCATACTCTATTCGTTTGTATTTTTCGTCGCTGTTTTGGGAAATATCCTCGTGATCGTCACGCTCCTTGCGAATCGACGTATGCGCACGGTAACGAGTTGTTTCTTGCTTAGCTTATCCGTGAGCGACCTTCTATTGGCGATCTTTTGCATGCCCATTACTCTCACCGGTAGGATTTTGAAACGATTTGTTTTCGGGACAATCATGTGCAAGATCATGCCTTTGTTCATGGGTGAGTAGATAGAGTATAAATTATCTCTATTTTTGTTTTGTTATTTATGTCAAAAATGTCATAACAGTTTACGTTTGAACATTTGCAGACAATAGCAAAACGACATTGTTATGCACGACAATGCCCGACTTGCTAAAATCGTTACAGTATTTACTGTGTAACATTGTGGGAATTAGTATTCTCAGGTGATAATCTAAAAACTAGACGGCTAGAGGATCTGCTGTATTTCTTTCATTTGCTTTTTATTGATATACTGTGTTTGTAATTGTGTAAATCCAATAGGGGTCTTACCTATGAAATATTTTTTTCAGTACCTACATTGGTTTTCATGTTTCATGTTTTCATGTTCCAATGTAATAGGTATGTCTGTTTCGGTGTCCACCTTCACCATGTTGGCAATATCCATAGAGCGTTACTATGCCATTTGCAAGCCGTTCAGATCAAGAGCTTGGCAAACTGTATCCCACGCATATAAGGTCTGATTTACTTTCAGTTCCAAAAAACTAAATAAAATATCGATGCAGTGCTAGTGCCAGTGCGGTAATTACATAGACGTCGACCTGCATTGATTTTTGCATTACAGTACCATGTATGTATAGAAGGAAGAATAGGATTTGTTCAAAATAAATACTGTAGTTCCTGGAAATGCACAGCGTTTAATTCGTCAAGACTCGTACGCTTACATAGTTTGTCGTCATAAGCTGACTGCTATCAAAATTATTCTTTTTATCAGTTTGATTGGCGAAATATAAATTGAATTCGAAATTTTAAATTCTACATATTGTTCCAAAGAGTAGTAACATTGCAAGCCTATAAACTCAACATTTTCAACCCCCAAACTGTTTTGTTTTAATAATGCATATTGAATATGACGTGCTAAGAGTCAGTTTTAGAGTCTCCCTCTTCACGGGGCGCCTGGGGCATGTGCCATATCTGCCATACCTAAGATACCCCAAAGAATACCACGATACGGCCAGTTCCAATTGGAAATTATGGATCTTGCTTTGATTCATAATTTTTTTCACTTATCGTACACGGGAATATGTGGGGCAATACATCATTCAGTTTTCAAAAATCAATGAAGGGTAGGGTATGGATGAGGATTTTGAAGTGAACAGGACTAAAACAACACAAGAAACTTATCATTAAATAATGCATCAGGATGAATATATGGTATTAACAACACTATTGCTTTATGTATTTTTTGCAGGTCATTGTGGGGATTTGGATTGTCAGCCTTCTCATAAACATCCCCTACTTCGTTTTAAGTAACTTGAACTATATACCGCTCATTGATTACGGCAAGTGTTCCCTGGCTTGTAGACTGGTGTTTCCTTCTCCAGTGGCAAGACAGGCCTGGTAACGTTGTATACTTATTTTTTTTACTTGCTATAATATCGAATTAACTGGGTACTCTCTTCAATATGTTACGTATTCCTTCATATGCATGGGACTACTATAATTAAAATTAATTAATCAATTAAAAAATGAATAGCAATTACTTTTTTGCTACAGAATGCATGACCTATACTATACCTTATGTATATCTGTAGAGTGTAGACGCACACTAAATTCAATATACGGTTTCAAAATCCGGAGTTGAATTAAAAAGTAATTCATAAAAATCAGATCATCAAGGCATTCATCCGTTTGCATTCACTGATCCCTATTTCGTGATTGCAATCTCATCACAATAGCCTAGATAATGAATATCGTAATTAACGAAAACGATCCCACGAGGCGCGAAATCTGTAGGCTGGGACTTTGAAAGTAACATTTTCTGTTGACAATATTATGGTATCAATATACATAGGTGTACATTACCTTAAGTTTCCCCAAGTGACCGAAACTAAGAGGATTGCCGTAATGCGCGAAGAGTATACGAAACGCTTCTGGTCGATATTGCCTAGTCAATATTATCTCATGTTTTACACACCTACGTGTACGTACATTCGAGTACAGTACAGCAGTGTATTGTATCCATAATACTGAGCTAATTCCTTGTATATTTCGTATCCTAATTTTATTTTATTATATGCCCACGTCATATAGTACTTATATAGAATAGCTTATCATCAGCGCTATTAAATCCATCGCCATCCTTTACCAACGTGTAAAATAAACGCGCTATCAATATTTAATCACACAAGGGAATACTTTCTTAGCTTGGCATATAGACATTCAGGAAAGGATATTGTGTTTTACCTTCATAATGAAGTGATACGTAAGCTAGTAGAAACAATAATAGCAGTCACTGAACTACGTAGTGGTCCTATGAGCATGTTCATTGTCAACTTGTCTACAGTAGTAGTCGAACATGACAGTACGTTGGGTCCGGGTAAACATACAAGGAAAATATTTTAGAAGTATTTGAGGATTATAATATACTCATGGGATACAGTACATAAAAGTGATAAAGTATCTATTTATAAATTTAAGTATAGTAACGAGGACAATGGATTAACGCTAGGTAATAGCTGATAATATCACAAGCTAAAACTGTTGTTTAATCCAGGTACGTCTTCCTGTTAGTCACCCTCTTCGTTATCCCTGGCCTCATGATGACTGTTGCATATGTCGCTGTGAGTTGTCAAATTTGGAAAGAATTTCGCGTTAAATCTTCACGCTCTGGTGCGTAGAATCTCTCTCTATATTCTATCTATATCTAGCTCAGCAGTCTATGATCTATATTGGCTTGCCCATGCGTGGGAAAATGGAAGCAAACGAAATTGCAGAGCAACATAATGTGCTTGATATATCAGTGTACACTAATACGTAATATTGTTATTATACATACTTATATGAATACCCATGATTCAGAAACTTGGCGCATCTATTAGTCCATACAGCATATAGGCCTGTATTACCTAACAGAAGCCCGTCAAATCACTTACAATAACAACACATACGAATTGAATGTTCCAGAAGGAGAAATAAACGAAGAAGAAGATTTAGATCCGGGGGACGGACTTTACATCAATCCAAGAAAGTCACAAAGATCTTTCCGGAGTTTTCGGAATTCCGTGAAGAGATTCATCGTTCGAAACGAAGAAATGAGTTCGCTGGAAGACGAAAGCAAGAGTTGCAATACTGTCAAGTACCCTAGGGGTACGGGGACCAACGCAAAGAAAAAAGTGCAGGTAATGGAATGAAAAACAATGGCTACCTTATATTGCGACGATCACGTGATATGTTAAATTGAATAAGCGTACGTTAAACCTAAATAATTCATCGTGTTATTTTGTTGGTTATGACGTACGAGCACGTCAATAGATATTTCCAAGAAACGCCCGACCATCTCTTGCGAAGTGATTTTACTATGATGTAATTAGGATAATGCATTTATTTCCTATATTCACAACAGAGAAAACGAGAGAGAGAAAATAAACAGAGAAGTCGCTTTGCATCTCAATCTGGAGCATCGCGGCCCGCCGATCGCCTGGTCGAAAAAAAGAAAGTTGTACGGATGTTGATCGTTATAGTGGTAAGAAATATACATCATATTTCAAATTCAAAATTGTGCATGTTTCAATAGTCACGGAATTTACCTAACGTATATACTAGAGTCCAGTGGTCCCGAAACTTTTTTTCGAGGGGGATTTGAAAAAAAAAATCGAAATCAGAGAGTATTCATGGCCCCAACATGTGCAGAAAGTTTACAGCGAAAAATATTTATTAACGATTTACTTTATTAATAGATGTTACTAGGGGCTAAAAAGACGTTTATGGAAATGGTAACAAAAAAAACTGTTTCACAAATGTCACGTAACAAACTTCATGAAGCAGCAGCAGGCATATTTCTCTTGTTTATGGAACAACAGGCGACCCCAGAAAAACATTTTGCGCCCCCGCTTGGGCTCGCGACCCACAGTTTGAGGACCACTCAACTAGAGTACTAGACTATATTTTGAGGATGGCTCATATTATTCTATCAAGTATAATAGCGATCCACCACGCGTCACGATAAAATAAATCATATAATGCCACCACAGCCACCGAAAGGTATAGTAGTAGTACAGTAATACATAGCCATTGCTGTTAGGATGGATATTAATATTCTCCAAGTAGACGATGGAAATAAATTTACCATCAATCGAGTATCGGTAGACGCGACAAGATGCAGTGCTACCNTAGGTTGAAAAAACTTACTAGGAATCCTGTCGAAAGATTTTTGCCTTCTTTCTTTAAATTCATTTTTATTAACTGCTATGCGATAAATTCATATTCTCTGATAAGTGAGAATGCAAGCAGTATAAAAAAATATATCAGTGAAAGAAGCCGGTAGAAAAAAAAAAGGATTCTGTCACGTGACCTTGTGTGTACTGAACCGTAGCGGCACAAGTTTGACTGATCAGTGGTTTGGAGCAAAGATTCTTGCTGGTCTTTGTGGTCGAATTTTCGTGTGTCAGTGCTATCTTTCATAACACTTGATTATTAGAATTAATACTTCATTATCCGTGCAATAATATTCCTAAGTAAATTCGCAGTCAGAAGTAGAGGTTTGAATGTGCCTGTCGGTACTTTTCGTTCCCCCTAATTAGCCTTCACGAAACCAAAATTTATCTATTTTAAATCTACTTGAAATAGATAAACGTTATTGAAGTAATGATTTTAATCTGATCTGCTGATTGGAATTCTCATCTCGCAGTGCTGAAGAACGTGCAATCAAAATGCCAAAGTGAGTCGATTTCCCACAAATATTGTTTTAATTGTGCGCTGATAAAAGAATGCAAAGATAAAGATACATTTTTGTTTCAGATATTACTGTGACTATTGTGACACCTACTTGACACATGACTCGGTGAGAGTTCCAGCTAATTTATCTTCTAAATTTATATAGACTTTAGTAAACCTTGGATTGCTATTACAGAAGTTTATGCTGTTGAATGAAATAAGAAATTNTTTTAAGGGTACTGATGTATATATCTGCGGTGTTTTCGAAGGGCAATCGTCACCTAGTTCAATACGAGAAATCAGAATTTGTTTGTGATCTTCTCTGTCATCTAGCGGTATATAAAGTGTACACCTAACACGGTAACAGGTTAGGTCACGGTATACACGGTATACACGGTAAAGGTAGGTTAAAAAAACTTACTAGGAATCCTGTCGAAAGATTTTTGACTTCTTTCTTTAAATTCATTTTTATTAACTGCTATGCGATAAATTTATATTCTCTGATAAGTGAGAATGCAAGCAGTATAAAAAAATATATTAGTGAAAGAAGCCGGTAAAAAAAAGGGATTCTGTCACGTGACCTTGTGTGTACTGAACCGTAGCGGCACAAGTTTGACTGATCAGTGGTTTGGAGCAAAGATTCTTGCTGGTCTTTGTGGTTGAATTTTCGTGTGTCAGTGCTATCTTTCATAACCATTAATTATTAGAATTAATACTTCATTATCCGTGAAATAATATTCATAAGTAAATTCGCAGTCAGAAGTAGAGGTTTGAATGTGCCTGTCGGTACTTTTCGTTCCCCCTAATTAGCCTTCACGAAACCAAAATTTATCTATTTTAAATCTACTTGAAATAGATAAACGTTATTGAAGTAATGATTTTAATCTGATCTGCTGATTGGAATTCTCATCTCGCAGTGCTGAAGAACGTGCAATCAAAATGCCAAAGTGAGTCGATTTCCCACAAATATTGTTTTAATTGTGCGCTGATAAAAGAATGCAAAGATAAAGATACATTTTTGTTTCAGATATTACTGTGACTATTGTGACACCTACTTGACACATGACTCGGTGAGAGTTCCAGCTAATTTATCTTCTAAATTTATATAGACTTTAGTAAACCTTGGATTGCTATTACAGAAGTTTATGCTGTTGAATGAAATAAGAAATTATTTCAATTCTATATATTAGACTGGCAACTTACTCTTGACTTAACTGATACGAACAGCGATGTGTTTAATTAGGTTTTCAAATCCCGTCAGTGACTACATATGATATTATTATCAAGCTCCCAAAAATCCATTTAGGGACCTTTATTTAAATTACCTTGTTTTCCCTGTTACTGAAAGTTTTATAATCGCAAATCTGTATTTCAATTTCAATCAGTATTTTCTCATCGTTTTGCAGCCGTCCGTTAGGAAAACACATTGTTCTGGCCGAAAACACAAAGACAATGTTCGTATATATTATCAAACATGGATGGAGGAACAAGCGCAGGCATTAATTGATAAAACAAGTGCGTCTTGTCTGTGATTATAGACTTGTATAGTACTTATAATATTCTTTTACCCTGAAAAGTACCCCAAAATCGTCTCGTATTTGATGTCAAGATCGATTTATACTCGGTGGTATATATGGTAATCTTTATATTCTAAATTTCAACTTCAGCCAAAGAATTTCAAAAAGGAAAAATACAAGCCAACCCCTTTGGTGGGGCTGCCATACCTCCACCGGGAGCTATGATGGGCCCTAATGGACCGAGTAAGTTTCAAGGCTAATTCAGCATGCTTGTATTTTTTATACATTTTTTTCTTTCCTAATTTTCCTGCGTTCGTTCTTTAGTGCCTGTGCAAATGGGACCAGGAATGATGCCAATGAGACCCATGATGGGTCCCGGTCCAATGATGGGAGCACCGACTATGTCTGTTCGGCCAATGATGGGACCTGTGATGATGATGGGACCCAGACCAGGAGTACAAATGGTCAGGATGCCCACAAATCCTGAATAAGATCTGGCTTTGGACTAACAGTGATAGCATATGCCAGATTTCAGTTAGGAGGCAACGCAGTACGTTATTGTGGAAACGTAGTTTTTATGGAATTGAAGATCCAGCAGCTCTTTGTATTATATCCTATCTAAATGCATTTCTGCCCTCTTTGAGTATATTGTGCAGAGAGGAAACGGCAATCTGATTTTTCGTATTTTAATAAATAATAATGAGTTTGAAGTAATTGGTGAAATGTGTGTATTGTACTGTACAAAAAGCAATCAATAATTCAAACCGCATCAATGAAATATTGCGTTAAGCAAAACTTTGTTAATGGAAGGAGTATGAATGTACCAAAAGTCTGGGTATCCAATCCACCATGAAGGTGTTGAACAATGATCTATTTATTTGAAAGAAAATTAAGAACCATCATAGTGCTGTTTTCCAAATACAGTGGACCATGTAACAACGAATTTCCGATATAACGGACTCCATTTGCTGTCACCAAACATCCGGTCCGTTCTGGTTTCAGCAGACAAGGCAGCTTTAACGATGGCACTACGGAACAAGCACGGCAATCAGCGTCCACACGTTTTAGGTTCGAGTACATCCGAGCATTTTCCTCCAGGCGGTGCGTGAATTACAAAACTAAGTTCAGCATAGTTTTACCCCGGTCTGTCATTACCTTTCTATTGTGTCTTTATTAATGCGTTATAACGAGGATTTACATCATAAAACTATTACAAATTTATACACGTGTTTCCCACTTTTTTTAAAAATATGTACAATATTTAAAGTTGTAAAAAACGTATCAAAATTGCTGCACCAACGTCACATCTTCATTTTCCGCGTCGTAAACAATCATGTTCGGGCGCGAATCGTTAGAATCTTCTTCCGTGCTGCTCGTTGGTTCCTTATCTCGAGGAAATTCGATTACTAACAAGTAGACGACCGCACCTGTGACGCCTCCGACTAACGGTGCGACGATCGGTACCCACCACCAGTAATTTCCTGCCCTAAAGGGAAGAAGTGATAAGATTATATGATCAGTAGTATATACATTTGTATCTGTTAAATGCAGTTTCGTCCTTCACTTTCTATTATTCATTTTATATTTTAAGTATATATTTAGCCGGTAACCAGAAAACTGAGTCACTTCCGGTCCGCAGGTTGCCGAGTTGTCGGCTACCTAAATCAGTATCTCTGACGTTGGTATGGGGAACATATATATGGTATGCCATGGTATAAAATACTTCAAAAAAAGACCCAGATTTAACTTACGTGAATACTTCAGTTCCCCAGCCTGCGAAAAAAGTGAATAACCTCGGCCCGAAATCTCGAGCTGGGTTTATGGCGTATCCGCAGTTGTATCCGTATGCCCCACCTGTGTATAAACAAATTCACATTTGCTTGTACGCTTGCTACGATTAGATTCAGCACCATGCATTGTTGCGATAACTCTCAAACGAATTTACCTATTATGAATACTAAAAATCCAACCATCAGCGGTTCCAATCCTTTCGGTGGCTTCATGTTTTTATCATCGTTTATCGCAAGAATTCCAATAAGAAGAAGTGATGTTGCAAATACCTTTATCACGTATTATAATACAGTCATAGATGGTGATTGTATTTCATTAATATCTATTAAAGTTTATTGCAGTTACCTGATCAAAAAATCCGTTTAGAATTGATAGGTGCGGTTGTGGATAAGTAGCGAATATCCCCGCAGTTCCGTTTTCACCTAAAACCTGCCTCACGCCGCCGTCAAATGAGTTTAAAGCATCTTAGGGTAAGGAAAGTAATGACCTTTATATACATACGTAGTTTAAATATCTAGACTTGAGCTATCAATAGCATACCGTAGTAAATCCCATATACAACAGGCCCAGAAAGGAAAGCACCAAGAGTTTGTGAGAGGACATAAAACGGCAGTTTTATCAAAGGAAGTCGCCCAATTACAGTCTGCGCAAGGCTTACTG
Organism: Halocynthia roretzi; assembly: GCA_013436055.1. Taxonomy (NCBI): domain Eukaryota; kingdom Metazoa; phylum Chordata; class Ascidiacea; order Stolidobranchia; family Pyuridae; genus Halocynthia; species Halocynthia roretzi. Next base: position 148,042 of record QRAM01000182.1, on the reverse strand, counting down.
CAGGATTGATGTGTCCCCCTACAAGATTCATTTTAAAAATACACGAACAAATGCAACTAAGGCAATTTCGATGTTGAACAGAGCATAGCTTACCTGATACTCCCCCAGCAACGTAAACAGCCATAGTTACACCCAAACCGTAAGACCAGTAAATAGTGAGAAAATTTCCACTTTCCCCTCTGCTTAGTGTTGACTGCGCCACTGAACCATTGCCGAATACCTTCAAGTCATTACATTTGTGGTAAATTTAAGAAAATGATCTGGCAGAGCAAAAATAAAACATTTACCATGAGTATGAACGTTCCAAGGCATTCTGCTAAACACTCGTGAAACAAAGCTCTCTTCTTAGCAACTTTATTATTTACAGATGTTTTCATCTTTTTTACCGATGGAGATTTTTGTCTCTTACCCATTTTATCTGAACTGACAGCTCTCTCTGTGTGAAGGAAAATAATATAGAAATATAATTATTTCAAATCAGCTACTTTAGTTATAATACCGCAATAAAACTGCTATGATACTGTCCAAAATCGGTGCAGCATTTGTATTTGGCAGAACAATACTCCCCAGGGTATATCTGAGGTATAACGAGCTACAATATTTTCACCTACAGAGGTTCTCAGACAACAAATCCCTATCTCTATGATTCTGCGGAAAAAAATGCAAAACGTCCTGACTCGCCAACCGGAACAAATAATAACAAAATTTACCGTGTTCCGTTACGGTTCGGCATTGTCCATTGTTATGAACAGGGAGTCATTTCCCAGAACTTAAATTCCTATATAGGGAACAGACGTTTCATTTGCTGTTACTCATGCAATGTATGTAGGGCTTGAAATGGAGCAATCCGATAATCAAGGCGAATTTGTAATTGAGATAAGTGTTGCATTATAGCAAACTGAACTAGGACATTGCAGCTTGTAAAGTAAACCTCGTATAGTACACAGAATCTACACAGCTTCGTGATAACGAATAACTTTTCCTGTTATCTTAAATTAATATTTACTCACCTCTGAGATGTGGTGAACTTCCCGGGAGTGAATACTGCCGCTCGTCCGAAGAGTAACACTGATTTGTGCATTCTGTTGACACGGGCATTGCTATAAATTTTGGTCATTCAGTCCAGTAGGCTAAATTTTATGTTACCGTTACAAATGAACTGTCGATAATTGAAGTGCGTAACATTCTGGTAGATTTCACACAGCTATGCGAAAATTCAACACCTTTGCTATTACTGTATCAGCAGGTATTGTATTCCTAGCATATGCAATCAATTGAAATTGCGTGTACAATTTTATGACTCTATATTCATACGTACATCATCATGTACAGGTGACAAACTAAAAAGTGTTAATTGACTTGCAATATGGTATTCAACTGCAGGGTACTCTACAGAGTGCATACCACTACAAAAAGCAAAATGGTTTTATTTTATATTATTGCTATAACACATAAACTCACAAGAAGAAATATCACCGAAAAATGGCTTGATTTTGACTGCATCCCGTATTTTCTTATCAATTTATTTTATATTCTCTAATTTAAATAATTGGTATTTTAGGTTTGATTTCCATGTCACTTGCTAAAGATGCATATTTGTAAAGACTTGTAAAACCCGCTGTAAACACACCTGGTAAGGTATATACATTTTGTCTAATGCGTAAGAATGGTATGTCAATTACATCTCCATGACCATTCGTATGTGAAGCAACATGTTCATAGTTACCATCACTGTAGTTCACTGTCCCTAAACTGCATATAAACAGCACTAAATAGCAGCAACTCATCTGAAATCAGGCTTTATAGACTTTGTTCACTGTTTGCTTTTCTGAACGGAATCGAAATGCAATCAAAACGACTCACCCGGTGGTTCAGCAAACATGCAACCGTGGCATTCAATAAGCATTAGCAAAGACTAAAATAATATAGGATAGTAAACAGTTGCTCCCTTTCTACAAACAACAGCTCTTTTATCAAATATGGTCGTTAGGGACAATTGTTTGGCATAGCTATATACATTGCCACTGGAAGTATATGATGACATTCGTGAGGTGCAAATTAGCAGAGTTTACAAATAGACAGAGGAACAAATAACTTAATAGCAGCAAGAAATAGATAATGAACAAAATAAATGTATCCATTCAATGTGAAAAATTAGCTCATATTCAAACAAAAATGTTTGTGTTGTATCGGTGATTTTTGATGATTTTTCTTTGCAAATACTCCAGGGGCCATTTTGTGTAAAACCGCTCGAAATTGAATGCCTTGCTTGATTTTTAAATTGTCGTAGTGATGAGTGCGCGATGAAAATGTTGGAGATGAAGGCAGGGACCGACATTTCAACGATATTAATGGTGCTTGTAGTTTCAGTAAGGTTGTTAGAAAGCGGTTGTAGGCAGTACGAACTTGTTCTAACTCTTCTGCAGCCGAGAGTTCTGCGAAACTTGTACCGTGTGCGTGAGCAAGTTGGCGTCCTTCGATTTCTGTGATTTTTCGTCTTTGCTGAAAAAAAACTTTTTTTATAAATGAATAAATTTGGCAGAGTGTTATAGGCATAGCTTTCCCAAAGCTCATCAATGTGGTTCAACTTTACCAACGTCGCATTACTAGAGACTCCATGAAACCTTTGTTGAACCTTACTTGCATATCTCGCTTGTTGCCAATCAGGATAACATTCGGTGTTTTTATCATCGGCGAATCTGTTCTCGGTATCGCCCACTGGCGGTTATTGGATTCCAGATTCTCGTTCTGGTACTTTTCCAGTTCGACTAACGCCTTCTGTAGAGCTTGGAGATTTATTTGTGAGTTTCTTTGTTTAATTTGTGGAAAATTATGGTAATCTGTTGCATATTTGTCGTTGTTGTTGTTATTACAGTCTTTCTCTGTCGACAAAGTTTTCAAAACACGTCGAGCGAAATCGAAGGATTTTCTGTTGCCAACGTCGTAAACCACGATTATTCCGTTAGCCCACTCTGAATATCTTTCGAGAGTTGATAGCGTCTAAAAAGGTACACAGATTTGTATTAATATATTAACTATATGAATTTACATGCTGTCTAGCACAGATATCGGGAAACTTTTCACATAGGTCGTATTTTATTAGACTAAAACATTCTACCATGCTAAACCAGTCCCAATATTATTCTATACTTTTGAAAGGATTTTCGATTAATTATCGGATCATCCGGGAGTATCATATACATGTGATTAAAGCATCATTGCCCATGTCTTCACTTCTTGTTTAATTGAATATCTAACAACCATCAACACCTAAACAGCAGTAAAGTCTGTAAGTACCATTCTACAGCAACAAAAAGCAGGAAATCTTTAAAATAGGCCCCGCCAAGAAACCTCGCACCATTGTTTTTACCCCACTCTTCAGTAGTTCTGGGAAGTACCTTTAGCCATTGTTATTTATTTTTTTCGAGCAATTAACGTACGTCATTTACGACGTCAGAGTCTATTGTTTTGATCGTCATCTCCCTAATGAAGTTTTATCAGTCTGAATAATCATCGTTCAATATTTGATTGCGAATTCTTCGTTCGCGTTAAATACACAATCCTCAACATTATAAATACAAGGTAAATGGCGGGAATTGAGCCAGCTATAACAGAAATTAAATATTTGCAAACTTTTCATTGCGGAAGCTAAAGCTGACTGGCTTTTGTTAAATAGAAGACATTTAGCGTGAAGAAAACACTTGTGTGACTATGCTATTGCTATCGTATGCTAATATTCTAGGAATGGCAAATCAGGACGTTGCGTCATCCACGGGATATTTCGTTTTTCTCATAAGATTACGTACATTGATACGTCCTTGAATCATAACAGACGTACAAACAAACAAGCAGGTGAGTTGGATATGAATCTTCGAAAATACACCTAAATTTGAAGGGCAAATACGAACACCTAATTTAAAAATTAATGAATATGGGAAAGTGACGGATAAAATCGATAAAAGTGGCTTTGGGTCTAATAAGGGGGTGAAAATATAGAATTAACCAGATTAACTGAGATTTTTGAGTTTTTTAAGGAAATAATTTTTGTGTATTTCATAAGATTTACCTCATTTCGACTGCAAGTATCCAGTAACTGAAGTTCCGTGAATACATTTTTAACGCACGTGTGATGGTGATAGAATATATCGTCTTCCGAAGAATATTCACCGATATATCGCCCAGTTAAATAACGAACGGTCAAGGCTAAGAATAATAATTAAACTGTATTATAGACCTACATAGATATACAGGTATATATATACCGCTATCGTTAGTCGTGAAAATGTACACATGGTTTATACCTGATTTTCCAACGCCTTTGTCTCCGAGCATTACTAAGTTGATGGTCGCAGTTTGTGCGTTGGGTTCATTTCGCAAGGTAATGTTGTTGAAATAATTTTTCCTGGGTGACGTGGGAGAAGGGGGAAGCGACCAAGAATTCTCCTTTGAAATGCTGTAATGATGTAAAAATTATTTCACCAATTTAAGGCATTCCAATACTTTTGAATTAATGAAATTGTTGAAATGGTACCAAGGTAACCCGTACTTCGTAACCTACCACTACAGTCTCAGGAATTTTATCACTATCTATGTAGTTAGATGCTAAAACAAAAGCAGGCTGTAATGCTTTTTATCCCTAATATGACCTATTCGGGTACCATACTACTAGCTTAACAGGAGACATTAAATGAAATTAATTAAATGAGATATTCTTCTGCTATATCTTATTACTTGTGAAATTGAACATAAACATGTTTTCCTAATCGCCTGTCAATTACTGTTTCAGAGCAAAATATAATCCATAATTATACTCAATCACTTCAAGTAGAGGTCACGCGTCCATCGCGACCTCACATTAGTAGTTGTAAGCCTGTTTTGAAATTTCAACTAATGTACTGCACAGTATTTCTGTAAACTGTATATATCGATTTACATACCATAGCAAATTTCAAATTTCACATTTACTAAATATGTTCAGCCTTCCAACTATCAAAAACAAAGAAAATATATCAACCTACCGGTATTCTTCCTGTTCAACTTTCGATTTTTTCCTTTGCCTCATCACACGCTGCGTGAATGAAGCTGTAGATGCAATTAGTGATGAAATACTGTTTTTTCTGCTGATCGTTGAAATCTTTCTCTTATTCCGTAAATGTAATTCTGAAATGCTGCTCCTTCTGGCTGATAACCTGTGAATGTCTGGACTCGATCTCACAATCTTCTCTGTATAAATGTCTAAAGACGACGTGAAAGTCTTCTTCGAGGCAATGGAAACATCGAAACCTTGTTGTTTCGCACTATAAACAGGATATGCAATAATATCCTCTGAATTACCTGACGTCACTACATTTACATCAGAATTAAATGGTACTTACCACATCGCACGCAGCGCTTATTGATAGTAATATACTGTAGTAGAGAGGTTAATTTTCATGGTAAGTTCACATATTCATATCCTATTTTCAGTGAAATAGTAAATATAGATCAGCAGAAAATATCCCCTTACACTACCTGCAATCATGCCTATTGCCACAACACCATTGCTACCAACGAAATACACGCTAAGTTCTCGCAAATGGTCAACAGGTTCGTGCCAAGATTGCAGTGAATATAATCATATGCTGCGGCGGCTGCCGTGGCCAACTATCGACAATGGATCGTAAGCGACATTCTCTCTGACCGCATACGCAAACAAATACTGTGGCGGTGTACTTCGATTATAAGGAACCCCAATGCTCTAGGCAATGTTTGCACCCAAGTGTTGCGTCTCAGTAGACACAATAACAAAAAATGCGACATTTCATTAAGCAACGGTAGGTAAACTTGTGAGCAAGATTTCGGGATTAAATGATTCGCCTTTTATGAAAAAAAACTAATTTTTAGTCCGCTGAAACTCTAATTCTTCTATCTTCGGTATCAATATATAAGATCCACAGGTCTACATTGTCAGTCACAAGAGGAATCGTAAGGAATCAAATATAATTGAATAAAACGCTCAGTTTATTGTTCGTTTGATCACCTGTCAGAAAGCTCCTCTTCAACTTCTACTTGAAATCTACTTTAACTCCACTATTCAGTATTTAATTCTGCAAAAGTGATTCTGACATTGAAGTAAGGCTTTCAGGGAATAATTCGAGCAAATTTCACCAGCCGGGGCCACAGAACAGGCAAGAGTCGTTACACGCTTACTACCACTAACGGACTCTCCCACCCCTTCTTGTGGCCTGTGATGTTTCTTCAGATTGAATTCTTGAAATATATAACCGCGAGTGGGCGTGATTCATCACCACCTAGTGGCCGACATTTATAAAAATATTCTGAATTTGCTCGTTCTGAGTTTATAAATTAATTTGTTTTCATATTAGTGAAAGAACTCAATAAAATGTTGTATATTAACCGTGTGAACGACTTAATCATGCATTTGTATATTGAATTAGTTCATAAAAACCCAAGATCTTGCATTTCTGCTTAAAACTATCGATATATTTCGCGTTATCTCCATTTCAAAGGGAATATATTTTTACCTTTTGTTGCTGGTTCACGCGCGATTTGTTTATTTGTGCTCAATGTAGTATATGATAAATGTTATGTAACCTAGAGCTCCTAATTCTGAAATACCAAGCAATATCCCAAAGCTGAAGATTTTAGATTAAATCCTGTTAATGTTGTCACATATGTTAGTAGCAAAATTTTGTGTGTGGTTAATGGTCGTACTTGGATAAAACATCTAATTTGCTGCAATATGGCAACAAGCACAATGAATGGAAATGAAAGAAACCTACGTCATAAATCTGTGAAGGTTTATGATGACGACGAGGTAGAGGATGAGATAGATGGCAAAAGAACATTCGACGTTATGGATAAAGTGAAGTCGAACAGGTTTATTACAGAAGTTACTGAATAATTTTAAAATTAAAGCTTTTTCCTATCCCACACATTATTAGCTGTATAGTTTGCTTTTTTTGAATCCCTAGAAATCCCTCCCAAAAAAATTTGGCGATATAAAGAATGATAGAATGGGTTGCTGAGAAATTTTAATACCACCGCTGTACATGGGTATGGTCATAGGTGTACAAGTCCCGGATGCAGTTGCCCACCCTGAATTCGGGCAGCCTGGAAATTTCAGGCGATAATTAGGTGGTCATCAGCGAATGCTATGTACTTAACTTCGTAGTTATTTGAGCAAATGCAGAACGTTCAACAAATATATAATTGTGAATATGATATATAGATCGATCAATTTTTTATAATCTGTCAAATTTTGTGCAAATCGAAAACTCTGCCCACCCCAAAGCAAAGATTCCCAGTATGGGTAGAAGTAATCGTTTTTAATGAAACCCTGTCTTATTTTGCCATCAATAGCTATTTAAAATACATCACTATATTTACCATATGCAACATCCCAAATTATTAGACATTCTATATCCACTGAGCTAGGTGCAAGGTACTAGGTATTCACGATATCTCTGGACTCAGAAAAACATTCGCTCAACACTGATGCAAAAAACCCAACTTGGCTGTTGCTTTGAAAACTAGTTTGAAGATAACTCTGTTGATAACTTTTATCTCACAGATACAATGCTACTTTCGTAGCCGAACTGACCTCAGAGGAATTTTCATACAAATATATTCAGAAGAATGGTTTCGCTGTTCCAATCCATTTTACAGAAAGCGAGCACCTAGGTAAGAACCAAATTATTTTTAAAGGAAACAAATCATAAGAATCTTTATATTAATACATTTTTGTGCTGAATATGAATTTTCGCAGGTATGCTAATGCCAAATCCTGAGAATTTTACCGTCAACGAAGTTAGAGCACATGTCGGTGGACGTCGAATGCTTGACGTGATGGAATGCGTAACGCAAAGAGCAATGGAGATGTCTATGCGAGATTTTGCTCAGTATTTTGAAGTAAATATTCTGTGTATTTCACTCGGTTTATTCAAAAAATATAGATCATTCTATTTTATACTTGCCGAAACCATTGTAGAGTACAGTATGTTTCACTTGTTGGAGTCACTTTGAGGCAAAGCTGTACACATAACATAAATATTGTACCGTTGGCCCGCAATTTTACGGACTAATCGGGGCTCCCTGTCCAGGAAATCCGAAAGTAATATCCCATTGAGATCTAGGTGTGTCTCTGAGCTGTATATATAGTCATCAATTTATTGACTTTGTACTATTTCCGCAGAGCTCTGAGCGAAAGAGAATATACAACGTCATATCGCTGGAGTTTTCAAACACGCGTCTCGGTCCTCTTGTTAAACGCCCCGCTGTCGTCGATAGTATCGACTGGATAGACCTATGCTGGCCACCTCATCTTAAGTATGAACAGAGCGAACAAACCAACAAAATGTCTGGAATGAAATATCCAAAAGTAGCTTTCTTTTAATATACCTTATCATTACCTTTTTATTTCTTCTCAGGTTTTTAAATCCTCAATCAATTCTTAATCTTTAGGTCCAAAAATATTGTTTAATGTCAGTTCGAGGATGCTACACAGATTTCCATGTTGATTTTGGGGGAACCTCTGTATGGTATCATGTATTAAAGGTAAGTAGACATATATATTATCTATATGATCCTGCATTTTATCTGCCTCTCATTCTATAAATTGTACCTTTGAATTTTGTCAGGGAGGGAAGTTATTTTGGTTAATTCCACCGACGAACAAAAATCTAGAGGCTTATGAACGATGGACGTTGTCTGGAAAGCAGGGTGATGTGTTTTTCGCCGACACGGTGGATAAATGCCAGAGGGTCGAGCTTATGGAAGGTGACTCTCTCATGATACCCAGCGGCTGGATACATTCTGTCTACACACCAAAGGATTCGATCGTATTCGGTGGAAATTTTCTTCATTCGTTCAATATCCCGATGCAGCTGAGGATTGCACAGTTAGAAGAGAGGTTACATGTACCACCAAGATTCAGATTCCCCTTTTTCCAAGAGGTCTGTGTTCATTCTTGTTTTAGCACAGCTACCACCCGCTGGGCAGTAATTAATCTAAGTCTTACCCAGTGAATGAGGGAAACAACTACCTGACATTTCCTGGGTAAAGCCTTTATGCAAATCCCTTTAACTTTTTAACCTAAAGCTTGTGGTGCTTGTTAAAACACACAGGGCCCCTTTACTTTCACACAGTCCTATGAGTTGAAACACAGAGGCACAACTTTTGCCCCCTTCCCCCATGCTTAGCCAGTTGTGTCCCCAAGCTTTCAGCCTTCTGGGCGATAAGTTTTACAATGTATATACATACAACAGATCATTTTTGTGGTAGAATTGTATTCTAAAATGTATAAGAGATGGATACTATCTATATACTGGGTGAGACTATGGTCTATGTTTTGAATATTACAGGTTCTCTGGTATGCTCTCGAGAGATATGTCTGCAACCTGAAAGGTAAGTCTTTCCTTACTGAAGAAACCCAGAAGAAATCATTACTATTAAAACGACAACGATCCCATGATAGCACAGATGCATCAATGCAGAATGAAGACGAGCCTGAAATAGAAGATATGGTTAGTAGTGCTGATAATTTTGATTTTATTACAGAATAATACTGTATTCTACGACCCAAACATAATGTATTAATCTAGCTGATCAATTTACTGTATTTTATAAGCTGTGTTCTTTGACAATAGGAAGATTCCCGATTCGAAAACTCTCCCAAGTAGTCACTTGGGCTTAGAGGCTTAAGGAAAAGCTCTGCCAACTATGGATCACAATAAAAATTCTCTTTATTTAGAAAAAGGATCATATTCATTTGACTCCATATGAATACAAAGGCATTCAAAGGCTGTTAGAAACGTTGCAAAATCTTCCTGAAAGCAAAAGATTTGTTCCTGATGGAATTTCGAATGAAGAAGGTAACCTTTCTTAATATTATTAGTATTTCATCATTTTAACACTATGTTATTTTGTTGTTACACTTAGGCCTTCTAGCCACTGCCAAAGAGATGCTGTGGGAGCATTCGGCAGATGACCCAGAGATCGCGATTACTGGGCAAACGATACTTGGCTGGCCGAAGGGTTATAGATCCGAGCGCAAGGTGATGAAACGGTCAGTTATCTGCTTGTTGATTTGAACCTATATTTAGAAAAAAAATCAACGCCTTCACACTGCATTAGTTGTGCCAAAATATGTTACACAATCCTTGTCTCAACCTCGACCTTCCGTTATTGTCAAAATTTATGTATAAATACATCAGATCCAGATCAGAAGATGGCAAGCCCGGATACAAGCGACCTCCATCCGCGAGCAGGGTGAGAAGAGTAAGATGCAAAGAGTGCGTCGCTTGCTTGAGAGACGATTGCGGAGATTGTGTGTACTGCAAAGACATGAAGAAATATGGTGGACCGGGAACTATGAAACAGTCTTGTTTGCTTAGAAGGTAAAAATCAATTTTCACAAATATAAAATTATGCCGACAAATTCTGACAAATTGATTGTATTTTGACATATTTATTCATTCTAATATACCATTTGATAACATGGTAAATTCTTCCCATCAGTTTTTATTCATGCCTTTCAGATCTCCTGGTCAGGTTAGGTTTATACAGAATATTGTTTTGGCATAAAATTATAACAAAAATCGGACCGGCAAAAATTCGTCATAGAAGGGAATTTTAATCTTTTCATAAAATACTCCTTATTAAATTTACTACTGCATCTCAACCATCTTATTTTCATTCTAGATGCATGAACCCTCTGATGCCTTCTGGCGCACGAGCGGAAGGTGGCCCAGCAACTCCTGTCCCTAAAATATCTCCTGTCACTGTGTTAGCAGTAAAAGAGGAAGCTCTTGAAGATGACTCTCCCCCTGTCAAACGAGGCAAAAAATCGGGTTACAGAGTGTATGAAAATTCACAACCCAAAACTCCTAAAGTTGAGAAAGTTAAAATAAGTAAGGTAAGTAATAGTAGTCTAGATATGTTCCTATTGGAAGTTAAGTTTAGCAGTTGATAGATTGAGAATAAATTACAGACAGTATAACTGTTCATTTTCGATATAATTCATATTTATTAGGACCAATCACCATTGGTACCACGGGTCACAATACCGCGGATACCCAGAAAAGATATTTTACAGTATGTAATCAGGCCTGCCCCCTCGTCTCCAACTGAAGATTATGATACACTACCAGCTGAAGGAGAAAATGAAGAACAAATCAGTGATTCAGTAAGGAAACGTCAAGCATGGATGCCGGTACTTAACTGAATTTATACTTTTATATACATCAAGTTTTCTAAAATATATTTGTCGCGGAATAGATTTTTCAGCACTTGTCACAGTCCGACCTCAGTCGGTGCATGCGCGTTTGCAAAACCTTTCTGCGGTGGTGTTCGAATCCGGCTTTGTGGCAGGACGTTGACCTGTCCGAATCCGAGATAACCCAAGAGACACTTCGTTGCGTCGTCAGGAGGATGCCGTCCAGGGTCGACCTGACGAGGAGCTATGTCTCTAGTGATCAGTTGTCCTGGTTGCTAAAAAGGTGTCCAAGTATTCGTAACCTCATCCTTGCAGGAAGCTCTTGGTCTGTAACGGCTGCCCTGTGTTCTGCATCATGTCCTCCTTTACACACACTGGCTCTTTCGTGGGTCAGCGGTTTCACAGACTCTCACCTCAAACAACTCATTTCTCCTCCGACAGATGGCCGTCCCGGCCAACAAGTGACTCATACTCGGTTGAGATTTTGTAGGCATCTTTACCTCAATGGAACAGACATAACGGATGCCGGAGTTGCCCTTCTACCTTCAAAAATGCCTCACTTGCATTCTCTAGACCTGACCTACTGCACCATTTCAGACAAGACGATCAAGTGCTTGGTCTGTGCTGCCAACAGCCAGACGTGTTCCAGGCTGACGACGATTGTGGCGCGTAGCTGCCCGGACATTACACAGAAAGCTCTTAAGCACATTACGGAATTTAAAAATTTGTCTAGGGTTGACTTAAGAGATTGTTGTCAAATTACTGAAGAATCCTGCCTAGATCTGATCGACAAGAACCAAAAAAAGACAATTCTCATGCCCGAAGTGGGTCTGTTCGAGTGCAGAAAAGAAAAATCGTGATAATTGCTGTTGTCATAGGTAGACATAGTATGCAATTCAGAAAGGTACTGAGTAAATAAACGAGATTGCATTCAGTAAAGTGAACAGAATTGAAAATCTTTGAGTACACTTGCTTTAAGGAAATTTTCAAGAAGCTTGTTGTGAACCATATGTCTGCAGTGTTTCCAGACAATAAAAGCTCCCATACTGACTGTATTTAGATATATCTGCTTACTAATCCAAACCTCATTTTCTTTTTGCATGATTTGCGATCACATGAGAAAATTTACCGTATTTACGTTCAAATTTAGCTCTTTCTGGTCGAACTTATGAAAGATTGAAAATACACTATTATAACATCATCCTTACATTCCATTAATCAGTAGCAATCTGATAACTTTTCTGTCTATAAAACGTATTGGTATTTCTTCATTTTCCCCTCCCTAATTATGGTATAATTATCAAGGTGATACCTACTTTTGTTCTCGTTAATTGTTCATTTAGTTTTTCATTTCTATCTTCGAGAGCAGTTGTGTATATCGTTATTTTTCACCCATATGTTTCTCCTTGTTCGTTTTGAAGGAGTCAAGGACTCTTCACTATTCACACTGCCCACATTAGAATATTTAAAAATAGAAGAGGATTTGGACAAGGAAAATTAAAGAAACTATGTATATAATCATTCTCTACTTTCAGCAACCAAGCACAGTATTGCAAAATAATCATCTATGCTGCTTCCCCATCGGTCTAAGTATAAATTTGCCCAAGTCTATGACTTTTCTTTTATGATAATGTGTTGGAATATTGAATTGAAGTTTGATCTTGTAAAAAATTTTGTTTACGAGTTTTGAATTTAGTTTTCTATGCTGTGATTATTACAATAACACAGATGTACATGTCAGCTTTGTAAAATAGGAGCGAGAATAATACGACCATTTTATAATCTCTACCAATCAGATACTAATACTAATAGAAGTTACCGTTTGTAGACACCCTTGAAGTTAATCAACTATATTGGCTATTTCTGAATGACTAAATGGAGAACATTGTGTAGAGGTTCATTCCGCGCGATCCCAAGTATATAATGTTTAGCAGACTGAGGTGAATGCATATGGCGAACGCATAATTGAACTAAAGGAAATATTCGTAATGAACACCGAAAAAAAGCTTTGCATTGGCCGGGAATCGAACCCGGGCCTCCCGCGTGGGGGGGGAGAATTCTACCACTGAACCACCAATGCGACGATAACGAAAGCAGTCTATATGGTGTCTGTATTATACTGTAGAAAAATATACGTGACACTCGAAAAAACTCGTTAGTATAGGTTATTCGCAAGTCTTGCTCTCGTCGGTAGCGTGGCCGAGCGGTCTAAGGCGCTGGTTTTAGGCACCAGTCATTTCGATGACGTGGGTTCGAATCCCACCGCTGCCATACTTTTAACTTCGTTCTCGTATATACATATGCACCTTTGAACTTCCGGAAATGTTAGCTTTCAAATACCGGTGATATTTTAACCCATACAGCTCAATCTCTGAACTTTTGACACCGCTATTAGTAGAGTAGAATTATGTGTTAGTTGGTCAGTGGAATGTAACTCCTGCTTAGTAGATAAATATTCTTAGAAGTTTTATTTACAAACTTCAGTTTGCAAAACTTCAGCAATCATCCAACCTTCAAATGTCTCTTCTCTTCAAGCAAGGTTAGTTCATGTATCCATTGACTGTTTAGTTTGCTTGATTTTAATGACTTCTAAAAACCTCCATGCTGTTACTGTGAAGATTTTTGTGTCAGAGCTCCTCCAATCATGGTTGCAGGATGGAGCTCTCGATTAACAGTAATATAGTTTTCACCTATAGTAGCCCTTATGTATGTAAGAAACATATTGTACGTATATTTCAAAAGCAATAGGAAAATGTATTCAATTTCATGTGTTATTTATCCTCTTTTTGTTGAACATTCTTGTGATAAACCTTTTTGAAAGACACAAACACAGTAGTATCTTCTTTATATTATAGCTATGGGCTATGAATAAATGCCCATTCACCAAACACAAATGAAATTTCTTATTATTACTTTAATATCACAATGTTTGTTGCTGGGATATAAGGCACAAAATGTTCCCTCATTCCATGGTCGAAATGGATCTTTCTCTTCTTAAGATTTGTATAATTAAGTTACCTTGTCATAACATCAAATTAAACAGTAGTGGTTCGGTATTATCACATAACCATATAGATTTTACTGCATAAAAACAGAGATCTGAGTGAAAATTCCTTGCTCAAAGTTTAGTTCTCATTATGCAGCATGTTTGCTTTTACTCTTCTTTGGTTGTTTTGGAACAACAATTGTTATAACATGGAAAAAGGTTTCTAATTTATCAAAAAAAGGAGGGTCTGTGACATCCTTGATAATGAGTACATATTCGCCGGGTTTAGCACCCTTTTCAGTCTGCAGTTTGGTCTTAGAAGCTACTTTTCCATCAGAACTTGACGAGGACACTGCACTGGCAGCTCGGCTTCCTTTAGACTTTTTTGATTTTGTTTCGTCGGATTTGTAATTGATGTGAACGTAGGGAAGGAACATGTTCTTCATCTCTAGTATTCCATCAATGGCCACCTTGGAAGAGAAAGATTGTTGACAAAGAGATCTGCTTTCGTCTAAAGTTGTGATGCTGGAATCCATCAAAGATGGTTGTTTTTCAAGGTTGTCTGAATTTTTTGCAAATGATTGTGTCAACTCTTCCGTAGAAGAGTCTTCGTGAATGCTTTTAGCTGTAATTGATACTGTGGAGGTGTCTGTGATATTGTCAACAGAATCCGCTTCTGTAAGGGCATAAGGTAAAACCTCATATCCAAAAGGTGTCTCTATTGGTTTCTCTTCTATGTCTTCTATAAGCTCCAATAGAGATTGACGACTCTTGGTTGATGTAGGATAACGATATCCGGCTGTAACTTCAAACTTTCTTCCGCTCTCTTCGGTCAAAACATTCGATTCTTGGTCTTGTATACACAAAGCTAAATCAAATGTTTTGCCTTGTATGCATTCTGCCGACTGAGATTCGTCAATTAAAGCAAGTTTCGTAGCTGTAAGTGCAGGTTTGCCATTGAGCCACAGCCCGTTGTAGGACACGCCACTACAATGGTGCATACTGCCTTCGCCATTGAATACATCAGCATTCCACTGCCCGTCGTACTCTGTTCCGTCTGTTGCTCGTAAATTACCATGTCCTTGGCGACGTCCGTGTATAAAATCACCCTCATAAATGTCCCCGTTGCATAGCGTCAATATGCCATGACCATGCTGTTTGTTGTTGTACCAAGTGCCTTCGTACTCATTCCCAAATTTGTCAACGAAGATTCCGTTTCCATGTCGCGAATTTTTGAAAAATTCACCTTTGTATTGGCTGCCATCCGGGTAGTTGAGCACGCCATATCCGTGCAATTCTCCAAGATGGAATTCACCGGAATAGCTATTACCGTTATGCTGCCATTTTCTGAATCCGTGACCTTCTATTTCTCCCTCTTTGAATTCCCCTTCGTAATAGCTTCCATCTGCCATTATCAGTTTACCGTGGCCATGCTTCATTCCCTTCAACCAATCACCCTCATAACGAAAGAATTTATTGTTGTAATAATATACACCGAAACCGTCTCGAAGTTGGTTATTGATTTCACCGGCATATCCTTTATATCTCGTTTTCCCAACTTTAGTCGCCATTTTCTGTAACTTTCGAATACTGATACCAACAACACTATCAACTTTTCTAACTGGACTGTTGTCATGACAATAGAGGCCGTAGGTTGTACTGAGTCAAAGGTTTTCGCTATAACGGAATCACCCGATTTACCCGCAACTGACATCTTCATACTTGATACTCGTAGTGCAATGAGTTCAAAAACTTACCGCCCCCTATTATTTATCCAACGTTAATCTACTACTGCTCCTAGTCTATAAATTTGACAGCACACGAATAATCTTCCTCTACAAAGTTTATTTGCTTCTATTCACAGAATACAGTAACATAATTATTGTGTTTTGTGCAATTGGCCTCTGGAAGCTATTTTTTGTTATGTACAGCACGACACGTTGACAGTAAAAGCGTTAGTATTCAGTTGATGGGTAGAGAAAATCAAAGAAGAAAGAAAAATGTTATTGAACTCCTGCTGCTATTAAGGAACGAAATTCTTCATGGATTTCTGCACTAAATTTGCTATTCACCTCCTCTAGGCTGGTCGAATGGAGAATGCCTTTTCTCGGAATGTGAACCATCAGCATCTCTCCTTCCCTCCCTCACTGTGAAGGGATATTCTTCCTTTTCAGAAAATCCACACGAGTCTTTGACAAGTATGGATGGTCTCCTTTGGCATGCGCACGAGAATCGCCTGCAGAATTCGGCAACAGATTGTGATTGTCAGGAGATGGTGTAGACGACAACGAACCACATCCTTGTCGTATCGCATCCGCTAAAAGCGGTACCGGACGCGTCGGTAACGAATGTGCGAATGGAAATCGATTGTCCACATTATATTCGCATCTGTCGTTCCCCCTAAAAAAATTAACATGCGGAAGAAAGCCCGCGTTCATTGCCGGGTGGCGATAGGAACTGTTTAGATGCTGAGTCGCTGCGGCAAACATGGACAAGTAAGAGGACGGATCGGGAAAACGCCCGAAACTACTTGCGGAAGGATTTCGGAAATCTTCATGGATGGGTCGAGGGTTTATTATTTTTCTTAAACGCTCCTCATTTTCGATGATCGACAGAGATTCCGGAGTTTTGTCGTTGCGGCGGTCGTCGTAGCGCATTCGCGTCTCTGGTTCAGGACTGATACGTCTGTGCTTGGCGTGCATTACTGGCACTCCGAGTGCTGGGAACCCGCTCGTATGCTCTGATATGGACGAGACGTTACCCCCGACTACAAACGGCAGTGTACCTTCCGTGGGGGAGAGGGGTGATCCACGGGACCTGTATTCTCCAGTCGAAGAATCCAATTTCATTATTTGGGTTGGAGAACGTGCCGAATGCAGTGGCATCGGAAATCCGAATCTTGGGTCTATGAAAGAAAAACAAAACGGTTAAGTATTTGCTTCAGCTACAAGGACATGTAATCTAAATAACGCCTTACCTATTTGTCCGTAATACGGAGAAAGTGAGAACGCTGGATTTGTTGCAGGGGTTGTCATCTGAGACATCAACATTGCGTAAAGCGGGTTGAAGCCGATTGGCCAACTTTGCGACATTCTTTGACGCTTGTCCTTCATCCTTCGATTCTGAAACCAAACCTGAAGTAAAAAATTCTCGTTAACCAACAGATCCCTGAAGTCAAATGAAGAAGACAGTTGTTTGTCATTCACCCCGACCTTCCAGTTGATTCTCTACTACGAACTGTCCTCCCCCTCCCTATTTTTTACGGATTACCTTAATCGTAGTCTCGGGTAATCCAAGCTCTTGGGCTAATTCGCACCGTCTCGGCCTGGAGACGTAGCTCTCTCGAAGAAATTCTTTTTCCAAGCACTGCACTTGCTCTCGTGTGAATGCAGTCCTGTATCGCCGCAGCACAGACGGGTCAGACATGTCCAAACCGGAATTCTGTTGTAGGCTGTCTTTTCTTTGCTCCCGAAAGTCATCGTTTCTTGCCGTGTTGGTATAGAGATTTGAATGCTGAGATGACTCGTACACCTGTAATGTATCAGAATATTTGGTTATTCTTTGCTACTTTTTTGTGATGATGATATTCTTGGATTAGAATCAATTGCACTATAAGGCTGAAGGTCTTACCGAATGTCTGTTTTGAGGCGATTTAGCGATTCCGTTTTCAGTAGTATATCTTGGCGATCGGTTATCTTCACTAATGTGGTTGATGGGACTACTTGGTCCGGCATCGCGCATCGCTTTCAGTAGCTGATTTTCTTCGACGTTCTGGCTTTCCATTGGACCGTTTCGTAAACTATGCATATATCTTAGAGATGGATGTCTATTAGCCGGGTAATTTTCTTCTGCATCTTCTTTTTTGATGACTTTTCGTACTGGCATCTCTTCGGATTGACTGGTAAACAGCGAGGGCATGAATGCATCCACGTTGGCGTTCTTCATCCTGGTATTACCTTTCCAGCCGGTCTTTGTAAAATCTTTTGCAACAATGGAATCGATGGAAAACGAATGCCTTTTTGAAGCTTTGAGCTCTTGGTCTTTTTTTCTTGCGTTCTCTGATCTAAGATCAAGAGATTCTTCGTGGCTATAGGCTGAAGACGGATATTTTCCTCCCTTGTGTCCGTGTATTTCTTCCACTTCAACGCTGCAATATTCAATAGTAGATTTAAAAATTTTTGCAAAATTTAAGTTTGTAGGTTTCTTTAAGCCTAATGGCTTGTTGATGACTTGTTATTAAACATTAATAATAGTAAATCCATACCTTTCAAATTCGTCTGACGTTGTTCCTCCTGATTCCGATGGTAGATGTTCGCTGCGTCTACTTTCAGATTCTCTGCTTTGTGCTATCACTTCATACATCACGATGATATGTAATTTATAACAGGAATATCTATCTTATATATCGTAGTTTCTGTAAGTAATAATTCGTACATTTTATCAAAGTAATATTGACCTGTAGATAATTTATTGCATATTTAGCGATATATCCCTTTACACTTTCTTTACTAAACAATTTGCGGAAAAACCAAAAAATCTTGTAAAGCTCATCAGCAAATTTAATACATATTACATATGTGTGTATACAGTATGCAGTAATATAATATCTGAAACCTGAAGCACACGCTTAATCAAATATTCCAATTTCATTAGTTCCGACAACTGGTTTTACGTGTAGAATTATCATGCCATATATATTGGGTTCAGAAGATCGTAACTTGAGAGTAATCGCGTCGCGAAATATGAAATACGTAAATCGTATATTCTTGAATCAATACGGGGCATATTGTATAATTCACTGCTTGGCGCCAACGGGCGATCATAAATACTAGTTATAGCCTTAGTATCAATGATTTTTCGTAAAATTAACTTCACGATTGAGACGTTCAATATTTGTTCATCTGCGTTGGCTGACCATATTAAGTTGTTTTATAATCGTTCAGCAGCACCCAATTAAATATTTTACGCGACCACTCCGTACACAGTAGCCCCACGAACGATTACAGCTTGCACATCATTCGCAGTTCGTAATATTATTTATTTTATATTCGTAGCTTTTCGAGGTCCCACCCAGTCTTAAAAAATTTAAATCGGAATGGTAAAAAAAATCTCTTGCGATTCGTTAAGGACTAGGAGACAGGAAGGCGTCGTATATTCTGGGCTATTATAGCGACAAACAATAACGTTGCTGTGCCCAATTTTCATCACCTTCGCTATAGATATTCCGATGTTAGTTAGTTAGTTCTCTCATGATAGGCTGCTACTGACTACTGAATACTGACTGTATTTCAAAGCAATTACTAATGCACACTGCACTAAACACTCCGAATGAAATAAAATAAATAGATCTCATATCAGTACAAAAAAGACAGTTATGGAATAAGATATATCAATATGTTAAAAAAAAGTTGGAAGCGGAAGTTCCCCTTCTTCATTAAAAAATATATTTTCGTACTTTTGAGAGTGTCTATGAGGCAAACAGCATGGTAATTTCTCCGTATATATCAACACTTTTTAAAGGGAGGAACACACCCTCAAATACTGATAAATTATATGTTAATGATGATTACAGATATAGCAATGAGTTTGCCTGCCAATCCTACTGATTTACTTTCCCTTTTATTTGCTTTGGGTGTTCTATATCGTAAAGCGAAGTGGAGTGCGCGCATTATTAAACTGTGCTTGTAAAAAAGAATAAGTGAATTCGGAATTTTGACAAAATTACGGTTCGTTTCATGGCGTTTTACCGACCGTTAAAAACTCAATAAACAAATCCATGGAAACCGCGTCGATTTAATGAAATTTAGACAGTGGCGCCTAATGCCCTCCTCATTAAGTTTTTGTATTCCGGCTCCCATATTACACTCGGTAAACTACTCAAACAATTCTGTTAAAAGACCGAACCCTGATAGTAATGTTATATGGTAGGATGCAATTTTCATTCTCTTCGTTATTTCTGTTTAGTATCACGAGACATTATCGTAAACATGATCGTAATTAGGTTATGGTACAATATCATGCGACTGTAAAATCCAAGCAGTTAAACCTATCCCTGTCATAAACTTGTCGCGTCACGATGCGGGAGGTGAAGAAGAAACGACGCCATTTTGGAAAAAAATTGGAAGGGAGTTACCGTATTTCACCATAATTGCAACTGATGTGAAATGGTTTATTCTTCGACAAACAGACGATTTAACAGATACCCGACTGACTCTGCAATAAAAATTATTATGCGTTGCTGCATTAAAAATACATGGTAAAAGGCTTATTTATCCTATTAATGATTTCTTTCCATACTGTTCGTTGGTCACATATTACCAAGGTATTACATTTTTTCATATTTCAATGAAGGGTAACACAAGCGAAATGAATCAAGGCCATGTTGAGTTGTCTTATGAGTGATAGAAACCATTAAATTGTCGTCAGAACATAGTGAATTGATAGTCTTATAAATTCCAGCTGACGTACAGATATGTTACGAAGACCACCCGACCATTAATTTTATAATGAATTCCTGAATTGAATTTTGAAATCTCTAGGAATTGACATTCATAGAACAAAGCGCTGAGCATTTCTCACAAGAACGGAATTTACTTTACGGATCTATTTGCGATGTCTATAAAACGATTGAATGATAATTTGACTATTACTTTCACTCTGAATAACCTCTTTTCTAAGCTATTTTTTAATCGGATTCACATTGTCGTAAAATAGAATGCCTTATAAGAAAGGAGGTCTCGGATTTATTATTTTGATGAGCAGGTACCATGTATTGTGTCATCAAGGATACACTAATGGTTTGGAACGAATTCAAAAATATGAATTCAAAATTGAAAAAAAATGGATATTGAATGAATATTTGCAGTCGTTAATCGTTAATAGGTTCTTGGAAAGTGCAATTTTAAGTGAAATCGACGATTTGCTAGTAAAATTGCCAATGATAGATTTTCATGAATGGGAAAACAAAAGGACTCTACTAATAAATCAATTTTAAGCTAGCTGAACTGAAATAAATGTTATTTAGCTTTAAAATAACCATCATAATAAAAATTTATATAGAAAACGGTTGTTGAACATTGGAATTGAGGTTATAAAACCCCTCGGTATATCGAAAGTGATTTTTACTACTCGTTTCTAAAACGAAACTTCGCGGTGAACTAATCCTCTGTAACAGCCGAAATCGTGATTGTTTATAATAATTCTACAGGCAGCTACACAAAATTTCCAGTGCGTTTTCGCAACATTTAATTATTTCAAAGTTTGATCGAAAGCCTCCCCCGGTACGCTCGCGAATAATTTGTCGATAAAATCACATTATTTTGAATAATTAAAAATGAGTGCATGTGTTCCTGACGCGATTTAGTAATTATCGTATTTTTTTACGTCATTGTAAATAAATATGTAGGTAATCACCAGGGCTGACCATGGCCCAATGATGTGGTTCCATTTACAGTAAACTCACATCTTTCGGGAATTGCACAGACAACACGTAACATCGAAAACACGAAACAATTTTAACGTAGGCGCCCCTTCGGCCCTTCTATTGGTAAACTTAAACTAATAATCAAGACTCTAGCAAGCAAATGATTAAAAAAGTGCATACTTCTCCATAGATTTTCCCAATCACGGAACTATTAAAAAAGTTTGCTTTCCTACTTACTCCGCGATTTTTTTTTGTATTCCCAGACTTTCCTTGATGCCGTGAGCATGCAATTATACTGTTTCATGGGTAATATAGGACCTGGTATATTTAAATGCATATGCAATGGTTTTCATTCGATTTACACAATAAAGAGAACGTTTTAACGTGAGGAATCCGAGAATCTTTCTATATTCCGTTATTTGTTTACCGAAAACTTTTACTTCACTTGTAAAATCGTGCAAAACGACATATAAACAATTATAATATTTGAATGTCTCTTTAGCGCACATTAGTTAGATAATAAATTAACTATAATGGTAGAATTATAATTATATTCATGTCCCTAAATCTCTGAGCGAAATTTACCCCTTGCTCCCTCCTATTACTACTCCTACCCCGGCTATTCACGATTCTGAGTAAGTGGAAAAATATATAGGGAACATATAACGATTGCAAAAGATGAGTTTTTGAAAAATCCACTTCAAAGAAAGCTTCTATGATTTTGAGAAGCAAAAATCAACCTTATCTTAATTAAAAACATGTCAGTGGCAATTTTCTTATCGAAGAATCGAGCAAGGCCGTTGAGAATTCGATTTTAGTGCAATAATTTTTCTCGTTGTCCCTCTGCGCATTAGAGTTCGTTAATGGGTCTTTTCAAAGATTATTCGGTGAGACAGTCAATTAAGGCGCATGGCAAATGTCTGATAAAATCCATTCTTTCACATTAATTGAACATTATCACAAAACCTTATCGTCGTTTACCGATCGCTTTGAAGAAGCCAGACCGGAAAATGAGATCAAAGAACGAAAGGGATATCGTAAACTTAACAATAGAAGCGAGCGACGAGCACTTTCACACGTTTGCGAGCAGACGCCATTTTACTCAGAATTCCTGTAACGTTGCGTTAGCTCGGTGAATAATATCCGTGAAGATATACCATACCCCCCGAGTCGGAAAAATGGATAAGCAGAATACACAACATGATACTTTACATTTACACAGAAAATTATCTGGTTTCAAGGGTTCGTATTCAAGTCATTTTGAGACTACTTGAGGAGCACACTGCAGGATATAGGCATAAGTTAAACAAGCTAAATCTTAAACATGAGAGGTCGAACATTTGTAGTATAGTAGATCCTTTATGTTGAAAATAAAGCTACGAGTTCAGCAAATTACACGTTTTTCAACAAACCTGCATCAATACTATACAAACCACTTCTAATTCACTAACTGGGTCTATCAACGCATGATCTTCTCTAATATATCTCTACCACTCCACTAGGTTGTTTGCCCTAGCATCTGATCTTGAAAATATGCATCTTGCCCACCTAAAAATGCTAACGACCCATTTCTTGTATTTAATTCTGATGGATGACTGTTATAGCAGATTGATTTTAAAATACTGATTAGGACTAGTAACGCGCGATTCTAGATATCCATAGCTGAGAGACGAAAAAGGCAATTGTAAAACAAAATGACAGAGTTATGGAACAATGCTAATGACTGTATCATCATCGGTTAAATAACGAGCAATTAAAATGAATAACGAGATAATCCCTGCTTTAATTACCGCATCTCACAACCTCCACACAATTAACCCGACGCTCTACGGAGACCAACGGAATGTAGATTAAAAAAAAGCTAATGATCTTCGAAACCAGGAAAGCAAGCAAAAAAAAACTGGGAAAAAATATCTGGATAGAGCATAGTCACAAGACAAAATTTGGTCTGCCAAAAAATCTGAGCAAAACAGGAAATTAGTTTTTCCTGCTTACATCAAATGTTTTAAAACCTTATGAAGCGTTATGGTTTGTAAATATTGTTAAACTAATATTTTATTTGCAGTATTTAAATTTTTAAAATAAGTAAACAATATTGGATTTTTGGAGCAATTTCTGTAACATATTTGGTTCCCTTCCCCTATAATTTATTAGTTAATAATAAGATATTTCTTATTATACAATTTTTATATATTGTATTCTGCAAAGCATTCGAATTTTGACCAGGCGATCGAAACAAAAGAAAGAATTCTCAAAGTTTACTTTTATATGGCTAATATATATATATATATATATCAATTAAAATACTGGTAACTAACCTTTTTTAATTTAAAATGAAATGTTGAGATGAGTTTGGTTTATATAAGAATTTAAGAGATGAAAGGGAATCTAACCGAACTAAGAGTACACGTAGTCTAAGTAGGAAATTTAATGCTGCAATGTAATATATTATCTAAAAAAATAATCGTAAATATTGTAAAGAAGTTTCAAAAGTTTAAAAAATTCTTTGTGTACCACGTCAACCACGTCGAAACAAGTATTCGTTTACGTTATGCGACAATTTCGTCTACTTCAAATTCAGAGATGGAGCTAAACCTACAAATAACATTTTTATCATTCGCTTTAGGCCGATGCGACCGCCACTCCCCGTTTTTTATTTAGCATGCGTTTTGAGGTGCGTTTCCCATCCATATGAAATGCTTTCTGACCCCTGTATTCAATAAATGGAAAACTTTAAAACGAGACGTCTTGATTCCCGTAGATCTCTTGATCACGAAAGAGCTAAATTTACTAGAATATAGGATAGCATTGGGTGCGTTAATTAGGTGGTAAGTACACATCGGTCCCATATACCACATTATGTTAAATGCAGAGTGCGGAACCAATTCACAGGTGAAGAAAGGGTTAAAAATATTCTGGCAAAAAGGTGGGCGAGCATTTGTTTTTATTGTATTGAACACAAGACGAAACAATCGTAATAACGAACGTTAATTGGCAGGCTATCGTTTTACGGTTTTCCGGTCATGTTGGCGTTGGCGAGTTGTCGCGCGGTGTTTCATTCAAATTACCAAACACACAAGAATTTCATTAATGATTCGATTTACGACGCAATTAATGTAGATTATATCCGTTTTAATTATTTTATACAGCGTTCTCCGCTCGTCACTTCTGAAGTCTTTCTTAGAAGTAGAATATATCTATTATGTATATGCTGCTAAAATTCAAAGATGAACGTACTTAACTTGGAAAGCTTATTCTATGTTTCACCTACTAGTATTTAAATTTGTAAATATTCACAAATGGATATATTTACCTCAGTTTAGGTAAAGAACTTTAGAATACATTCTAATTACCATAAAACGTTCAAATTTCAAATAATAGTAGACAATTTTGAAGTACTGCACATGAAATAACGTATTCCTGTGATGTAGAGTAAATCAATGTTTTCTGTAATTAAGTAACATTTTGAAATAAGTATAATGAATAATAAAATAATATAAATATCTCAAATATCTATATATATGAGAGGGTATAAGGACCCCCTCAGATGTTCACTTCCTTCCTTCACTTTCATTTTACTTTCTTTTCATCCCACTTTCTATTAGGCACGCCTGTGATCTCTATTTTAGTTTTATGAATGAGTATATTACACTATGGTAATACTTGTAGTTGCCTCCCCTAAAGATGATTAAACGCATTTCCAATTCTAGCCTTCTAATTATGTTACAGCGCTATTCATTTACATATAAATCTCTCAATTTTCTATACAAATTTATCTCTAAAATTCTATTTCGATTTATTGCTGGCCAACGTGGTCCCACCTTCAGTAATTTACATAATAAACCGTTAAGCTGTTAGTTGGACAAACATAGATTTATAAATTATTCAGTTCATGTTAGCGTAATCCACATGATGCTGAACGATTGTTAAGCCATGTGCTAATTGGAGTTTATTACTTAGGAAAACAGCTCTGAAACAGGTGTTTACATGACAGACAGAGTGGCTTTGGCGTTTCGAGCTAATGAACTGGTCTCATATGCCGTTTAGGTTCTGGAAACTGTTATTAGCTTCGCTGACAATGCCACTTACCCAACGTAATGGATGTAATAATCCGTCATTAGACAATGAGTAATGATCGTAATTCGGAACGACAGTTCGTAACACTGTCGCTAACGATTCGAAAGTCGTGTCCCGACGATAGGAAATGCTTGGAAATATTTTCCATACACAAAAAAGTGATTGGGATTAAAACAAATTTCAGCTGCCATCAGTAAATTATTTCTCGAAAATTTTGAATTTAACATAAGAAAATTCGAGGATGTTTCGTAGCATCAGCAATTAGAAAATCGCCCGTAACCGATTAACTGCTTTCCGTAATTAATGGTGCAAATTAAGGTTGGTGTTATTGTGGCAAATTAAAATTCCAGACCTTAGCCAACTAGAAATTTAATCTTCGCGGTCGCGCAGTAGATATACTGTATATTTACGCATATGTACGTTTCTTCTTATAGGAATGCACCCTGCAATTGTTTCTTTCCTTTACCATGAAAGTAGGAACACCCACAGTATGTTTCGGAATGGCTTGTAACACACAATAAAAAGACTAACAAAACACATGATTTATCATACATTAATACTTTCAAGGTATATTATCTCAATCCTCATACTGGTTCTCGTGTAACCCCTCCAGGAAGCCAGGGCATAGATAATCCTATCCCCTGATCGTACCTCATATCGATCCGTATGGTGGAGCAATTCTGCTCTTCTAACAATACAATAATTACTCTCAGCTATCACTTTTGTATAACCCATAGCTGGAATGTGTCTGTTTCACCTAACATGCTATTTTGTTCTTTACACTTTAGTAATTCATATATGCTTCAAATTATTCCATCTAACCTTATATTCTATATTTATATCAATGCTTTATTGGCTTATACTAATGCTAAAAGGATAATTATCTAGAATCGGGAAGATCAACCATTTTCTCTACACGACTTTCAACAACTGCATTACTCACTGTTTTCCGATAGGACTCCGAGACTATACGACATTAACTATCTGCTATAAATGGTGATGTGCGTCGTAAAATCCGTGGATACGCCGTCGATTTCTTCGACGAAATATGACAATAACTATTTGATGAAAGAGGTAAATCATTTTCAGACAGTCGTTTAGTTGCTTATCGGGCCTCCGCTTCATTACTAGCTGTCGGCACATCACACACGACTGGGCTGTGTATTGTAAGTGCGGTAAAAATAGCGAACCTACCAGACACTGTACCAGCATCAGCCTCCCGCAAGAAAATAAAACCAAATGGAGTCGACGACTCTGTTGGGTAGGTCGGTGATTTTTATCCGTTTTATAATCCGCCAGGCAATAATTGCTGTTTGCTGATGGACAGCTAAGATGACCAAAGGTAACGAATGACAAGAGTCGGTTAGGTGCTTCGCATGTTTAACGACCTTTGGTTTTAATGGGTTTTCCAAGGAATCAGATTATTGCAAAAGCGCGCGTTGAAACCGATAGCTTGGCAGAATTCCAGAACCATTGTAAATCTTGAAAATACTTTTCATATGGAACATATGTTGTACTACCAATTTTATAAAATTGATAGGACTAAGGAATGAGTATATGATATTACTAAGGTGGTCGGAGTACCAGCAAAGGAATGGGGAGTTGTCCTACGATGTTATAGTTCATTACCAAAGAGACGAGAAAATACTTTCCATTAAATGCTCGTGAGCAATGTTATATCATTCATCATTATCTCGGTCATATGAATGATTATGAAATCCTATTAAATGTCGTTCATCTGCCAACCGAACACGGGTTTACTTGCACTCTTTGAAGATCCAGCAACCGGAATTATGTAGTTTCGGAACTGTCGGTCATTCAAATCACTTATATTGGGATCTCTATCTGTTCAACATCGAACCTATAAATACAATCACCACTAGGTTAGACGGAAGCAGACTAATAAGCGACAATTCCCAATAAAATACCTAGATGTTGGTGCCCCTCAGCAAAGATAATTCTCTCTCACTTGTACGCTCTTTGCGCGTTTCGTCTGTGAAATAATTTTACGACTTCCATTTTCTCCATTGCATAATAGGTAATTAAAGAGATGAAAGACTACCGACTCATACAGAGCCTATCGTTGGTGAAGTCATTAGAACATCAATAAAACTTCTGTGACTTTAATATTGGCAAATATTTAACATGATACAATAGAAATCATGAAGTGACGCTAACGCAGCAGTTATACGGTATAACCGCGCAAAATTTACATCCTTTGTATTTGAAAAGCAAACCGTTAATCCCGTGCGATGCTCTGCCGTTTGAAACAAAACATCTGGCTATGATGTCCCAAATTAACCGGAGATAACATTGTTTCAATTAATAGATAAAGAAATTATTAAAATATGCTTTCTTATATTTATATTTCTATCCAATACATATTTTAGGGAAATTCTTTTGGTGGTACATCAAGCCCAAAAACATGTCACATCAAGGTCCAAAAAGTACAAGATGTTTTCAAAGTCACTGTACATATTAATACCTATTTTCAATAACACTAATGTTAGTGCTGCAGAAATTTAGTTAGATGCGACTTGCACCTCTGTTCTATCGTAATGTTGCCGCCGTTATAATCGGCCACCACTTAAAGCTTAAATGCGAAAAGAATGATAAAAGATTGCTATTGAAGAGAAAATTCTGGATCAATGTATAGTAACTTTCAAGACACACTATATACCTGTACTTTTTAGACTTCACCTTTCGTAATCAAAACTATAAAGACTTAAATTTCTTGAAGCATGAACGTCAGGTTGAATCGTACGCATCAGGGTTTATCGAATACACGTGATGGTGTGACGTCGTCTTTTCGCGAAAGGAAATTTCTAAGGATGTGGTCATTGACAGCAATTATTTATAGCGATTTGAATAATGGGTTATCGTGTCTTCTACGATGCTTGCTGTCAGTAGTCTCACTGACAAAATGGCGTCAAAATGGATTCTATTCATTTCTACTGAATGCAATTATTTGATAAAGGTAATGGAAATGAGATAACATTTGAGACAATTGAATTTTGAGTCCACTTAATTGTTCTCTACTTACTTCAGTGTCAATCATTCTGATGAAATTCACTGCGAATTGGCCCCAAAGTTTATTTCAAACAGATCTTATATCTATCCATACTCTACGATAATTCTGCACTGTCATCGCAGTATGTATTAGTTATTATTTGACAGGACTTAGGAATCCAGAACTTGATAACAGATTTATTTCCTTTAAATGATGTTTTCATGGTCCCTGTGTACCTCCAGCTAGGAAACTCTGCTTATCTCTGTATTCAATTAACGTCATACCGCAATAATGGTAAATAATTTCAAACTTTCGTCAATAATTTCTCTTCAACTGTGGAATATTGTTGGGTTGGGATGTTGTAAAACAAGATTAAATCCCATTACAATGGAACTGTTGTATCGTGCAACATATGTTGCTGTCTAAAAAGTAGAAGTGAAGTCTGAACTTACTTTGAGAAACCCAGATTTATAAGGCGACAATTATATAATAAATTCTTATTAAAAATATGAAATATATTCTTCAATTTTATTCAATCATTACTATTACATCATAATAATGCAAATTCCTGACAATATTACTGGCATTTGAGTATTTTTCAGCGATATGCCAAAGTGTTCAAAACTACCAGACGTTCCATGGTATTTCTACCCAGTTTTAATAGCTATTGCGTTCACTATAGCATCCTACGTTGGTTATAAATATGCTGAAAGCCTGGCGCATCATGTTCATGCAAAAAGTAAGTGTGGTGGACTATAACACGGCATTTGATTGAAGTAACGTTTATTTCGCCAATAAAGATTTATTGACGCGATTAGGTTACGCAATCGGCGTTATCATTGGCTCATCCTTGGCAATATCCATTGGATATATTACCTGCAGAAAATTGTATCAAAGTGGAGCATTGGAACGGTCTAATCAAACAGCTATAAACGTGAGCTCACTCAGCGCTCGGTCAATGAATCGTTTAAGAAAACACAGTTCTCTGGTGGTAAGAAATTTAATTTTCTATTCGACATAGTCCAAATTTTAGACACTAAAATCTGTAAATGCAAGTTTGGATACTTTAAATATATATTATGAAAATTTCAGTTTTCATTCCAGTACATTTTCAGATTATACCATTACCTGGTTATACAGTTGAAGATTTCCGACAGGATGTATCGTATGATGAACCTCTTGACGACAATCGTGAGCATATTATCTCCAATTAAATCTTTTGACGTCATTTGAGGAAAAATATACTTTCTTTGGTCATGATGTTGGTTTGTACTGCACATAAGTACTGAAAAACATGCATAAAATGTTTTTTGTATTTTATCTGTCGAATGCAAGAGTCTTTACTGCATTTTCAAGAAGATATGAGATGGATGATTGATTCGAAGTTTAATTTGATAATCATCTTGGTAATAAGAATCGGGCCACAAAAAACACTCTTCAAAATAATATCATGGTGCTACAAAATGGCAGAAAATACTCCATAAAGTCAGGCAATTTTTTTCATAATTAAAGAGAGCTGGGGCGGTAAAAGCAGTACTGGTACACAACCCGTTTCTGGCAATACGTAGTTTTGATGAAATTATGAATGATTTTAATGATGAATGATGAACCATTTGCACTGAAGCCTTGCTATTGACACATTTTACACGTGACACCAGTTAATCGGGGAATACTAAAAATCCGGCAATGCCCTAAAACCGAGGGTGCTGAAAAATCGTTGTTGTTCCCTGCTTTTTTTTACAAATCTTTTCAACTTTTTTGGAATTCTTCTTTCATTTGTTGCATCATAAACAATCACTATTAAGCGATAAAACGATTTACTTATCTTTCCATTGCATCATCTCTTCCTCAACGACTTAAGTAATATTTGATCATGGCGTGAACTAACTGCTCGCGATTTGGTAAAATGTCGAACGATACGTCAGCAGTAACCTCATCAGGTGCAAATTTACTGTCGCCGTCTCAATGTATTCAATGTTTTTTTGGAGTATTTACGGTTTGTGTCGTATCGCTCTTTGGTGGAAGATTGTTGTCGTTGTATATTGGTAGCAGATATGGTAAGTACAATAAAATTTATAATTTATATTTGTGGTTACCATTTCAGAAATCTGTTCTCTTTAACAGGTTATCTGCTTATTTTTATGTTGACGGTCATTCTATTTGCGTCATTGTGGCATGTTTGCTCGTGCGGTCTTCGTAGAAGGTTCATTTATTGTATGAAACAATCTTTTATACCTACTTCTGCTGATATTTGTAATTTTTTAGCGTTGCTGAACCTAGAAACTGCGATCTTGAAAACCATATCGACCTCGCAGCTACCGCTTGCGCTACGCAGATTATTGATCTAATGTATAATCGCAACTTACAAAGGTATAATGAAGGCATTATACTTATAGCGTTATTCCATACTTAAAAAACACTACTTGCCTTACTGCTCACAGCTGTGTTACAACTCCATCAGTCGAGGTTAATTCCATTGACGCAGAAATGGAACGACCGCCACCTTACGACAAGCTTTCATTCAATAGCGAGGTTTGTCAACCAAATTTCGCAGAGTCAGATAGTGATAATAGTAGCATCGTGGAAGAACCACCATCGTACGATGAAGCCATTACCCTATTTACTTCTCGTTAGCGACAATGTTTGCAGGGCTGTGGTGGTACTGGATGGTTGATTAAAATTATGTTAACTCTCTGGTGATTTGTCTCTAGTAATTAGGAAGCAAGGTCCATAGGCAGGGAAATTTACGTGTTTTTTTTTAATTTATTTTTATTAACAGTAAATATTCTGGACACATTAATTCTATAGATGAGTAATGAGTAGAAAAAATAAATGAATTTAGTTGAAAATTCCTCTTTTTTGTCTGTTAGTGTAAGCTGCATAACGTCCCTCTAACTTAAAGGCTTAGAGTAACAGTTAGAGATAATTCTTTTGCTCATTTCCATATTTACTATTTTATCTTATATGTAATCACGGCTGTGTATGACTAGTATGACATTTCGTGCACTGACCTGGATTCGTGTAAATGTTGGTCGCTGGTATCCGCCGCACGCGGATATCTCTTGTTGGCACGAACCTATTTCCCATATTTTGCAACGTAACCTCTTCTCCACGGCGAGAAATGTATTTTTTTAACGTAGGTCGACTATCTGTTGTTTTGTTACTTTTGTATAAAATGTTATGAAGTAGAAAAGTCTATTCATGAATGGACTCAAAAAGCGTCGTACTGATAGTTTCATGCAGTGACTGATATTATGTACTTTTAATGAAGGAAATATCATTTTCAAAAGTGATTGAAGTTTATGCTTGATTTCGAAACTCCATACTTTTGACGTTTAGTTTCGGTTTGTCGTCTGTTTTTTTAGTGCTTATAGTCCATTTTATGACTCATGTAAGGTTAACACTTTATAAATTTATTGTTCTTGGACAATTCCACGTCTCAGAAATGTCTGACATTTGTTCTTTAAAAGTGAAACCTTTTGAGTAGGAGCTGTTGTGTGGTTTAAAAGTAAATACGCTGCTTTCTGTACTGAAGAGGGTTGTCAGCAATGTTCCCTTTAATTTTTGTATTCAGTGAAAGCTGAAATCGTATTAAAAAGTGCCAAAAGTATGTGCACACTGAGTGCAACAAGTTTGGTTTTTGCTTTATTTGTGGTGACTAATCTTGAGCACATCAGTTTTCTTTGTGCGCTGGTTGCAAAACATGTATGAGGGAAAGAGGGAACATTGAGATGCACAAACAAACTGGCTGATCACTGATTGCATATCGCCGAATATTTTTAATGTAGACCAACCAGTTTGAACACTGGAAATACGGTTAGATTACATTGATGGTCTTAGTTTATGTGTTCTAGGGAATACTATATGTTCCCTTTTTCCCTTTTGAATCCAATATATTTTATGAATTTCTCCATCACCCATAGTTTCCTTGTTGCAGCATACGATCCTAACAATATTAATAAAAAACTACAGTGGCTAATCTTCAAAACCAATTAATCGGTGAAAATACCGGTTAACGATTAATTAGGGTGCAATTTTCTAGGTCCTACAAACTATCAAGAACTATGCCAGTAAATTAAATTATCAAAAGTGCATACACTATCAGGTACCTTAACCCAAATAAGTTTGTGTGTAAGAAAATACATACCAGACCCCAGTCTGAGCAATCAATGTTTAAATTGATGAAAATGCATCAAACTCAAATGAGTAAAGTTTTGTCTGCATATTTCAATGACATATTGTCTGTTATATACAGTAATTCTTTTCCCTAGCATTTTCCAACTATTCTGAGTAAAATAGCTTATATTTATTTTCAAACTGTGTGATACGCTAGTGATGCAGCCATGCAAAAAAGGTATTCCTTCAACCATTTGTATGCATTCTTGTATTTTTTTGGTGTTCAATATTGAGCCCATCGGAGTCCTTGCTTTTATTCACCGGTAAATGCAAGGTTTGTAGATGTTTTATTATCTTCAGTGTAGTTGAAGGTAATCAATTATTCGTCACACATTTCACATGATCAATGAAAACACAGGAAGTATAAGAGATATGATATATTATATTAATTATGTACTTAGCGGCATCAAAACCACAAAATGGCTTTTCAAGCCCCTAAATCACAGGTATTAGATGATACAATACTTTTCGAAACAATTTACACTGCTCATTTCTTATGTATTTGTTCTGTTGTTGTAAATTTAACTTGTAGTTTTATAGAATGAAGAATAGAAGTAATAATTTTTCCATTCAATGCTCTTTAACAGAGGAAGATATTCAACTTTTCATTGCCTGAAGCAATTACCAATTCCCACTTTAGAGAAGATCTAATGAGTTCTCTTTAACTTGTATCTTTCTTACATAATACAGAAAAGAAAATGAGCTATCTCAACCCTGAGGCCAAATAACCAGTGACTCTTCCTTATTGGAGCTATGCTGTTATTAAAATAGAAGTGTTAGTAGTATCATCAAGTTCTTGTTTAAAAATAGCAGTTCTTGACAAGTAATTGATTTTATTTCAGGTGGATTAGTCTGAATCAAATATCACTGCCTTGAATAATCAAATTTTAAAATAAAGATAATATTTAGCATGTCTTACTTCTTTAAAAAAATCTTTTTCAGATAAGCTATCGAGTATTAAATCTGCTAGGTTTGTTAAGTCTATTAAAAGATATTAGTCAGTTATTTTTCACAGGTACTACTAATTGTACCCTTGATTCAATGTGGTTATGTAATCAATTATACAATATTGCCAGGATGGCAGGTAGTTTGTATGAATAACAATATTCACTACAGTAGTCACTGAATACTACTTTTTTTAACTATCTATTTACTTGTGCATCCCTTTTGATTATTATAATAGATTATATATAGTTTATTTTGTCATCTGCAACTGACAGCTTTTGATATGTTTTGCAGAATATATTTCAGTCTATATTCGTATTATTACCTTGGAGCTGTTGCGGTTATTGGTTGTTTGCATCACGGTGGATCAATTTTCTTTAAGAGAGATTCTAATAAATATACAATGTCAAGCAACAGTGGGCTCGTCCAGAGGAAGACAGAGGCCACCATCGCAGCTGCAATCTCTAGAAAGCGTGAAGTGAATCAGAGCGATGAAGAGGGGGGAAGTGATGATGAAAGGTAGCTTATGATGTAATGATGAGGCAGGATAATGAAGATTTCCTGGTATTGATACGTCACTATAGTTATATTGTACTCCATTCATCTTCTAAGTTTGATAACTATGTAATATACTAAAACAATACATGCAGTACCAGTTCTGGTATATCATCTTGGGCGGAATGCAGTAATGTCTTCCAAATTCTATCATTGCTCATTTTCTTCATTATACTTTTAGTAAAATCTTGTGATCACAGTATTAGACATCCTCATTCCTATCAAAAAGTTAGTCATTATTAGTGCAATGGAGTTCCTAAAGAAAACTAAGATGATTGTTCATAAGGATTTCCTATTCAACTCCAATCGCCCTTATTATTTTCACTAAATACGTTGAAGGGTCATGCAATTTAGAAAGCAATAAGAATTTTATATTGTTGCAATTTCGTTATTTAGTAACTATATTACAAATGATTTTGTAATGGTCTTTCTCAGACTATCTGACAGTGGTGACAAGGATATGCGTTTGACTCTCATGGAGGAAGTTCTTTTACTTGGACTGAAAGATCGTGAGGGATACACATCTTTCTGGAACGACTGTATATCATCTGGCCTGAGAGGTTGCATCTTGGTGGAATTGGCATTACGTGGAAGAATCCAGATTGAAAGACAACAAGCAAGAAAAAGATCATTACTAATAAGAAAAGTAAGTTTATTTTAGTCATTCTGTTTTGGTCTAAAACCATTTTTGCCTCATTCATCATTCCCCCTTTTCACCAAATGTCCGAATTTTATTCCTCCCTTTTCCAGAGTGTGTGACTCTGAAGGTACATTTTAAATATTTGCCAGGAAGAAAATAAGTGGGCTATAACCTTGCTGGGGTAAAAATGAATCACAGGGTGCTACGTCGAGCACCTGATTGCATGACATTCATTCATCCATGATCCTTATACTAATGAGATGTTATCTTATAGTACCATATTATCATGAATACAATGGTTCACATTTCTATTTCCATAATATTTTATTAGATCCGCAGCAAAAACGATGCGCCTACTGGCGACGTCTTATTGGACGAGGCTCTCACCCACATACGCAGCGGTGGAACAGAAGAAAATGTCCAGGTAAACACCACTCAACTCATCCAGTTATCCTTCCCGGTATTATACTAACTATGTGTTCCTAACTCACTTTCATAATCTGAATCTCCTAGGGTTGGATAGACCTTCTCTCTGGAGAAACATGGAATCCGCTGAAATTACATTTTCAACTGCGGAATGTTCGTGAACGCCTCGCAAAAAACCTTGTGGAAAAGGGGGTTTTGACCACATCGAAACAGAATTTTGTACTTTTTGACATGACCACCCATCCGGTCGTTAACGACGATGTCAAGACGCGTTTATTGAAGCGAATACAAGATGCCGTTTTAACAAAATGGCCAAACGATGTTGAAAAAATGGATCGGTATGTCACCATCAGTTACCACTTTCCGTAATTTCTTCTTGAAATTATAAAATATTAAAATTATATTCACCAGCCGTACCCTCGCCTTACTATACCTCGCTCACGCAAGCGACGTTCTCGAAAATGCCTTTCAGCCACTCTCCGATGAGGATTATGATACTGCTATGAGAAGAGTTCGCTTTCTTCTCGATTTAGACGCTGAGGAACAGGCGATGCGAGCCGGCAATAATGAGCTGCTGTGGGCGGTTGTTGCCGTTTATTTAAAGTAGGACTATCTGGGTAATTTCCTCTCCTTTCTACACAAACTCTTCCGCTTGGAATCCTAGTACGACTGCACAAAACAGAAATAAGTGCACGCCGTCGATCTTTCAGGCAAAGCTAGAATTATGGCTAACTGTTGGTGCTAATGTAGGACGTCTCACCTTCATGTTCAATATGCTTATTAGCCCCCATGCTTTTCGTTTTATTCAATGCCATCTTGCGCTACTCCGTTACAATACTTCAAATGTCGTCTCTTAAGTTTGTTTGTATCACCAAATCCTGTTTGTATGGAATCAAATCATTAAGGGACTATAGAAAGTGCTATGACCTCTAGGGATGTACATTCACCAAATACCAAATAAATTTGGAAACAGTTTATTCAGGTTGAGAGAAATGTAAACTATCCATAAGGCCTTTTTTCAACGCAGTCAAATCATTTTGCTAAACAGCTGATGTTTACGAGTTTGAACGCAAATTGACCAACATTAGGCAGGTAATAGCAATAGGGTGGGTATTTGATTGATTATTTGATATATATTTGATTATCTGCACTTTGGTTATGTCATCATATTTTTTCGCAATTATTAAATGTGATGAATATGCAACCTAACGTTTACTGTACAAGTTAATGTTTGAGTGAAATCAAGCATTTGGAAAATGTGATAGATGGCCGAAAGATTACTGCTCAATCACCAACAAGGGATCCTGATTATCCGTTATTCGGCACAAATAATGATGAATCATATTCGCTTATGCACGAATTGAATCTTTTTTCCCGGACACATACCTAATTTCTATAAGATGGGAAATGGGATAGGTTATGGTCACGTCCGAGTAGAAATGTAAAAGCAAGCTGATACGTACATGCTCCACCCATCAAAGAAAATGATACTGAAGGATGCCTGTATATTTTCCTCCATAAATATTTATATGGAAAAATCTTAGCCTCGAGGTATAGCGGTGTCAGTTAAATCAGACTTGGAAGAATTGATTCTATCTGATTATTTCTATGGAAACATTTTTTTGGTGTCATTGAATGTTTTATATTTTATTCCTATCTGCTTTGTCTTTATTGTTTTGTTATTCAGGTTCTGTCTTGTAAACAGAACTTAAGATAGTTTCTCATTTTATGCTTATTTCTGAAGGATTCTTTGCATAGATTTGTTAGGCTAAATAATGATCGCCCCAAAGATATGTTTAAAAACACAATTGAAGTGTAATAGCTTGTGGTGTCATTCATTGTTATTTTAAGCATATACACAAACTCATTTTGATTTCAACAAGACGATTAGTACAGGCTTTCACGGCAATGTATTTCTTGTTCTGCATGTAGATTGCAAAGCACGTCTCCTTAGCCTGTGAAAACCTTTTGACATTTAATATTGCTAGCTGATAGTAGTATTCTTTAGTTTTTCAGCCAACATATTTGTACCGAGTTATCATTGTGTAAACAAAGTTTAACTTCATTGACAATATGTATTGATTTATGTCTAGTGGAACTCTTGATTTTTCGAGGAATTGATTGTAAGTTCATGTGAAAAAGAGCCACAGGGGCTAATGCTACAATAAAGTCTAAAGTTTTGAAATTCTCCCAGTTCTGGCAAGTCATTTTACAGGTCTCATGAATTAAGGTCATGCCTGAAATTAAGTGAAAATTTGTCCCACTTGTTAAACATGCCCCCTGTATCTGTCTGGTGACTTAATTAAGTGACTTTACGTCTTCAGTTGGAGATTCTTGCCATTCGAGCAATTTGTCATCATATATCACAAACCACTGGTTCTCAACCACTGGAGTTTTCTTCAAACAATCCATAAAATTAATAATCTTAATAGGAAGAATTAACATTTGACAAAGGAATACATGTAACGAGAAGATAAGAACCACTGTTATATTGAAACCTGATTCAGTTAATTCAAGCGTTCAATCGGGCCTGTATCATTGATCATATTGCTTATATTATTACTTCGATTCAGTTTGGATTTTGATGTACCATTCTGTAATCTGAATTTTCTTTATCTCACTCATCTCCTTAAGTCTTTATCCACAATGGATTTGTCTATTCAAAGCCTAGTGATATGTATATGGGCCAAGGTCTCTCACATATGGGTATTCAGTCTTCAGAGCGATTTATGATAACTAGGAATTGTGATAAGTTGCATGCTTAGAAAACGAAACCTTTCAGATATTTTTGCAATAACTGTATTGTCATTTTTAATCCATGCTTGTTCCTTAATCAGAAAATATAATCATGGTTGTGGGGGCCATACTTAATACACTAGACCAAAAAAATTATTTTACTTATCTATCTTACAGACTTCTGTATAGTAACACTCGCTTATAGTAAACAGTTCGGTTAAGTTAAATTCGCCTTTGTTGTAAAGAACATTTGTAATGAATGGTTTATCATGGTCCCCAGGTCTTTAGTAATGTTTATTGTATTCAGAATTAACTTTATTACTGAATAATTTGAATGTTATGTTAATTTATTTTCCTTACTTTGCCTATAGCAGCATTGTATATCCTAATGCTAGTAGATATTTTTGTTTTCATATTTTTTATTCTTTTTTTATGATTCGTCCCAACCCACAATTAATCTGACCACATTTTTGTAGCCATGCATGAATAATTTTCTAAAAAAAAATGCATGCAAGCTGATGAAAGTGCTGTATGACCAAGTACATCAGCAGCACTGACTAAAATTTGTCACTGGCTACTTAAATTGTCGCATTAACTGGGACAATCATAGAATTTTTAGTAACTGATTGTTAAATAGCTGTAATTTTTCAAAAGCTCTATACAATACAAAATATGTTAATATGAGAGAATTTTTTTTTCTATGTTCATATGTCAGGAAGCTAAGTCATTAAAACTAAGACCTATGATAGCAAAGTCGGGCTGTGAATAATTGAATGACGCGCATCCGTCGTACCAGCAATAATTAAAAGCAGGTTACATCCCTTCTACATTTCCTTTTCGTTAAATCCTGGATTGATAGTGTCCCGAGAAAGTCCCGGACTTCCTTTGTCCAAATGTTCCCCACTCTCTTTCCTGTCCTGTGAGCAATATTGTGTTGTCAGTTTGTAATTTAAAATATTGCTCTGGAAATCCTCGAAAGAAACCGCCCAAAATGAGAGGAAATTGAATTGATTTTATTTTTTATTGACAAATTGGGTTAAAAATTGTTATAAAAACGCACGGTAATAAATATCACATGTTCAAATTGTTCTGCCATAGTCTTTGAATATATATAGACTATGGTTCTACAATACGAATAAAATTTCACACTTGGTGGGAGTAAAGAACCGGCAAAGATGAGGGGAACTGCTTACCGTCTTACACTTAGCAGGCTCTGTACATCTTTAGTTCTTAACTTTTTCCTAAAGCCAGTTCAACACTGTAGGATTGTACAGTAGTATGTTTAATATATCTAATTCTAATAGATTTCCCTCCCTCTCTTTCTCTCTCTCTATCTCACTTTCCGGACCCCGGTACCAATGCAAATACGCCATTGCAGGCTCGCTATACGCATGTATTCCTAATCGACTTTTCCAGTGTCCTTCAACCTTTCACCCAGTTGTGAGACAATGGTTGACTTTGATCTCAACTACATTACCTAATTTTGGTACCTACCACACCTCGCACGAACAAACCTTTTATACGATGTTTGCCTGAAAATCAACGCATTTGACCACACACGGTTCTGCCACGGTTTTTTTAAGTAATTAGGCTATTGTTCCTGGTATATCAATTGTTATATTTCAGTTTTCTAACGTGTAGTTGCACTTTTGTTACAGTTAACCCATCAATAATTATTATGTTAATTATGTCATGCTAAACTAAAGAGCCCCACAATCTATTTATGCTCTCTGTATGCAGCATTCTTGTTGAAAACGAAATGCACCTGTTTGGAATTCAAAAGTTTACCTAAGCTGACGTCAATCCTTTCTATTATTTGCAAACTTTTGTGTGTTCAAATGCTTTGTGCTATTTCGAAACCTTTGCGTGTTCAAGGAAAACAGTAAAATGGATTGACAAATATTATGTAACGTTGATGATGGCCGAAAATTTTGCATCAGTATTGACATATGGGTTGGCCTGTTTGCACGAGGCAGAATAATACTTCGTTCAAAGTTTATAAAAAAGAAGCGTTTTAAGTTTTTTCGTTAGTAAAGTTGGTATACTGGACAGCAAAGTTTAGATAATAAATGGCCGCATTTCTGTGATCTCGAATTCTTATAAATAAATCTATATTTTCGAATTTGGCCCGTTGGAAAGTGTCTCTCTGTGCGGTCGCCCTCTTGCACCTGCCTAGGTACCGTACTGGAAACTGGAAACTGGAAACCGGGCAAAAACTGTTTCAGTCGGATTTTTACTACCTTATTTTGTATTACAATTGTTAATGCATTGTTAAATACGTTTCTCAATATTTATTTTCATATTTATGGTAAGGGTATTCATCATAAGCCTTTTAGTGAGTTCATTGGGACGCCATGGTCCACGCATGTAAACTACTCTTAGTGCTCGGCCTCGTTTGCTTTGCCGAATTCGGAAAAAGCTGCAAGTCGTCATCTTCTCAAGATAACGGTAGGTTTATAGAATTTACGGACAAATAATTTTGCTTGGGGATACATTCATCACCTCTTGCGATTCATGAGCGAAAATGCGACAGAACTGTCTTCAAGTTGTCATGTCATATTTTGCAATAAAACAGTTTAATCTCGTGAACAAGGGGGGGGGGGATTTTACGTATTCTTCTGGTCTTGAAAGTTGAATCTTTTATTTAATGTCATGAAATCAGCAGTACCGGTAATAATACATTATATCTCTCAGATATCGAGGAAGGAGTCTTGTTTTTCGATGACTTCGATACACTTGATCTGGACAAATGGCAGCATGAAATAACGGCTGGAGGCGGCGGTGTAAGTCTATTCATTCATTAAGTATTCATTTATGAATAAACATTTCTACCCAAAATTATCACAGTATATAGTTAGACAGTATCATGTATTCTACTTTTAGAACTGGGAGTTTCAATATTATAACAACAATCGAACCAACAGCTACGTGAGGGATGGAGTTTTGTACATAAAACCAGTAAGTATCTCATGCAGATTAACAAATGGATCATACAAAAAGTTTTTAAATGAAATTAAAATTACAGTGATTTAAATTAGTATATATCCTGAACAGACACTGACAGAAGAAAAATATGATACTGACTTCATTAAGCACGGTACACTTGATTTGGAAGGTAATTACTATTATTCTTTATTATATAATTTGATGTGCATAGTCCTTTATGGGAATGATGTATTAGGTAGATATTAAAAAGGAATTAATTTTACTCGCCTCTAGGCTCCTATCCGTCGAACCTTTGTACTGGTAGATCCTGGTTTGGCTGCTCTAGGACTGGTAATTATGAACAAGGAACAATAGTTAATCCTATCCAGTCAGCTCGCCTCAGAACAGCTAACTCTTTCACTTTCAAGTAATATATTTTAATTTAGATATAAACTAGACTAAATCATATTCTGCATTCGTATATAACAAATGAAGCGATTTGGTTTTCCTTTTAGACACGGCACCGTCGAGGTGGAAGCAAAGTTGCCAGCGGGAGACTGGATATGGCCGGCAATATGGCTCTTGCCCTCCCGCAACTCGTATGGAGATTGGCCGGCGTCAGGAGAAATAGATATTATGGAATCTAGGGGTATTTAACGATCATCAATTTGTTCATTGATAGAGAATTTTCCGCAAAAAAAAAATTTTAAAATATTTTTCCATTTCGATATAGGAAATTTGAACTTCACAGCTGCTGACGGCACACCTCTTGGCGTTCAGAGCATAGGATCGACCTTACACTGGGGACCATATTACCCTCATAATGCCTACGAACTTACTCATGGAGACAAGTATAACTTGTTTGATTAATTGCCTCTATATTCAATATGCTCTGTAATATGCAGTATAACTTATATGATTCGAATATACTCGCAGAACTTTGGATTCTGGCCGAACTTTCGCAGATGACTTCCATGTATTTAAACTGGAATGGACGGAGATGGGACTTAAGTAAATAGTTTTAGAAAAAGCAGTGAAAATTAAGCTACATCGTTTGGAATATAAACATAACATATCCTGCGATTTTTTCTTAGATTTTTCGTTGACGATGAAATGACTCTCAACGCCGCGCCGCCAAACGGTCAATCTTTTTGGGAATGGGGAAATTTTTCCAAACACGGCGATATCAATAACCCTTGGGCGGCCGGCTCTAAAATGGCTCCTTTCGATCAAGATTTTTATCTGGTTTTGAATGTGGCAGTTGGCGGAATAAATTCATATTTCCCAGATGATGCAACCAACGGTGTATCTGCTAAACCATGGAAAAACGATGCCTCAACAGCAGCCAAAGTATGTTCGTCACGGTATCTTTAGGCAATACAACTATAATTTGAATGCAGTCGTGTTATCCTATTTATTAGATCTCCTCTTAATATTTGAAACTATATATTTTATATCGTGAAGGATTTCTGGGATCGAAAAGATGATTGGTTTCCGACTTGGAAAGGAGAGGATGCAGCGATGCAAATAAAGTCCGTCAAGGTCTCAAAAATACTGACTTGAAATCCTACACTAAAATTTGTAACCTTTCATTTAGCGTTAGGAGAAATTGTATAATTATCTGTAGTCTTGAACATGGTTCGGATAATTCTTATATGATCGAATAAACTGTCAACAAATAGACACGATTGCAATAACTCTTCCGCATTTTAATTTCACACAAAAATCTGGTTAAAGAGGTGAGGATGTAAGGTTTTAGTTATTGGGCTACAAAGTATTTCTGAATTCATAAGTCCTCTCGTTGTGAGACGCGCTCACTACCGCTGACTCACATTTCCCCCTCTACGGAGGTAGGAATCTGCTAAGAGGCTCTAATTATTCTCAACTGCGCCACCAGGAGATGCCTTTTTGAAACGATAGCGACATCTTGTACAGCAAGCTAAAAGTGGATAGGGGATAATTTATCACAGACGGATTTATGGATCTTTAAATTGGTATAGTTATGACACAAGTATACAGTAATATCGTATTTGTTCTGAATATCTTTCACAACAAGTGATACCTCATATCGCTTTGGATTAAATTATGGTACTGTACTGTAATACTTGCTTGTGAAAGTGCATTTTTGACGACCTCCTCTAGGGGTAATAGAGTTCTAATTACAAGTGCACGAATACTCAGTTCGTTTTCTCAGCCAGGCAAAAATTAACCACAAATGAAGTGTTAAATCATCTTAGACAAATTGTAGAATGAGATCGGTTTCAAATCCTGTGAACAGTTCGAATTAACAAGCACTACTAGGAACCGATATGGAACTCGCCCATAGTCTACTTCTGAACGAGGAAGCGTTGAAAGAGGTTCCTGAAAATAAGAGGTCGATTTTCATTTACGAGTGGCTACGATTTCTCGAAAAGGTTCTCAGCGCTGCACAAAAGGTACACATCATTATTCATCTCTTGAACGATATTAATATTAATAGGCACTCACTTAACTGTCTAGTTCGTTTTATGAGTCATGAAATCTGATTTTGGAAGTTTAATTGAGATCATTTTTGCCTCTATGCCACATGTTCTCACAGAACATTCCTGCCGTGTGTGAACCGGAATGGGAATCCTTAAATTGAGAAATAATGGCAAAGTTGAAGTTTGTAGCTCAGACTTCTAACATTACCCTTTAAGATTAGTTTTACAAATGGACCAGAATAAAAAAGTTTAAGTAACGATAGTTATTATAGTTTGCCTATGGGTTTGATAATTTAATATTGTACAATTTCTTTCGGTAATGATATCTTTAGGCTGACATTAAAGAAAAGCAAGGAAAGCTAATAGAGCAGCTTGTGGATCAATTACTATGTGGACATGGACCACCTACCCGTCATTTGATCGGCAGTTGTCTTGCCACCTTGTACACTGTCGGAGACAGTTATGCTTCCTACAATACGGTCAGCAAGTGTAATGATGTCATCCGAAGTAAAGATGATTCTCCAAGTTATCTCCCGATCAGACTGTAAGGA
The DNA here is from genome assembly GCA_013436055.1 of Halocynthia roretzi. Taxonomy (NCBI): domain Eukaryota; kingdom Metazoa; phylum Chordata; class Ascidiacea; order Stolidobranchia; family Pyuridae; genus Halocynthia; species Halocynthia roretzi. Next base: position 103,915 of record QRAM01000182.1, on the reverse strand, counting down.
ATGTTTTGTTGAAAAATACTGCGAATACTGATCACTATTATATATTTTCCATATACTTCGTTTACTTTTTAGTGCAGCTATCGAGTGTTTGGGTTCACTATATGAAAGAATTGGACGTATGGTAAGTTTGGGAGATTTAGCTTTACTTAGATGTAGCCATTCTATATGTATTTAATTTCCTGTAATTAGTTGAATGTTAGGTAAATGTTTCATGGACATATAGAACTCAATTTAATCAAATCTAATTTCATATAGATTCATTTTTCCATCCAATGTAAAGAACCAGAGAAATGTTTGCCCTATATTAGTGGTTCACAAGCCACGGCACATTTGGGAAAAAAGATTTTACATATGCTTTTTTAATCGAGTTCTAACTGATAAAAAAAGTTAGCCTTAAAGCCTAAATGTTATTTGATTCGAGTTATTTCCTTGATAAAAATTTGGCAGCACACCTGTCTCTACTGCTGTCTCCCTGACACATTTTTGGAAACATAACCTATATCATATTAATGGTCGTTATTTTCCACAGCTTGGAGGATTATTTCAGGAAACTGTGACAGTTCTTAACAAAGGATTGAAAAATGCCGAGTCGCAAGCTCGTGCAGAAACAATGATCACCTTGAAGAAAATTTTGATTGGCTTGGGTTCCTCTGCCTCAATAAGCCACAGAGACATCTATAAGGCGGCACGACTCGGTCTGATTGATCGTTCCATGGCGGTTAGGACTGTAGCGGCAGAGGTGAAGTATTTAAAATGTATTTAGATCCAATTCAGGTTCTTATTATTTTACTTTTTGTTTCCAGTGTTTAAGGGAACTTGTTGAGGAGGCATCTTTTCTATATAGTGTTGAATTTGATCAGCTTTCCCAACAATGTTTCCGGGCTCTGGATGGGACGACTTACGAAGCACGATGTAGCATTGCCCGGCTTCTGGGTTCTGTAATGGCTGGATCTCAGCAAACTAAACTTCTAGGTTGGTGAAAGAGTCATTTCAGATGTTAACTTTTATATGTGGAAATATATTTTTGATCATTTTCCTTATAAAATGCGGTATATTTCCTTATAAAAAAACTAGATGCGGTTACTTTAACATATTATTCGGTTTTGTAGTATAAAATATAATGAATGGCAGAATGCACTGCTTTCTAGGTAGTAAACCGAGCCCACATGGCGTAAGGGCTAAAATCTCAGTTGAAAATGATGGTGGACCACGATTTGTGGTATCTATCAGTCAACAGCTTGTAGCTATGTATTTATGTTCTGATTTTTTTCATGGTTCAATTTAGTCACGAAAGGACGTAAACCCACACTGGATGAAGTGCTCAATACCCTCGCTGGTGGATTCATGCAAGGTGGCCCTGGTGGTCGTTCCACATCCGGACCCAAGGATTTTCTCAAAGGAGGAACGAGTACAACCAGATCCGTTCGGATCGGTGTAACGGAAGCTTATGTGGAAATGGTCCAATGTTTAGGGCCGTCATGGTTGGAGAGAAATCTGGCTGTCTTTTTAAAAAGAGTTTTGGAGTTGGTGTCTCATCAAAAAGTAAGTCATCAGATTCCTAATCCGTACATGTTATGGCATTCCTAAACCATGTGTTGCAAAATTATCTGCTGTTTCCCGCCTACTTCTGAACTTTCGCGGTACCTATCTACTTGCATATAAGTCAACACTTTAGTCAGTGATAGTTTTATTCCGGATGGGGACGTGTATACTCTGTGTTGGGTTGTTTTTATGCTTTCATCAGGGGTCTCAGTTTCAGTATAAAAAAATAATATTAAAAAAACCATCAGTCTTTCGCACTAACAGTATCTAAAAATATATATGAATATAAAAATACAAGAATGATAAAAAAATTGAGGTCAACAGTTTCCAATGCCAATATAATAAAACTTCACTGCTATTCAGAAAGCAGATTATATATACTTGAGAGTGTAGTGTAGAACCTGTATTGCAAATCGTGTTACAGTGGGTCGTTGCTACAAACACGTAATCAATTAAGTTTCAAATTATTTCTTTGAGTCACTCATTACTAAATATTACAGAAAAGTGATTTATTGATCTGTTCTTCACTCTTGAGCAAAAACTTGTCGAAAAAAATCAATATTTCCCTAAACGAGTTACGTTACGCTCTGTAGTTAATTAAACCCAAGCGAACTTGTGCACTGCTGTTTACAAAGAGGAAAGGTATCCTGCAATCTAATAATTCCAATGTATTCTGATCGATCAGGCAATTCCATCTCATGTGGAATCTGTTTACTCGAGACGTTGTGTCGTATTCATTCTAAGATCCACTGTTGGTCGTATGCTCGGAGAAAAACAACAGAGGACTGCGGCCAAAGAGCTCTGTGCTATAATAACAGAGCAAATGAATCAGATAGGTAACAATGCAATACCTTATTGAGATTTCAAATTCTGAATTGTCTAATTAAGTACATTAAATCACATAGGATAAATAGCTTGAGTATATTTGGTGCTAATAGTATAATGTAAAATTGGTAGAACAAAGAGAGAAAATATGCTATTTACATTAACCTAAATATACATGTAAGGCCTGAAATTTAGTTACAATACTCAACTTATTTTCAATTGTTGTTACTCATATATTGGTTCACTGTTGAAAATTTGATACGAGTCTAAAATTATCTGGGAATGCATTACTATTCAATTCCACCATTTTTTTATCATGATTCTATGTACAGTAATCTTCCTTTACCGTATTTGGTTCAAGATATCGCTATACATGACAACGGAGGAAACTATTCTTCTGATGTATCGCCGACCCAGCACTTATTGGTGTGTGCGTGTCATGAGCTGGCGTGCCTCGTCAAATCTCTGGGAACATCAGCAGCACCACTAGTAGCCGAACCACAATCTAGTAAGTAATATGGAGAGAGGCAGAGATAATATTTCAATTCAATCATAGGATGTTTATTTTGTTCATGGCTCACAACATTAATCATAAATTCTGAAATCTCACAATTCATATCAAAACGTAGAGCATGGCTCCGCTTCCCTGGTGAAATAATGATGTAATTGTTGGTTACCTCCATGAGATGTGAAATTTTATGTTCAAATCGAATGGTAAAAACATTTGGAAAGGTTAATATATATATTAAACAGTCCATTTACATCTGCAAAAAACTCCAATTAAACTTTATATAATATAATATAATTTGATGACTGTCGGGAATTCTTTCATTAACTCTCAATCTAATTCACATCGTATTGTAGATATAATTGAGCCTGTGGTCAGTGTCTTACTTCATCCATCGCAAGCTGCAAGACTTGCTGCATCCTGGTGCTTGCGTTGCATAGCTTCAGCTCTCCCATCCCAACTTTCTCCTCTGATTGACCGCTGTGCTGACAGGTGAGTTTGTACTTGCTTTGAGTCACCTATGCTTTAATCAGTTCTGTTTTTTCCATCCTTCATTAATAAAATTTAGAGGGTATTGATCTATGCAAGTATTCTTCATTTCTAATTTAGGATAAGGGCACTGAAATCCTCTGGGGAAGCGGTTTCTGGCTTCAGTTCAGCATTCGCTGCATTACTTGGAGCGGTTTGTGAATCTCCCATGGGAATTCCTCATGCTAAAGGAAAGGTGAGTTTGTTTTGAGAATAATAAACATTTTCTTGTGGTAAAAGATTTCCTCATTGTGTAGAATATATATGTATGAAATATCGATTTTATGTTTATATTTTAATACACACAGACCTTTTAAATCAGTGTTTTATTTTTTTCCTGCTTTTCCACTTAAGCAAAATTATACTTATCATTTGGTTAGGAAATCTGTCGGACCATTCAAAACAATTTTCCTCTTAATTTGATTGGTCTTCCGAGATCACTTAACCTTGTATTGATTTTCTTGACCTAGGAGGGTTAAACTGTTCTCTTCTGTAATTTGTGAAGGTTGTCTTCAATGTAGCTGAGGAACTTCTGAGAAGCGCTGGCCAAAACACTCATCTTTCTCTTTATAGAACACAGGCTGGTTGGCTTTTGATTGGTGCTCTGATGACATTAGGTAAATTTTATCACCCATTATACCTACTAGCAATGTGAACGGAATCCTGGCTGTCAATTCTCTACTGTTGAGCTCGAATCACTTATTTTCACTTTTACCCAGGCATCCATTGAATTTTATTGCAATGATAGAAATGGATATCTCGACTATGAATCATGTTTTTGTGGGAAAATGGGAGATGATACACATCTTCCTCTTGAATGAATTATGTTATCTTGTTCACACAGGTTCAGCTATTGTCCGACACCATACTACTAAGCTCCTGCTTTTCTGGAGGACTGCTTTCCCTCGATCAATGCGAGAACTCGACCAAGAGAAGCAAAGAGGAGATTCTTTTACTTGGCAGCTCACTCTGGAGGCCAGATCTGGAGCTCTATGTGGTGTGCTTTTGTAATAATATTGGGAATAGGAAGATGCAGTAAAAGATAGCTGAGTAATCCAGAAGAATTTCAGAATTTTGAATCCTATTCAGGGATAGTTATTTCTACAACTGTGTAAAATAGATAATTCACATTTCCCTTCTTAAAATGGTTTATATAATGGTTTAGCGCATAGCATGTAAAGTTTCTGCAAAATCATAGCTGATTTGGCTTAGACGAGCAATATGTAAATTTTATGCAATTCTTCCAGCAATGCGGAGCTTCGTCGCCAACTGCAGTGATCTCTTAACAGAAGAAGTGACAAGAAAGTTGATGGTACCGTTGGAGAGTGCAATGGCTATGATGGGAATGTAATTATTGCATAATCGTTATTAATACTACTTACTAATAATAACTAGATAGATACCCATGAATAAATTGTAGTTTATTCAATGGTGTGAACTATATACCGTATACATACAGCGGTCATATTTACTGATCCCTGCAACCCCTATTTCAGGATTCCTTATGTGATCTCTACTCACGGGATGCATCTCAAAGCCAGCGCGGCAATGGTTAGGCTTCGCTTGTACGATATCCTTGCTTTACTACCTCCTAAAACTTACGAAGGTATTTTTTGTAGTAGAGTTTTTTTTGCAATCAATATTTTTTGTATCAGTGCTACTATTTTTGACTGGAGTAGAAAAAATTATGCAGATTAATTATGTTTTATTAGGAAGTTTTCATGCCCTCCTCAGAGAACTTGTGGCCGAGTTCACCTTAACTGATAACCCGGCAAACACTACATCTTCTCTTCTACGTTCATTATGTCACCACGATGATGCTGTTCTATTAGGATCTTGGCTACAGGTGAAAAAGCATATCGCTATTTCACTTTGTATAGATACTCTAATACCATGAGGCATACACCACCCATATACTAAATTAGTTTTATTGTTTGAACCACTTCGGGTTAAATATGCGTTACCATCATATCAATATTGATGTGTATATTCCATTTATATTCTCCATTTACATTCAATGAAGAGTGGATCTTGTTTTGCGTGAAATGTGTCTTCTATGTTTTTGACTTGCCTCTAATTCTTGTTTTAGAGAAGTATACTACTTTATACATATCAGAATATGAAACTTTAACTAATATTTTTCTTCACTTATCAGGATACTGATCAAAATTTAATTGAGGATCAACTTCAAGGAAATAGTGCGTCTGGATCAGGAGCCCTGGAACATGACCCTACTTCTGTATATTTGCAGTCATCCCCGGTGAATATCTATTCGAAATAGTTAACCTATTTTACCAATGTATCCACACTATTTTATAGTTAGCTAGTAGATAATTACTAACCAATTTTCACCAGTGACTAAAAGTATAAGATTTATGACAGCTACTTCGCACTGAGCAAAATGTGTTATGTTCTGATTATTTAATTTGGTAAATGGAGCTACAAATAAGGAATACTCAGTGGCCTTTCAAAAATTCTCATTTTCTCCCACTTAAATTTCGAACTACGAATGTCGTTCAGCAGGGCAATGTTGTACCTGGTCCTCTGCCGCTTGGAGTCAGCGTTATCGACGCAGCAATTGCCCTGTTTGGTCTTGCATTTCCTCATGTCGCTCCCAAGCATCGCCTACAGATGTTGATACACTTTGCGGAATGCGTCAAACAATCATCGAAAAATGCCGCAAGACAGAGAACTATTCAGATCAATGTCTTTACTGCATTGATATGTGCTTTAAAAGGTATATAGCTATATTATTTCTATTGGAATTACAGTATGATTTGCAGGGGACCTTGGTTATGCCACTAATTATAAGTAACCCGGTTTAAAAGCTTAACAATAATTTTTTAAGCGCAATCCGTTAGACCTGAAAGCAATACTGGGCTATACCTCAGTATCATGATGTGTGTATCATTGCGAGCGAGTTCATCCATTGATTTCAATCCATGAATAATTTATTAACATTTGTGGTCGGTATATTTTTAATATTCTCGCTGTGTGATCAAATAAAATATTAATCAATTTCCATTAAAAAGCTATTTCAACCTGTTGTTATGGTTTTTTTTGACGTCATAACATGACTTTGTTCCATCTTTAGGTCTGAATGAAAGCAAACGACAGCTTGGTCAAAGAGATATTCTAGATGCCGCAAACACCCTTATTACAGAGGCCCTTGCTAGCACGGATCCAGCACTGAGATGCGCAGCAGGAGAAGCTGTTGGAAGAATGGCACAGGTCACGGACGAAGCTGGATTTGTGTCAAGAACTGCATTGATGTGTTTTGAGAAGTACGTTCTCTTGCTCTGTTATATAGACTGCTTTGAGATTTGAATATCACAAATTTTAAAATTTCCACATTTCTAGACTGAAGACAGCGAGGGATGTTATATCACGCACTGGCCATTCGCTCGCACTAGGTTGTGTTCATCGCTATGTTGGTGGAATGGGATCCGGACAGCATCTTCGAACAAGTGTTGGCATACTTCTTGCTCTTGCACAAGACCACAACTCCCCTGAAGTTCAAGTAATTCATAATTTCTTATGTATTGTATCTCTGTCTTGTAAGATTGATTATTCTTAATCCCCACTTGGTATATGAGTAAATATTCAACAGTACACTATTAAGATTGTCAAAATAATTTTTATTTTTTATAAGGTTTGGTCACTTCATGCTCTTGCACTGATTATTGACGCGTTCGGCCCTATGTTCAGAGCCTATGTCGAACCTACACTTCAAGCTGTTCTCGCTCTTTTACTATCAGTCGCTTCCAGTCACATGCAGGTTCATCGATGTTTGGGAAGATGTCTTACCGCTATCATTACTACGCTGGGCCCAGAACTACAAGGTGTGGTTTTGTTTATAAGATGAAATAATCTTTGTCTGTGTTTTTTTCAAACTTCGATCACTATTCCTAGAACCAGGGTCCCCAAATTGGTTAATATCAACCAAAAGTGTAGGCTAATTCAGTCTGTAAAAATCACAGTTGCTTCAGGGGCTTGAAAGTCCAAGCTGTTTGTAATAGTCGTTGTGTAGTCTCAGTACAATATTATTAATACTGCCTCAGTGTAAACTTGAATTGTTAGACAGGTTATTATTACAAAATAAATAAATACACTCACTAACATTTCAGGAAATACTGGCTCGATATCATCAGCCAGATCGTCCTGCCTGACGTCATGTTACATAATGTTGAAGCATTTCGATGCCCAGGTATGACTAGACTGTGGATTACATTACAACCTATTTTGTTACCATTTCTAAGCGACTGTGAAGTTACTGTTCTGTTTTGCCAGGTACAAGCTGAATCAATTTCATGTCTTCAGCAACTTCACATGTTTGCTCCGAGACATGTAGAACTCTCTACGCTAGTTCCAATACTCTGTGTAAGTATTTTAGCCTAACATGTCGATGCAAATCTAGGCAGCATTTCATTCATATCACCGCATAGGGGTCATTTAGTGACAATGTAGTAACTACAAGATATTGCTGTTCAGAATGATCTCTCAAGCTGGCATCTGGTTTTACGTCGTGCGGCTGTTTCCTGCTTACGTCAGCTGGCTCAGAAAGAATCAAATGAAGTGTGTGAAATCGCATTGAGTACAATGAAAGAAGGCAAAAACCGATCAGACAAAAAAACGAATTACGGAGTTACTATAACTGACCAAGGTACTTGCCCAAACTCAGTCTTGGGGGTTAACACTGGTGCAATGGCCAGCTTGCATATTAGATGCTGTAATTATCTCATATAAAACTTACAATATATGCTGGTGTATAAGCCGACCCCTAAATGATTTAAGGTTTTTGCCTAAATTTGCTTTAGGCTCAGCATATTAGTCGACCCCTATTTTTTGGGCGATTTTTTATATTTGAAGACTTCTCAGTGGCAGAAACGCTATTTTTTTAGAACTAACAAATGTATCTGAATTAAAAGTAGGTTTGGAAGGTGCTTTGTTCAGCCTGCTCGACCATGAGACGGATCCAAAAATTATCTCGGATGCCCGCGACACCCTCAACCATATACTGCACTCAATGGCTTTGGAAAGACTTGGTTTCTGGCTCGGATTGTGTAAATCAGTGTTGGCTGCTTCGACAGGTCAGCGAATGTATATTTTATATTTTTTAGTTTGCTGCTTGCTAAGTATAGTAAAGATAGACCTTCACTAATCCAGCACTGATGTCAGTTACCTGGCCACTTTAATTTCTTAATAAAGACTTTTTTTGTCTGAATGTATATTGAACATCTGCACTACAGAAGCAGCTCAATTTTCTTGTGTCAGATAATTTCTGTACATATAATTGCATCCATTATTTTACCTGTCCCTGTATACTACATAACTGATCTACTTGATATTGATTTAGACGTTATCCTTTTGTGATTCATCATTTTCATTAATCCATCACTCTTCAGGTCCAACTACTCGAAATAACCAAATAAAATAACTCTCTAATTCAGACAATCAAACTGTTGATCCAAAACAGCCAGATGCTGAAGAAAAAGAAGATACAGACGACTCAGCTACATTCACGAAAGGAACTAATACAACTAAAAAGGTTTTGCTTTGGATTTGATTACTGTACTTTCTTTTTTTTTCATATTATATGATTCATGTTTTTAATCTTTTCTTAGGACACGATCACTCCTAGATGGTCAACTCGAGTGTTTGCCGTCGAGTGTGTCAGGAAGATTACTTTGGCATGTCGCCAGCCTGGTGCCCCGCCAGAACATTTTGACCTGATCAAGGCAAGAGATCATGTTAGAACTGGTGGAAAGGGTAAGATATATTCAAGGAAATTATTTTCGATGAATAATAATATTTTGTCTAATTTCAGGACAATTCATTGGTTGATAATTTAACAGTGTAATCTTCATTACTTCACTTATCTTATATTTTCTTTTGGATTTATTTGTAACCAACACTTCTGTATTCTTTTTTTTGTGAGCAGGAGATTTCCTTGTGATCCATTTGTCAGACTTGGTCCGACTCGCCTTCATGGCAGCCACTGATACCAGTGCCCAGCTGAGAATGGCTGGTCTTGAAGCTTTGCAAGTGAGTGAATCTCAGTTTTAAACAATAAACCGTACAATCAACGTACCCCCATTCAACGGAATCCTAATGCAATGAATAAAATGTCTGTATATATGTATGTATAATGTATATATATGTCTTATGTATATATTTTCATCTTTCCAGGATGTGATTAAGTACTTTAAAGATGTTCCTGAACCTGAATTTCCAGGAGCTGTTATATTGGAGCAATACCAGGCTAATGTAAACACAACAATCTTTCAGTATCTGATTAAAGATTTTACTCGTAAAGTATCATTTAGCAAAGCAAGTTTTATTTAAACCACTGTAGGTCGGAGCGGCTTTGCGTCCAGCATTCACACAATCATTGGATTCATCACACGAAGTCACTGCCCGAGCTTGTGAGGTTTGCAGTGCCTGGTTGGCTAGCGGTGTTGTTAGCGACTTGAACGATCTAAGAAGAGTCCATTCATTGCTGGTCTCTAGTTTGGCCAAAGTAAGTCAGGGTTCTACATTTGGAATTATTGAGGCTATTTTGAAGACATTTATGTAAATGCTATATTCTGCTCCAGCTTTTCACGATTTTGGAAGTGCTGTGTCTGTTAAATAATATTCAGGATATATATTTTAACGGTTAAGTAGCCTACAACATGCATGCAAAAATAAGGATGGTATTCTTATCCGACGTCAACTAATTTTCCCTAATCTCTAAAATCTCGTGCAAAAACAGGAAGTCACCTGAACCAGATTTTACATGGGTTACTACTTGAAAAAAAGGCAAGATATAGCTAGATTTACTTAATAGATAATTCTCATATTTTTATATTTACTCTCGTATTTGTCTGGCCTACTATCCCCTTATAGATATGTGATCCACATAGGCTTGTGTATATAGTAATAGACTTACTCATTTCTTACACTAGGTGGATGGGCAGACTTCATCAAGCAATCGGATATATAGTGAAAGTGCTTCGACTATGGAGAAACTGGCTGTGCTGAAGGCATGGGCAGAGGTAGTTCTATTCATGAATTTTTATATAGGCAATATACTAATCGGGTATTTGCAATATGTTCTCTTGCATTCAACAACAGGTTTATATTATGGCCAAACATGAAGAGCAATCAAAGCTGGATAACAAGGAAGAAACTAACGCTTCGGAGGAAAATCTTCTTACTCTGGTTCAGCACCATCTTCCAGCCCTCTCAATTCTTTGGATAAAAGTACTCAGAGATCAAGCTCTTCTTCGCCTTCCAAGAGAGTTTCAAAGCCACATGCCCAAAGAAGGTATGTGTATGCATGTAAAAATTAGAATTAAACTGTCGGAATAAGTTATCAGTATAATGTAATATATTAAATGTAATGCATGCTATGCTCATAGGTAGAGGGAAATAGGCATATTCAAAATTGAATCTAAAAATAAGCTTTTAAACCTGATTTTGGTGGGTTTACCCTGCAACTATTGATTTCCACAATTTATAGACAGATTTACTACTGGGCAGAGGGCGGGAGGAAAGGTGAAAATAATATTTCTGCTTATAGAGTTTTTTATTTATTTTTGGTTCTATTTCTATGTGAAAATGTATGTAGAGGAGCTTCATTAAAACCACGACAATATTATTTTAATAGGTGGATCATTTTTCACCCCTGAATCTATGCCAGCGGTTCGTCCTCATTACGCAAAAGCATGGCCTCCAATTGTTCATGCAGCTGCTCTCTGGATGCAGACGAATATCCCAGGCAAACTCTCGTCTGAAGAAAACGACAATGAAGAAGTCAACGATAACTCGAAAGCAAAAGAAATAACTAAGATGAATGATGAAGGCTTGAGGAATCTTCACTTGATTATGGGTAACATATATTTGTTACAAAAGGAATGTTCTACTTTTCTTTTATATCTAACGTTGTTCCTATTGACCACAGGTATTTGCGTTGAAACCCTCTGTTCTCCCCGAGCATCAGAATCTCTGGAAATCGTTGTAGCCTGTCTGTCTGCTATGGATGCTCTGATGTCCATTGAAGTTGCAAGAAGTGTAATTGGTAAAGATCAGGTAATAGGAAAGATTTACCAATTTGAAAGAAAGCTGCTAAAATTAGATGGTATAGATTATAGAACCACTTCTTGACTTTTTAAACTGGAATATATTGAAATACAAGTCCTATTCTCTGGCACTTTCCTATTATAACAGTTTGTTGTGTTATTGTATGTTTGCAGTAATTATATTCATGTCCAATTACAGGTTCTTGGGATTGAACTTCTAAATGTGATCCATCGTCTATTACTGACTCGAGAAAATGCAACTAGTCAACGCAAAGTAATGAGAGTAGCAAGCAAGATCTTGCAAGCATGCAAGGAAGAACTCTACCCAGGCGGAGGTATATCGTATCTACATGTATGAAAGCGAATGTATGTGTGTTCGCCGGCTTTGTCTCTTGCCGAATAAATTCTTTTGTCCTGTAACTAATGGTAATTCTTTCATGCTGAACGATTCGAGGCATATTTGAACTTCTCCGCCACAATATATTATGACTTGAAAAGATTCAAACTTTTCGATAGCACAGATAAGTTAAGTAAAGATTTTCTTGGCTGACATTAAATTTAAACTGAAATTACAACAAAAAGCCAAACCACACCACTCCATATATTGAGACCAGCAAAAACAAAAGATATTCACTCCAGATTGATATCAATGAAACTATGAATATATATATATATCAACACAGATGATTGTAGTTTTTGAAGCTACTGGAATATAAAATCGCTTCACTTCTTCACGCCTGAATTTCTGTTTCACAGTGTTTGACACTCCATCTGCCAATGCAGAAGGTGGAACTGAAGGTAGACTCCATCCAGGAAAATCCGTAGTATTTGCTTCCCTCGAAGTGTGCATGTGCGTTCTTGTGAGACAGTTTCCATCCATTAATCCAACATTTAGGTAAGCACATAGTCTGACATTCCACAATATCGATTATTTCAATCATAGTTTTATTAATATTTACTTTTACAAAAGAATTTATTGAAAGTTATTTGAGCAGTTAGTATGTTTGTGTTGTTGTAATATGAAATTCATCTATTTTTTTAATCAGAGCTAAAAACTCAGATGTGATAAACAACAATGGGAGCAGTAAAGGATTGACTGAAGATAATGCTAAATTGATATCAGAAGCACTTGTGTTACTAATTGACAGCTTGTCCCTATGCTGTCCTAAAGGTGTTTTTATACTATTTACATTCTACCTACATAGTATTTCAGAATATTTGATTGTAAACAAAGCATAATTAATTTCTAAATTGATTAGATAAGTTAATACCTGGAGCTGAATCGCTTAATTGAAATTTCGAATAGAAAAAAAGAAGTTGGGACTGTTATTTCCTGTACAACTAACTACCTCACTCTACGGTCCTCAAAAATCATTTAGTTGACCTGCAGTTGGATTACCTTGTTCTATATTATCATCAATTGCCAATATACAGTAGGCAACTAACTTAACTTTTTATTTTTTCAGCAAGTTGCGTAGTACTGCCTACAGTTTTAGTTCTTGTCACTGGTGTTCTGAGGGAGTGTGTCACCATGAGTTTGAATCCCGTACAGAAAGCAAACTTATCTTCAGTGATAGCTTCTGTATTACAGGTACTGTATGTGATTCTCTGTGTTATACAGCTCCAACCATTTTCTTTACATCATATTTTACATCTTCAGGTGACAAGAAGTCTTATAAGTTCTCCCTTCACAAAACATGATGAATCATCTAAAGAGTGGATGGAAATTTTCCAGAGTTCGGTCGCTACAGTTGTGGAGTTTTCTAATGAAGGTTTGTTGGTTGCAATCTACTATATTTGTGAAAGCATCTCTGTCTTTCCTTGGAGTCCACACCGTTCAACTTACAGCTATGAAAGTTAAACCGGGCACTTTTTCATTAAGCAGGGGAAGTTTTGGAGTTACACCTATGGTCCTTACGGTTTAGGGAAAAGAAATCTATAAGACGAAACTAAAGGGGTAGTTTGTGACCTGTGACTGGGCTGTCAATAGTTGTAGAACACGATGTGATGTTTCCTTTTTTTCAATAAAAAGCACAACAAGATTATTACAAATAAAATGCTATATGGTGTGATGTCAATACGTGTCTGGTGGTAATTACTAAAAGTGGTCCAGGCAGGATTATAGCTGGGGATCTTGTAGTTGTTAAATATCAAACAGAAACATAAATACAATTCTTAATCATTCTTTATGGAGATTGAATCATGGCATACCTTAAAGATTTCATGAAATGTATTTGTCATATTCATTTTTTAGATTCTAAATGCAACGATCTAGGAAGCATTGTCATGTACATATCTCTCTTCCTCTTGTCTGCACCTTCTTCCATTTGCAAACAAAGACATTTGCTTCCTAAAATTCTTGACATCTTTGAACAAGCTTTTATGTCAGAAGATATCCAGGTATTTTAGAAAGAAATTCAATTTTAGTTTTCATTTATTGTAAGTCAATTTATACAATAATTAAAAAACTTCTAATTCCAACCTTCAATATGAAGAGGAATTAAATCTTACTTCCAACTTTTTATGGCAGTCAAAGACATCTCTTACCAAATTTAGTTTATGTTGGATAAGACTTTGTTATGTCTCATGTATACATTTTGTGAACATAAGAATAACATATACCTGAATTTCTAGTAATATTAACCCAGAATGTTTATCGTTCAGCTTCAACTGAAATGTACACAAATCCTTCCTTCCATCTTTCGGCTGCCAGACTCAGACTTGACATGTCCCTTCATTCATCGACTGGCTCCATGCCTTGTTAAACGTTTAGACAGTTTGAGCGACGTCCCTGAATCCCAGACGACACTCGCTGTCTGCATTGAATGTTTCAAAATTCTCGAGTTATTGGTGGTTCTTGCGAACGAGGAGAAAAGTAAGTGTATAACTGGTTTATTGTTCTTTTTTTTGACCAACGACCCAAGTTTCTTTAAATTTTACTGTGTTAGCTGTTTTATAATGAACCAGTGTACCAGTAAGGAGTTTTGCTAAAAACATTTTATACGAAGGGGAAGAAATTTTGGATGTGTTTATGTCAGTGCTGGCCATGTTCCTCAGAGACAGTACAGATAATGAACAGAATACAATTAGTTTGAAGAAACAGCTTCATGACTGCACGTTGCAGTATTTAATGCAGGTACGTCATCAAAATTATTGGTTTTAACTTGAATCCCAGTGCATCACAAAGCCAAAACGAACCAGTACTTTATCAATATTCATTCTTCAAAAAGCTATTCTTCATTCTTCTTGTCAGGCCGGTCAGAAGTATCCTACTTCATTCCGTTCCATACTCCAAGCTCAACCTCAGATGAAATCTAAACTTGAGAATGCGATCAGAGTAAATCAGATCCTCACACAACAAAGACAGAAGGAGGAAAACTTAAGGAAAGATCAGCAAGCAGCAATAGAGGCGAGGAAAGCAAACAATCAGCCGAGAATCAAACTTAAAATGGATTTCTCCAATTTCAAGTAATTATGGTATATTTGTTTCGCTTTTATTATTGAATCCTTTTTCTTCAAACGTTTATTATACTCCTATAATCATGCTCTAACTGTGACGAGGCAGCTTTCTAGGTAGTTAGCAGGCAGACAAGTGTGGTTAACTATGATTTTATGAATCATATCTGTATTTCATTGGGATATTCGACTGATTTCACTATGGAATTTCTTACTCCCTCACCAAAGATTGAACTAATGGATAGATGGCATACGTATATATATATGATTGGAGGTGGAAACTTAGAATTATCTGACTAATAGTGCAATAATACTGAGCGATGAATATACTACCAAGATGATGATGATGAAGATATCTTTATATTTGTTGATGTTTATCATATATGGCTATTTATTCAGTGACGTAATCTTGTTCAAGCAAATTCTAAGGCATATAATAATTTGTTCCAAGATCTTCTGTTTACACGAAGGTATAGTTTAAACAACGTTGATATAGTTTTCTTCGATTTTTCTGTACCATGTTTACCATTCATAGCGATGTTTTACATATTCTCCGATGTATTAAAATTCTCTTACTTGGTATTCTGTAATAAACTTCATTGACGTTTTAAAACTACTTTGTTCCTTCGTTCTGTAACTCATTTCACGAAGCCACTCCTATTCATTTCCTATAAATGAAATTGTATTGTCCGCCTCCCTCTCTAGTCATGTCCGTGTCCCTCTGGTGGAGGGCACGAATATGCATGGATTTACTATTAGGTAAATACTTGAATGATGTGCATCCTATGATCGGTGTAAGTATACAAAGTAAAGGTAAAGCGTAATGATATTGAACTACGGCCATATTCTCTTGTACTTGCAATGCGAGGAATCTTCCTTTTATTTACTGTTCACCTAGAATACAAAGGAAATAGGCAAAGGACAATGCTAGTCTAGTCTTGAGTTTTATTTATTATGTATTGCTTGGCTTTCTTTTAATTGACCGGAAATTCGCCTCTGTCGCGTCAAATTATTTCGTCTACTGCGCATTATAAAAACTGGGGTTTCTTCTGTAAGTTACCTTGCACGAGATAAATTCGTTGTTACGTTTAATAGTCTTTTATTTAATAAATATCATGAAGCAAGTGTAAAGAAACAGTGGCACTAAAGGTATTGTTCGTAAAGAAGCATGGCCAGTATAAACTCTAAAAAAAGTATTTGTACAAACTGCTAACTTGTAGCGAGGAAATAGAAAATAGAGCTAAAACATGCTGGTTTACGTGATAGTCGAGCGTTTGGTATGCCTACATGGCTGTACCTAGTTTGTTACTTCTATGGATTAGCCAGGATGTGTGATAAAAGAAATAAAGTTGCAGGATAAGATTTGGTATGTTGGATGATGATTGGAAAATCGGGAGACATTGTTTTATATCTCTCGACTGTTTACTACAAGCATCTAATTCTATGCTACTCTATGGATCATGTAAATAAACGACACGAATAACGTGATTGACTACACAATGGCATTTAACTGGATCAAAAACCACATTTTGAAGCGTTTATGCTTCAACAGAATAGTTAGTAAACACCGCGTTGAAATATCTGTAGAAATCGACTATAAGACTCTGACATGGTATCTCCGCGATAGTCCATCCTTTCCAATCGCTTTATACCAGGGCTATTTATCTGCTATTTGGTTCTTAGCATTTTGCATTTCAGTAACAGATTAGGCTAATCTAAATTGGCAGCGGGTGACTTCCAAATCTTGCAGCTGACAAATCATTTCCGGGGTAGTGGTGGAGGGAAGGTAATTGTGGGATCATTCCGTCGTGCGTTGAAGGAAGACGAGAGTGGGCCGGTGGTGAATGCATGTGTTGGTTATAATATTGGCTAACGGATGAATTCATGTACGTAGCAGCAGCAACGGCAACCGCTGAAGAAGCAGAAGGCGTTTGTCGGTGATGTGCGCTTATTGAATTTTGTCCGTATTGATGAGGCAATCGCATCATTACCTCATGTTCTTTTGCCTTCGCTCTCAAGGCTGCAATGGACGACGTTCTACGTTCATCAAATGGCAGGGCACGAGTTGGACTGGACTCAGCGCTTGTGCTATGGTTTCCACTGTCACAGATGTCGTATTGCCCTTGATTTTGCATCGACATATGTCCGTTTTGGTACATGATGTTATGTGGGGGCCTGTCTAGTCCAATCCCGTATCCCATTTGGGAACTGTGGAAGGGATAAGCTGGGTCTCCAAACTGATCCGGGGTCCCGCCCGTTTCGCTCCCGGTTAAGGGTGTTAACTCCGGGCGTACGGAGTTGGTTCTATTGGAGCTGCTTAGAGTCATAAGTTGTTCGCTGTTTCTAATGTCCTGGTGAAGTCTTTGACTATCGGCAAACGAGTTATTTGCCACAGGTATCTCGGATTGCGGAGAATGGGAACTCGACATGGCGTGAACCACTTGTCCGTAATGCACACCTGTCGGCGAATGTGACGTGGGTGATATGGACGGGACGGGGGTCACTCCGTTCCAGCTTGCGTTGTAATCTGTGCGGGACTTGTAGTGTTCGTAATATCCATTAGAGATTTTTTTATTCTCTGGACTCGAATTGTAAAAATCTTGTGACGAACTATCTTTGGATAGTATTCTGTGATTTGTGTACGTTGACGTGGCTACTGACGTCAGAGTCGCGTCATTATCCACGTATCCACCGTTGCAGGTTTTGACGTTCTGGCCTTTAGGCTTGTTCAAAGAAAAATCAACCGGGGTAGTTGGATCATTTCTATTTGTCTCGCCAACTATTGTCTTAGACTCCGTATCCTTTATATCAGAAATCTTATTTGGGGTAATGCCGATGTTTTCGGTTTTAACTTCCGATTCTTTTTCATCAACGGACGTAGCTTCATCGCTGAGAGCTGATTCGTTCTCTAGTTTATCGCTCTTGGTTTCGTTTTCTCTTGTGTCATCGCTGTCGGAATTCTTCTGGGTGTCGCTTGTGTTAGATTTCCCTTGCATCTTCATTTGTCTTCTCAGTTTTGCTCTTCTGTTTTGAAACCAGACCTAAAATTAAATAAAATTATTCAGTAAACTGCAGTTGATTTATCCATTGTGCAAACTTTTATAGAATAAAAAGATGAACAGTGGATTCCTGATAATTACACCACTGAGAATCCGCTTTTTCGGACGAATGAATATAAAAAAAATCAAGTAAATTAAAATCCCCATTTATTTGGGACTCCAAACCGTATAACTATTTACTATTCAAGAAGTTCTTTTATTTAAGTATATGATTTAACAGTTTGAATCATTTCAGTTTCATCAGTTCAGTTACCTTACATGTTATGCACAAACCTCCAACTATTACTTTTTGAACTTCATTACACTCCATTAAGGTTTTAGAATTGCATTCCACAACAAAGCTCTCGGTTTCGGATAACCTTGGATAAAGTTACGATAAAGTCTAGCATACAATTTCACAACAACAACATTCAACAACCTTCAATAATATTATAAGATAAACTTGTAGAGGATTATGCAAGGGTCTTGGTTTTTCTCGTAAATTGTAGGTTGCATGGTCTGTACCAGTAACATTCTGTGGATGCCAAGTTAGTAAAATATCTAATATTGGATTTTCAAAATAGTGTTTGCCTCGGTCGACAGATGATCTGCGGCAAAGAACTAAGCGGTCTTTAAACGAGTAAATGGCATGCAACGGATAGAGATAAGAGAAAGATCCCGACCCATCATTTTTCACTCGAAAGTAGTTTTGCTCAGCTACAACTATGCATTATCGCAACAGCGTAGAAAGGCAACATGTATCTCTGTTACAAGTAATGGCGTCACCTAATCTTTTTTGCACACCGACAAAAACAGCGCTGAACAAGCAGTGCGTAAAGGCTTTTAGGTTCCCTGTTTGTTGTTGTTTACATTTTTAGGCTGCTTTGAAGGAGTATAATGTGACAGTCGGCATGTCGGGGCCAAGGGATGGAAATTTTCGCTTCGTAAGTGTTTTGATAGCACAGTAAAGTTTTGAGCGTTTCCTTCAAATGATGTGTGACGTTTAAAGCTTATTTATAAACTTACAACAACTAAGAAAGTAACTTCGTATTGATTGCAATTAATTTATCAACGTATTGAAAAGACTCAAGACACAAGTCAGACGCGAGTAATATAAAAGTCACGGATTCCCTATCCTAAACCCTTTGAACCCTTGGGATATATTTCGGATTTTGTCGAATATGGGAACGGTGAATATGTCTACATATGTTTTATGGATAGGTCTACCCCCAAGTTTTAAATCCACTAAACAAGGGTCACGTCTTGGTGACAGTATACTAAGACTACGTGTGTGGAGCGTGTCGCGCTGATTCATATTTGACGCCGAACTTAGCGTTTGTGTTCAAGAAAAAATTTGGGAACACCTTAGTCACCTGAACCGATGTCAACATGGCAATCAGAAGTATCTTTTTAATATTGCAATTGTCATCAAGTAATATTTTAACACCCATAAGTATAAAGAGCATTCTATATTACTCACATATTGTGTTTATTGTATAAATGTATTAAATGATCTTTGGCCCAGGTTGCACTTCCCACCCCAACTCCTCCCTTCGATATGAATTTCCCTCATTTGAATTGAAATGCGGTTCCTTAAGCTAAGAACCTCCCGTTCTAGAATCACTAATGTAGACCATTAGGAACTAAACTACGATGAAGAAAACTACTAAGACAAGAGCATTAAGAATTGTCAAAATTTCACATCAAAATTTACAATATTCGGAAAGGCCACTGAACTCTGCTAGTCATGAATTTATAACAATACATAACAACTATTTCCATAACAACATATAATGTGTGTGTTACTGTGTGCCCACCTGCACAAATAAGTCACAGTCATTCATATATACACGCACACCAAACCAATCTCCCATTCTTCCATTTACATTGTGTATTTAATCACCTCCTACACTAGTGTTATTTTAGAACCACAGCCAAAGAAACATGTTTTATTTAGTTGCATATGCTTACAGGAAGTATGAAATCAAACTTGTAATAATACATTGTTTCCTAGGTGCGCCTTGGTCTCACTGGCATTCCCAACTTCCGTCACACGGTTAACACTTTCACCAGCGCGTGATAGTCGTAATAAAAACATCCCATTTCGTGAAATTATCGCTTTGTCTAGAAAACAGTTTATCGCAACGGGCGCGGAACGGGGGTGTTCAAATTTGTCCGCGGATCTGGTTCACAAGTGATATTGAATACCCGTATTTATAGTGAATCAATGGACTGGTCTTGTAAAGCACAATGTTACGTTCGCGAGTAATATTATCCATTGGTTTTCCGCAGTAGTTCATTTATGAATGAAGTGAACTCAACCAAGGCAAATGTCTGGGCCACCTGGAGCAAACCCAGTGAATAAATTAATTGGACGGGGAAAATATTATTTATTATTTCATATTTCATATTATATCATATTGTGTAACTTATAAAACAAGGGGGTCTGTGTACTGTGTTGGTTTACTTGTATTCGCCAATCTTATCCTAATACCGGTGGTGGAGTAAAAATTGGTGAGGAGCTAAGCAATATAAAGCTATTAGCTCTTCAGTTAAAAAAAAGTAGAGACACAAAGCGTGGAAACTTGTATGCCTTCTAATAAATCATTATTTTGAAAGGAATACATTTACTGACACACATTTATCATTTCGATTTCATGATCTGAAGAAGCATACTAGTCCTAGCTAATCCTGATTTGTTCATCCGGCTTGTATTTACGTACCAGCAAAATATGCTTAGAAATGATCTTACAAATTAAACCATATTGCGAGTTTACAGACTACCTGCTTTAAGACTATGTTTCTACCGTATGTTTTCATCCAGTTTTAGATCAGTTAATTTCTCTTGTAGTAGTAATATGCGTAGGCTATTAACATCACCTGATAGTTTCTATATACAAATAGATTCTTAGACTTAAAAGTGTTTCGTTTTCACTTGGTTCAAGAGAATTGGCTAAATTTCCAATCAAAGACTACTACAACAGGTGTTCGACAAGAAAGCGCGTAATCTTCCATCCATTCTTATACGTGCTATAGGCTTTAATCAACTATTTACTAAGTTATCCAAGTAAGATAAAGGTTGTCTCCGGTTGGTTGCTTCAAATTGAGATTAATTATCTTCACCGAAGAAATTGGTGAGTAATTCCATTGATGCTTTCGGTCGACGCCATATTGTAAATTCTAAGAGGGATCTGTGTAGAGATGAGGAAATAATGCCCTCCAAGTCGTTGGTTATTTTTCAAATTTGTAATGCGTAACCTGAACCAACAACTGATCTCCTTTATATAAATTATACATTTGTCAAAACCACTTCGTTTTGGAAGTGAAGACCCTCTCAGTTTTCGCTGTGTTCTCACCAGCTTTCCCAGTACATACGACACCATGATTAATTTTTTGTTCTTGTTTTGTTTTAAAAAGTGTTTTTCCCTCCCTCAAAACAGTTTATTTGTTTGAATGTTTGTTTCTTGATTGATACATACAGTATTGTATCAATGGTCACCATTGTTGTCTTTCGCTTTTGTTTACAGTTAGAAAAAGAAAATTTAATCGCTAATTGGATACATTCTATGGAGATCGGAATGAAAATTAATGTCACAAACGAACCGCACGGTGTCGAATTGTGTTTTCCCGCGTCCTATTTGTCCTATTAGAGGAAATAGTAGATTGCGTGCCGCGGTGTAATATTGCAAATCAAGCCCTATGACGATCGTTTGACCCATCTGATAATATTGAAGCGAAATTGTTGATGGGGTAACGCAGTAAGGTTATGAGTTCATCTATATATATGTAAAAGGGAATTTGTTTATATGTTCGCTATAGGAAACCAAGCAGTTAAAATTACAAATTTTATGATAACTTGGTGAAAAGCATTTTTACACGTGGTGCTATTCATTTTGTATTATGGAACCAACGAAGGGTCGAAGAGGCTGAAATCCTATTTATGATCTCTAACCTGGCCCATCCCTAGCGTATAAATTAAGAATCTGATTCACTATAGATATGGTCATTATTTTTATTCATACTTCAACATATTACTTGGTCAGGAGCCTACGTACAACTAGGAGACCGTGGCGTGGCCGTGGTCCAACAAAAGCTCTGAGGAAATCAACTTTGAAAAAAAGGTTGGGTCCACGATGCAGATATCTGTCACGGTGCCTGTTACCGCAATCAGTGGTCCTGTGGTGAGACAAACACTCCTTGACACATACAAACTCCCCAGCGTCGTTCAAATACTTTTACCATTGCAGCCAGTGCCGTATTATTCTGTTTAAGCCGTATCACTTAACTATCAGGTTTTAGAAATGCCAATATCGACTGTCTAGTCATTTTTTACTTGTAGTTAACTATAGGAAAGGCTAAATTTTATTTCCCTAAGAGTAAGCTAAGCAGACAACATCTCACTCGCTGTGGCGCCAGAAATTTGAACAATTAGTTACGGATGATTGTTCAAACGAAACACTGTTTAAACGTATACATCTTTACATGTTTGGCCCAATAACATGTTTATGGTTGAAGAAAGCATTACCGCATCTATAAAGGCAAATATGGCTTAATAAATATCTTATCTTTTTCAAGTTTAGTAAATTAAATTGAAACCGACTAAGCGGCCATGTTATTTTAAAACGGTCATCACCCATAATTTCATCCTGTCTGTCTCCCCAATGTTTTATTTTGGGGGAGTTCGACGTTCAGTCGTTTGACCTCGCTGCGATAGCTTTTTGTACACCCCAGCCATTTTATCACCTCTCTGACCCCCGTTATCTTTCTGCGTTCCAGAGCACCCCATGCCGGTCCATCGCTGTTATGGAAACAAGCACGAGTGTTTACTGGCATCATCCAGCACTCACTTTTACCTTAAGGTTAAAACGCTTTGTATAAAGCGTTTATTCAGCGCTTTGTTTGCTGTATGTTCATCCTCGTTAAATGATTTATCTTACGATCATCAACAAATGTCTTACGTCTGTCTGCTATTCAGGGTAATGAACCGAACCAGCTATCATTTCCTAGATTTTACTGTCGATGCTAAAAAAATTGACAAAATGGCGTCCAATGTTTCATAATAATATATCGTGAACCACCTACAACTTTTAACGAAAGGGATATTAATGTTCCAGGGGTATCTAGCTACCTATACCTGGGACGGTGGGGTACTTGTTTTTGTCACCCTCTATTCTGTTATTTTATCTAAATAGTTCAAAGTTCATTTGAGGATCATAATAATTATGGTAACTGCCCGTAGAATATCTAATATATTTATAATATCTGATATTTCTGTTAAAAAAAACTTTTTATCTTGCTATTTATTATTAAGTGATTTACGTTGGATTCACGTAATGTTCACGTAATTTAATAACAAACTTTGCTCTGACGACGTCTAATTAAATCTAAACATGGAAAATCTTACATAGTGCTTCACTGCCTAATTAGCAATGTAGTCTGCCACCCTATCTTTCCTTCTAGTATGGCGCTTGCGGGAGATACATTTGAATCTAGGGGAAGGTGCTAGTTCTTTAGTTCGCGAGTATACTTAATCCACATTCTTATATAAGTTTTCTTGCTTATTCCTCTATAATATTCTTCGTAGTTCATTAGATTTTATGTCAGTCTAAGGAATTTTTCATTAAATTGAATCTAATATGTTAAAATTATAAAGATTAATAACTACCACAGATACCTGATATACCTCTTATATACAAAGTAACTTAGACTAAATGAAAGACTCAAAGCCAAAAATCAGTTAGAAACATAAGCCGAGGGGATATCCTCGCCTAATCATTACATAATTTCCAGCCGTCAGTCGGTAAGCGTAGCTAATCCAAATTATTGTTCGCTTTGACGCTTTTTAATTCGATTGAAGAGTAATTACTGCCAATTAGTTGGGTATCGAAGGTCGGTAGTTGGAGGCAGCATATACTGAACACACCAGCTGAGGTATAGGTTTCTAATTATGTTTGATTAGTTATTTACGGATACCAAACAGAATACGACAAAAAACATTTTCAGTGGCCATATTAAGGATGTTAGTTAATGATATCAAATCTTTTTCCAATCTGTCATTTGAACGATCTTTATTTCCATTCGAAAAGTACGTTTAATTATTTTTTTCCTGTCCCTGCTCTTTCTGTTCTGCAGTATCTTCATTTTATATAGACAAAAGAATTCACAGCTTCATATACGTTCGAAGTACTTAGGTTATTAACGATCTAAATCCGTTTAGGTTTCCCAACTGATTGTATTTCTAAACCTATCAGTCAGCAAATGCCCTATAATTACTCGATGCTCTGTCAGCGTAGGTGCGTGAAACAACCTTTCATAAGCTGGGCGATGAGTCTCCACCAGATATTGAAGATTAGGGAGGCTTGGCCTTGCTAACCTATTAAGAATTTTACAGATTTTTCGGCATTAAGATTAGCTAAGCATAAACCGCATCCCAGTTTTAACCAAAAGTATCCGTCTAATTGTCCTATATTTACGCTTTGCGCTGAAGAAAGTTTTTTCTCGACCCTGGACCCTGGAAATCGGATGATGAAAGTTATTTTCTATTACGTTTCTGAGGTGGCATTTGAAAATCCAGCATCACATTGATTGGTAATCTCATTTACATCGAAAAATGACTAACAACTGACATTCAAAATCTCGAGAAATTCGAAAAGAAATTCAGATAACGTACGTCTCTCAGATTTTTTAAAAATAATTTTTCAATCCATGAGTTCTTCCTTCAAGGGGGATAGTTGCAAATGGTTGTAGTCTAATTTATTTATGTTTAGTTTAATTTATTTATTTATGTGGTCTTACTTAACTCACTTGGTAATAAAGTCAAAGAAAGATATGAAACTTACTTGGATTCTGGCTTCAATCAGATCCAGCTTGAGAGCCAACGCTTCTCTCATGAATATATCAGGATAATGTGTAGTTTGGAACGCACGCTCCAGTTCTTCCAGTTGCCATTGACTGTAGTTGGCTCTTGCTCTCCTTTGTTTCGATGGTTTCGAGTCGTCATCTGTGTAGGAACAGGTTAGCGTTAATGTCTGCATTAAAAATCCGACAATTGCGTACTATGTTGAGATTTTTAGAATGTACCGCATGCCATATCGATCATAAAAAAAACCTCTGACTACATTTGTAAAGAGATTTAAAACTGGCCTTGGAAAGTGTTGTGTATATTAATATAGATCCTGGATTGCGGAAGATCACTTAATTATATGTTGTGGTTTCATGTGTCAGTTAATTTAGGTTCTCAAAGTTTCCCTATATCTGATTTATGTTGTGAGATATTTTGCTCACAATCAAACTCAACGGTATAGTCCGTAGCTAAAATAAGAATCACCATCCTGAAAAAATCCGAGTCCCGTCACAAAAGAGTTAAGATTCGCGACTCCAGGTGTTCGACATGACGTCGTAATCTTTGTTTACTGTTTGCTATGTCACGTAAGATTTGTTTTGACTCTGTTTGACATTTTGTCAGCCGCCGAAACGAACCAGAGAGATTTCAAAACATTCATTCTCGACCATGAAGCGTTTGCCACGCCGCATTAGAGATGCTGAAACATAAAATGGCGGTCGCAGGGGAGAGTGAAATTAATGATTTATTATTGTTTGACTTAATAGAGTTCGAGCATTGTGCTACTGTATTACGCTTGGCAATGACTCGTTTCATCAATAATAAACTTATTTTAAAGATCGGAGATCCGTCCGGTATGAATTTGGCGAGCATTGGCTGAATTAGTGTATTTGATAAAACACATCCTTACTGATTGTTTCTAGTGATTATGCATAGGAACATGTAAACTTACTGAACATACGGAGCTAGAGAATATCGGGTTCCAGTAGCTATTTGAATTGAAATGAAAGTATTTAATGAAAGATTACAAGGGGATGTCAACGAATTAAATATAAAGTAAATGCGTGTAATATTATTAAATTGTCATGTAAATAATATTACCCTGATAGCTCACAGTTACGTTTTGATGGGCGTATCCTTTACAGATTTCGCAATAGGTGGCACGAATCTTCACTATGATACTGGATGAGAGTAATCAATTTCTTTAAATTGTCTGCTATAATAATTACACGTCTAGGTAATCTAGGGACTAAATGATAAGATGTGCCAGTTAGTTGTACTCTTTTATAATTTACGTGCTCGGGATTTTCTTTAGGTTTTACAGTAGAGAAGCCACGTTGTTAGTTGTTCACAGGCGAGAGCAGGTCTTTGTTGTAATGGTGTTTCCTTAGTGAAATAGATTTTAAGCATCTAGAATATGCAGTTCAGTGAAGTATTAGCTGAAACGCTTATCAAAACGAGAATCGATATGTGTATGTCACGAATCTGATATAGTAGGTGAAATTGCCGTAGAAAAAATGGATTGTATCATCTCCCTTGATAAGTGCTGCGATCTCAGTTCAGTACCCTGATCTCGGATGTGATATCGTGGTCAAAACAAAATACCCTCAACTGTTTAGAGCAAACGTTCGTTGGGGATTCGCGGTGAAAGTTCTAGCGTAAAAAATAACTCGTAGTATTGGTTGTGCTTATGTTTTCGTTGGAAAATAGATGGAGGAATTTAAATACAAACATCGCAAGTTTTCCATGACTGGGTAACTTCCTGACATGTCGCACAATTGCAGAGAAAAACTATTTGCTACTTAAGTAAACTTCCATTGAATTACCTGAATACGTGGCGACCTTGAATAATACAGATACTGGCTAGCTCAGTTTCTCATGTTATTTCGCAACAGACAAAAAAATACCGACATTATTTGAAAGTTACATTTTTGCCATGCTGAAGTTCTTTTTTAAAAGGATGGCTTTATTTGCCATTAAGCTTTTACGCTTCCAGGTCTTTTTAATAAGAAGAGGCCTTTGCCCTTTCATCTCCGGGCATCTTAAGAAATTTTTAGCTTTTCGGCCGCGCGGCTTTAGTGTTTTAGCGTAATTAGAGTGCTATCAATCACGAGAAATAGACAAATATCCGAACATTTTTCTCACTTTAAGAAAATGATGATGTCAGCGCACGCGTGCTTACATGAAAATGCCTAAAGCTCTCTGGTTATTTTATATCATAACAACAACAACTTGAAGCGGGTGTAAATAAGTAATGTAATAAAAGAATTGAAGAGGGTGTACATAAGAACATCCACAAAACACACTAACACACACTTGTATAGTTGTATGCTATGTCATTTCCGAGGTCTGTCTAGAGGTCAAGGTTCCATGTCGTTTTTTTGTGTGAACATATGGAGATTTACATGAACGAAATAGGTCCATTTGTTGGAGATATATATATATATATATATATATAGTAGCACTATCGTTAACACCGATGTAATATGATACCAAGATTAATCGCCATTACTACATGGCTCCCAAGTTCCTTTCTTTCCTGTACTAAAAAACATCATTGCCAATATGTAGCCAAGTTTTTAGACTCCGACCTACATTAGTATATGATCTGGCCTGGCCCTTTGTGTAATGTCATTTTATTTTTCGGCATCAACACCAACCCCCCAAAAACCGGAACGACTTTCCAATATATAAAATTAATTAAACGAAGATGTTTCCATATAAATTATCCGTATGTAATCAATTTATAATCTCCGTGTTATTATTTTGTTATATAACTAAGTTTTATCAGTAGAATATTTTATTTCTATTGTGTGATTGTATGTTCGTGTGACAATGTACATAGCAGGTGGTTTAATGGAAGATGTTACTATTTTAGATATATAGACACCGGGTACCGGCAATTCTTTTGGCGTTTGGCAACGGGTTGTTTAGGCTCAATTTGATTCTAAAATTAACGTTTCGCATTACGTTATACGCATTGTATGATTCACCAACTCTCAAGTCAAAATAAAAGTTCGCAGGAGTCAAGTTCGTAAGTTCATAGGACAAAATCCTCTCGACTCGACACTCAAGTGCAAAATGCATTTTTGTCGCTATTTTAGGAATTCTTTTATATACATCGACACTGTCTGTGTCTAATGGTTTCCCTTCTTGTTGAAATAGCATGCATTATTAGGTTCTTGATACCAAATAGTTGGCCAGCGGCCGTGGCATCCAACTATTGAGTTTCCCACGTATATTCTAACGTTACCCACACGTGCTCGAATTAACAATTCAGGGTCATGTTTTTATTTTCGATGCTCAAGTACATGTTGTAATTTACGGGGTTCTGGTGAGGCGACCCTGCAACGATTCACAGGAATGTAGGGGTTCGTAGTAAGAACATGCCTTGTAATCTTCCATGCCTCACAGAGCCTATGCAATGCATGTTTAATGCATATAACAATGCACGTTTATACCTTATTGTGTTCTAACATTAGAATATCGATAATACGCGATGCCTTCGAAGTGCCTGCTGTTTACTCAATGATCTTTTTATGGGAATTAGTATCCAATGTGGATACTACATGCGCAAACGCCAATTCGTCCGGGACGTTTTATCTGTAGGCTAGTGTTCGGGTTGCTTCAGACTGTTGAAAGTAGAACCATAGTTGTGTAGTATTCTATACTTATATTATGTCGTATTACGTTGTTTTGAGTTGTTCTAGTTAAGGATCGTATGACTGAAACCAGTTTTGTAACAGAATGCTGGCGATTTCGTAACACCTGGAAAGTTTCCAGATCAATGAATTCGATTGCAAGCGCCATTTTGATCCAACAAATAGCAAAGATCGTAGAATTTTTATGCTACTGGTTCTAGTAGTTCCATCTTTTACTTTTTATATTTGAATACTCTAGAATCTCACTAGATATTAGAATCGCAGGAATTGCACAACTTTTTTATGTTGTACATAAGGCTGTTATATTACGGCAGTGATATTCAACTTTTTCACGCAGAAGCAAATTTTGAAAAGTACTTTTTTGACGCTTCCGTAATCAACTTGTAACTAGTGAAAACGCTAGCTTTAAGCCAACGTTATTTCGTAAATTTTTTAGATAAAATTCTGAAGTCACACCTATACTGTTCGGGAAAGACTGGTAGAATGTACTAGAAAATGATTTACAACCTATCAATAAATAAATAAATGTAAATATTCGAACACAAGGAAGCACAAATATATCAACAACAAAAAAATACATCTACATGCTGAATAACTGTGTGAAGAATCCGTTTTTTGTAGGCTTGTTGGCTTATATTGCCTTCGAGTTGAAGGAATATTATTGTATAACGCATTAGCTGGCCTTCGAAAACCGTTGTTTAATTTGTTAGCGGTAGGTAGAAAGCGACATTGTGCGTATCGGGTATCTGATAAATCATCCGCTTAGTGGACGAACCGTATCAACGGAACGAAGATAAGGAAGTAACCTTCGATTTTCAGTTTTCGGTTTGGAAAAACTTCAATGTTTTAGTCGTAAGCTAAGGAAATGGTTATCGATTCTGGATTGTTGGACTTACTTGACTAGGGGTATAGTGGTAACCAAAAGACAGTGCTTTACAGAAATACCTAAGCGGGTTAAAGAAACATTACACACCTTCTTCCTCTTATTATAAATATTTGTTATATATATATAATTTCGCAGTAGACACACTATTCCTGTGCAAAATTGCACGATCTGATCAGAATTCTTGTTTATTCCTACAAACACCGATTATTGTTGTTGTTGACGTTGAAACACCGCCTTGTCTTATTTAGCAACCGCAATCTTGTTTTTTCAGTTTCAAGCTTGGAGATTTAACCTTATCATTATTATTGAGGTATTATTCCTAATCGTGTATAAGTGACAGTGTTATATTAATAACATTTCAGGTGAGAAATTCCCATTAGACGGAGATCAAAATTCGTTTACAATAATGTCGTTTGTCTTCAATCAGAGAAAATTCTGACTCTCTATAATAATCGCAGTGCTATAGCATTTTTTTGGACGTTTCAGTCGCTCGCATGGTTTGGGATAATCCTGTCGACTCGGCTGAATAATTATAGATTCTGATTCGGATGAATATGCTTCATTATCAGGATTATAAACACGAGTCTGTTTGATGAGGTCATATCGATAGATCTCGACTGGTATAGGATTAGGATTAAACCTAGTGAGAAATGGTCTCCGATTTTTGATGCGACATTTCATTTCGTAAGTTGTTTTGTTGGTGTTGTTGTTTTTATTCCGTTTTATAAGATGTCTTGTCACTATTACATGAAGGCTTATCCCACTGATCGACATCATGCTCATGGTTATCGTGAAAATATTTCTTATTAATCGAAAAAAAATCAATTTTCCTAAATCTTACGTCTTACTAAAACAATGTTTAGTTAGATGATGACGTACTCAAAAACACATTTCCTTGCAATGTCATATATGGTCTATATGTGTATAAACGAAAGTTTGTATATTTGTTTGCTTTAGAAAACCAAAGGATTGAACTTCCATATTTCAAAATAACTTCATTTTTAACACAAAATTTCATGGTGATTTTTATTTTATATTTTTAGCCAAATGAAATGGGAAAGGGAAGGGGGTGGGTTCCTTTAGCCGATAAAATAAAGGACTTGCCAAAATTTTGAGCAATTGAATGAAATGTGTTGTATTTCAATACATCTTGTTGTTAATTAGAATACGTGGAAGCGATTTACTGTGAAAATAGTACGAAAACTATAATTTATTATTCGATAATTATATTTTAATATTTTGCATTCTGATTCCCAACAAACATCTTGTATAGAATAAGTTAGCGTAAGTTAGATCGGCAGAACCGTGCGAATCTACTGTTGTATGTTATAAACCTTACCCAGAACATTCAAAATACACCATAATTATCTCACCGTAACTTGTATTGTAGTCTCCTCCCATTCCTGTAAATCCGGCTGCTTGCGAAGCCATCATCAAAGCCTGCTTACATGGATCAGATGGCATGTAGGTATGCATAAATCCGTCGTAGGCCGAGTACATCGCGGCTGGATGATGATGATGGTGTGGGTGATGGGGTCCTGGATAATAGTTCTGCGGGCATGCGGGGGGACTAGCTCCGGTCGAAGGCGAAAGAGAGAATTGGTGCGGCCGATGGTAGAGAGGCGGCGGGTAAGTCACCATCGAAGGTGGGGGTACGATTGACTGCGTACTATACATCGTGTTACATACAATTATTGGATAATCCCGATTCAAGTACTGTTAGCGGTTCGAGCACCTAGTTGAAAAGGAATTATTGATAAGTTGAGTGAATAGGTAGATATAGTGAAATAATTGCAATCACGTCGGGTATGCTGTAGTATATAACTCGAAAAACAGTAATCTTCCTTAACCACTACTACCATGCGGTATTATCTTACCCGACCCAGAGCTATTAATCTTTCATCGATATAGGTGGGTCTTTTTTATATTTAACTTACACGAGTGAACTGCGTGACTACTACTAACGATTGAAAAAATCATATTTATTGCTGGAGGATTCGTGTGCACTTTGCATAAATTTTTTAAGAAATCGCTAGAAAGGCAAAGTGAATCCAAAATTTCTTTCATATTTAATATTTGATACAAAAGCATAGCAATACTTCGCAATTTTTCGCTTCATTATCTTTTATTGTTCTAAAGTAATTGTCGCGCAAATGCTCAAGTTTAACCAACATTATATCGGTTTTCATTAGTATTTTCAAAAATTAGACAAGAGAAAATTTTGCTACTTCTTCACATTAAAAACAATTCCATAACACTGACTCTTGAACCCTCCCTTTCTTCTACCCATCGTAAACCTAATTACTATCTGCAATTTTCTGCTTTCCTTTCATTAATTAAACAAAATTGCTATTAATTCCCTAATTAATCTACTTTAGTAGAGCGGTCCCTTTCTTCGGCTCACAGTTCAAAAATCATAGTTAACATGGGGCAGCCTGATTAGGTTTTCAACTGTTCGTAATGAAGTTTGCTAATCTCATCAGGGCTTGCCTCTAAGCATCAATTAACGTTCCCAAGCGACACCATCCTGAGCTCCACAATGCTTCACTCCACTAAATTACCAAACGAACGAATGAATGATTTCGAGACCAAACCGACGGAGTAAAAATATCTTCTGTCGAGTATAGTTTCCAAGGCATCAACAGCCAGGCTAGAGAGCGGTGCGAGAGAAGAGTGCGCGGTAAATGTAAGTTACTGCGGTGAAGTTGAGCGCTCGGAATATGAGGGATGCGAAGGATTGGCTGTTTTTAACCGTTCTTAATTCCATATCGGCGTAACATTCATTAAACTGTTGAAACTAGTAATTCTGAGCTCTACTAAGAAAAAGCGCTAAACAGCTTTTTGGCTGGGAGAAGGAAACTCTTAGTATTAGAAGCAAATCCATTTTGATCCACTGATGGGAAACCATATTTTCTTGCGTTCTTTGATATAATGCTGATTCTGCGTTATGCACCATAGAAGTGAGATCATTCTGAAATTTAGTTAATGATAATGAAGAGTTCTATTAAAAAAACAAATTCTTAGATAGAGATTCTCAAACTGAGGTACGCACCTTTCGCAGATATACGAGTTTCCGATGCTGTTTTGTGAGTTAATGTCTAACGGCGTCTGTCAATAACTAGAACTGAGTTGGAAAAATCCAAGATCGTCGATCTCATTAACCACAGCAAAAAACACCATTTAATTCAGTTAGTTACTACATGTTTTTAATATGTAAGCTATCATTATACCACTTTACATGCCTGGGGTAAGATTACATCATATAAGGTAAAGTATACAATTTCAAGGTAGTCTGCATAATGTCAAAAATTGTTTTTTTTCCGGTATAATTTCGGACATTATTAATTTCCAGTATTATATTCCAAAAAAAAACATTTAATTTGGTGTGAAAGCTATTAGAAGATTAATATGCCCGTCAGAAAAGTCGAAAAATGAGATACTATTACTTTCCTAATTTCCATTTATTTGATATAAAAAACCTTTTCTATTATCTCTTACGGAGATTCTCATTTGCTTTTCTTTAACTTAACATTGGAAGTTTCACCCCCTAACAAACCTAATTGCTCCTACTACCCATCATTGAATTTGAGGATTGCCAAATTATATAATAGTCACCCTAGTACCAATTTAGTGCGAATTGGATGTAGATTTAAATAATTGAAGTAGAAATATTGTACAAAGACCTCATCTTACCTCATCCTAAATTGGAATCGGTTTCTCGAAAGTACATAAATGATTTTTGTTTTGAATATTTTGCACGCTAGTGCTAGCGTGTGCCGTGTATATAGAAAATTCCTTTAGTGAAAATTTTTATACGCTTTCATAGAGGCCAACTCAAAAATCGTATTTTTTTCAAAAAATAAATCGTAAATGAAGCGAGAAATCTAACTGAGTATCGGCTATGTCACCGGATAATGTGTTTACCCCTTAAAACAACAAACCGTTTTTGTTTAGCGGACTTTCACCGGGGCGCACAGCTCATGAAGATCTGAGCCCCAAGTCGAATAACTGTAATACTGTAGCGTTGGAAATCGCGGTGAAAAAGGGAATAGGGAAAAGACTAAAACAAAAACACATCTGAAAAGAATGAGCGTGACGGCTAAACACAAATAGCGACATTACTCAAATACAAACTTCGGAATAAGATTTTCAACCCCAGGTGTTCGAGTATAGGGGTGGCGCACATTTCACTTTGTACATCTTTGGCTTTGTGTAGAATTTTTGTTTGTTGACCAAAACGGAAAAGAGTCCCGTGCTTTTTTGATTCATGTGCAAAATCTATTGATTGCTAGAGTGAGCCATATGAGTGACAGTTCGCGACGTTTGGCGCTCGGTTGCCTCTAATGAATGGGAAAGCGGATGATTATTCACGACACCCCCGTATGACTAAATAAAGGTCGCATTGATTAATTATTAGATTTGATTCATGGTAATAAGGCGTGTTATGTTAACGCAAACAGTTCGACACAGGTGAGAAGCTGAGCGTTATGTAACTCCTGGTATGTAGCTGTTGCGAGGCCTTTATAAAAGTCTGATAATGACATCCTGTGTCGAGTGAGAGTTATGTGGATAATTAAGATTATACAGAATAAAAAAAGTTACTAAAACAGTGATTTAAAATTTGAAACAAAAACTGCAAAGTTCAATTTATCCTCTTTTATATTTATAAAATGATTCATAAAGGCAGAAAATTAGCTCGTAATTAGCTTGTGTGACTCGTCAACTAATTCACTTACATCAGTGAAGTTTGTCAGTAAAATGACAAAGTGCTCCATTAAGAAGCATAATGACGTAGGCGTAAAACAAAGAGTCAAATTTATTATTTGACTTCATAAAAACGTGAAACTGCATCAAATATTTATATTTAAAAAAAAATGGAACGCTTTCATATATTTATAATTCCAAGTTTGCTGAATTTATTTCATTTTCTTTAAATTGTTCTCTGGAATTCTATCGAATTAGGATTAATTAACTACAGTCGTTTCCCGTAAATCAATGCTTTTATCTTCAAGACTTCTCCGGACATGTAAAGCAATTACTTTACAACAATAGTAAGAAAAAACTAAATGTAAATATTAAGAGATAATTTTGTATACATAGATGTTTGGTTAGTAAGTTAATATCCATCGTCTTCAGCAAAAGGATATTACAATAATGTATTTGAAATATTTTGTTACGGTACACATCACTTCTGTTGTACCACATCTCATATATTCCAGTATTTATGACAAGCTACGATTTTAAATATCTTGAAACAATCTACCAACTCAAATACGGTGCCAATGTCATCTTTATAAGTTATTGGCGAGCATTTCCCTATGACGCTCTTACCTCTCCACATATTTCCGCCATATTGTAACTGGAGCACGATGTTTACATTGTAGGTTTCCGCTACCGTGTGCGTTAAAATACTCGATTTTAAAGAGTTTAGACACAACTATTAAGTACTGTAGACATTCCTTGTATTGTGAACTAATGAAGTGAATTATATCACTGATGCGTTGTAATATTTCAATCTATTTCGAATTGTTGCACCATGACTGGTTTGACTTAATCATTTTTGTTACTTGATATATATTATTTATATGAAAGTATATGGATGAAGATGGAAGATGGAATTTTAAAAATTTAAACTAATTTCATATATAAAAATATGTGATAACATACGCTTTCATACCCTTTAAATTCTAGTTGGTAAAGTCAGTGTAAATTGCAAATATCTCCTGTACTGTGCGCAGTCAGATTAACATAGGAGAAAATGCTACGGACCCCGTGCTTTCTGGGCACATCAAAATCACCCCAAACCCGGGATAACTGAATTAGCAAATAGCGAAAGAAGATGTTTTTAAAATTCAGGGTCCCCTTCATAACATATGTTATAGACCATGGACTAGGTTAATTCGGCCCCGATACTACGACGTCAATAAAATTAGATTAGCGGCATTTAAATCCGGCTAATGTGATATCAGATGACATTCGATAGCAAAAACTAACTTTAATTGCTGTTTTGTCAACAAGTTAATGAAATTGTTTAGACTGGTTTGGTGTTACAAATTAAATTTCTGCTCGGTCGTCAAGATTGGAGTTTAGCTTGTTAGAATTTATGTTATTACCATAGCACAGATTCTTTATAATTCAGACGCATCGAACGAGGGAAAGGAACCAACTCCTATTTCAACTTGACTTTAATTCACCCATGGAATTTAAACGTAAACACATATATCAGATAACTTTAACCATGACGTTTGATGAGTGAATTGTTTGCTTTTCGACTGAAGTTTTTATCAACAAACATGCTCAAAACGCCGTCATCCCGTTTGCATTCAACTTGTTGACAGTTTACGATCTCTATGATAAAATATGAAGTTATGTAAATTATGCAACAATATTGTGTGGTTTGGTAGTGTCGTTTAATTGTTTTCATCATCATCGGTGAAATATTAATAATATTTACTATATAGAATCTGTACACAATTCAGTATTTTAGTCCCAGAACATTGTGTCCCCGGGCCCGAGCTTCCTGTGGGAGGGGAAGGGGAAGGGGATAAAATCCTACTTGAGACCTAGGCTCTAGGCGATGTAACTGAAAAAGATTCAAATAAAGATTCATACCTAAGAGCTTATACTACAGTACCTACCAACGTTATTATAAGTTGTTACAGTGTGTTACTCTCGCATATAAAAACAAGCAACCAGCGTCCCACACGGTATATAAACAACTGCCTTCCGTGGTTACGTCATTTTAAAATTTACATTGCGTCTGCCATAACAAAACCTTTGTAATATTTTCACACTAAAAACTACCCACTTAGACAAACGGGGTACTTTCAGGGGTCGAAGGGTGGTCTATAGACGATGTATTGACACAATCGGTTAGTGTTACGATGGGGACGTAATCCGATTCCTATTTAGCTGTCAATAAAACTTCTCCAGTATTCGATGTATCGTTCGAACGTTCTTCTTGTTATTCAGTAAAGATAAGTGCCGGTTTCCAATTCGTCTTACAGTTTAGTACAACACATTATTAATTGATACAAAACGTTACAAAAAGGAAGAGTACACAATAGTTGGACTGGAATTTTTCTTGTAAGAGATCCTTAAGCAATCATGTATCTATTCTCTAATCTCGTGTATGTAAACAGTTGTTACGTTAGATGGGTGGAACCTAACTTGTACTGTTGTGTTTGGAAACAAAGAGTTCTGACTGTCCATCATGATGTGATTATGTAACCGTAACAGGCCTCACATTTGCATTCAATGTAGCGACCATATAACCTATCATAAAATTATTATCACTATTTTCATTTTTCGCGTATGCGCTAACAAGAAAATTATCCTGTTTTTTTGGAACTACCAGCTTCTGGTATTACTTCCATGTAATTTATTAGTTGCAATATTAGGTTATGTACGTTGTAAAATTCGAGTGTACCCTATTCGAAATCAACGCGAGTGGTCCATGTTAATGTCTATTCGTCATGGTAAGTATATATCCCAACATACGCACGGCTTCCTGGAGTAAAGAAAACAAAAAAAGGCTTATCCACTACACAAAAGACCTACCTGCTGTGCACAATTGTATTATGATGCAGTAGCCCATGTATTTCAAGAACTATGTTTACTTTTTCCTTTTCCCTTCGGAAATAACTTCGTTCATTTGTCTGCACGCTACCCAGCATATCTCTACATCTGCTCTGAAATACCTATTTTGAAAAGTCTCACTGTACTGCATGGATTTTTCGTATACAATTTGGTACTTTTGAGAACATATAGCTCACAAAAGCTATGCTCATCCTTTGTAAAAATGTGGTACCTATTTCCTCTTACTACTACCGATGTATGAATAAAAATGGCGACTGCAAATTTGAACTATGCCTGCCTTCGCAAAGTTCCGATAATTGTTACTCTCACCGAAAACTCACTAAAAATAACTTGGGAAATCGAGATTTCTGGAGTCGATAGAGTTTCGATAGTGTATTCGCCTGAGTGAGCATTTTTTCTTTAAGTTTACCTTACTCTGTATATACCTTCACGTACGTAGTTTGGCTTGCAATGTCAAATTGATACCTATGCTTGTATCGGGGTTTCGACATTGCATTATTTCGCTTAAATCCTAACTATACCTCGCAGAATCCCTAACAAGCAGTCTTGTCGCATAGTCCGCTTATGAAACACTGTTTGCATCAGCTAATAAATGCATACTAGGCGGCAGACAGGCTGACTTTTTAATGATCGATGTAAGCAAGTTAATCTGTCATGGGTGAAGGGGTGTTCAGCCAAAAGGACCATTCATCTTTTTTCATGCATTAGGCTTTATGATGGATTTGACTGGTCCCATAAACAAATGGATGATGCTTGCGGGTTTACACATGTACAACGACTTATTACCATAGCAGTTAACTGTTATAATCCACCTCTCATTCGACCCATTCTGTGGTTTGTTCTACTTTATCGGAGGGAGAGAAATACTTAACTTGGTAAATATACAAGTTGAACATCAGTGCAATAGTTACAATATGTGACGTCAAAGCGACTGTGGTTCAATAAAATTAAAATTCCAATAGATTCGTATAAGAGTAATAATAGTGAAATGAAAGAGTTAATTAAACTCCAATTGAAACAAAATAGAGGGATCAATTTCGTACATTAGTTTTTGTCCTCCATTTTTATCAAATAATCGTCTTCCAAATAATTATCTGTTGTCTTTTCGCCTTCCTCTGTCTAATTTTAACATTATTGCCTAGCGGGAGATATTGTTCGGTACAACTTGCAGTTAATTGGTTAATTGTTTCCACAGTGGGGTAGATTAGTACCAACAATCTGTAACAGTAAACCCCAAGCCGTGACGCTTCTGTACGTACCCAATATCGCGAAACGGTTGGATTCGAGGGGATTTAGCACAGACTGTTGCCTTTTCAAAATGTGCCACTCATTTGGACATAACCGATTGTCTAGTAGCGCTTTCAACAGGGCAAACATTACAAATCATGCATGGAACAGACTTTCACCGCCCAGAGAGAGAGAGATTCGATATATAAAAATACCATCCATTTCACAACCCACCAGTAATCTCATGTTACTGAATAACAGGTACAGCACAATAGCTACCATAGATTTAAATGGAAGATACGGTCACAGAAGAAACTCAGTAATCTTGCCATTACTTCATCGATTTTAATCGTCGTAATTAGGTCATAAAATCGAGTCACAAGTCAAGTGAATCTCTACTACTTCATGTCAAGTCAAATGATTTACTACTGTAATTACAGCGTTTCTAGTTGGGTCATAAATTCACATGCCCCACTGCAACAATTTACAAAAATTCGTATTTATTTTTTTGAAAACAATAGTCGTTTATTGCGATTAAATACTTCCGTATGTAAGGTGATAATTACGTGGAAAATATCGTTGCAGCAATTTACCTCCCCTCGTGAGGTGATACAAGGGGTGGTCGCCTCCAACACACTCTGGCTCAAGTCAAGTCAATTTTCTTGTTCTGCTGGTTAAGTTGAATAATTATTTCCTCCTGGAAATTACTGAATTGTGACTGAATCAATTTTCATTAGATCTGCGACTCCAATCAGAGTATGTAATATAAACAATGACAATATTATACCACCTCTCCCGTAACTCCTTTGCTTACCATATCACTCGAATCATGTTAGAAAGAAATATTCCTTTGTTGTTAAATCCGTGTTCTGACTGAGAGAAGATTGAAAGTGTTGATAGAAATCGAAAGAGGTGAATGTTCGTATAAATTTCTAAGATTTACTGACATGAAAAGATACCCGGGTTGGGTGAGGACCGAGTTTCATTGTTTTTAGTTTTGGATTCTAAGATAAGAGCTTTGTCGGACGTTCGGGGTTCGTAACGAGTGCTAGGGGCCGTGGGAACACGGATAAACTTGTAAATCCGAGCTGCCCCCCACTTTGATGCATCGCCGAAATAAATAAGTTGTAACCCTGGATTGTTGTAATCTAAGCTGGCTACAACGTAAAACTAGTTGGTTTAGGAAAGAATTTGCAGGATAATCGGTTCTTATATGCTTCACTTATCACCTGTGTGTAATTTAAAACAAACTAGTACAGTAAGTGTAAGTAAAAATTTCTACTGAAGCTTGATTGAATTTAAATATGAAAAACTGTATAAAGTAAACTATAGGCTGTATTTTTTGTAGTTAATCCTGTAAATATGAGCGAAACAGTTAAAATCATACTTTATGTGTTGAAATATAAGGCATTTACATATAGTCAGGGTTGCCATACCGTCCTTATTTCTAAGGTTTGTCCTTTATTTTTTGGCTTATTTTTTTCAGCAATATGCAACAATTTTAAATGCAAATTTTTCATATCGACTAACAAGGTATTTTAGCCTAATCAGTAATCTGCGTGCACACAGGTGTGTCGTGAGACGATGCTAGGTGTACCGCGGTGTATTTGGGTAGGGAAATCTTATTTTTTGCCAGTCGTCCTTATTTTCGGTTCCAGATCGATGGTAGCCCTGCGTATAGTATATAGCGGGATACCAGAAGGATAAATCTTCTTTTTTTCCCAAAGAAGGAGACCGCTTTATCTAATGACGTCACAGGAACTTGTCATAAACGGGAAATCCCTATATCACTACGTCACACACATTATTTGGTGTTATGATTTCTTCAGTTAAAATATACAACTGCCTAGTGAGTGTGAATTTTCAGTAAATATCAAAATAGAAATATTAGTTTCACGTCAATATTCATTATTCTGATGAAAAAATAAAACACCTATTTCGTTTCCTACCAGAATAAGATAATGCTACGGGTTAATAGACTCTAACAGAAATTATCATCGATTTAGTAATTTATAACCTTACAACTTATCGCCAGTGCCTATACGTCAAGCAAAATATATTACTCATTCGTTTTTAGATTACTGTACTCCAAGTCTTGTGCAGTCCCTGGAAAATTTTCGAGCATAAAACTTGACTGTTGTTGATATGGTTATAAACACGAACATTGTTTTTTTGTTTGGGGGAAGATAGTTATGGGTATCATATTATATTTACGTTGGTTTATGTTTATGATTATGTTCCGATAAGGCGAGCTACAATCCTCTGGTAATACCTGTTTATATGCTGTTCAACTGACACCGGTGAAACTGTAACCCAATACGTATGACTTATGGATGGGGTAAATTGGATATGTTGTTTCATCGCGGCTGGTTCTGCTGCTGCTGTTGCACTTTCATTGCGATAACCCAAAACTACTTAAAGATATAGCACTAGCTAATTATATGTAATGGTATCGTGTTTACGTAAAACTTTTACCCCAATTTATCAAGTTTAAATTTATTTCTTTTTTTTATGGGAAAAAGCGGCAAAAATAATAAACATAGTGATGTATATATCGCAAAACTGAATTTAATTAGTGGAATGATTAAAATAAATATAGAATTGATTGAATTTTGGAGTATTAGTAGCATTTTGCTGTGAAATTTCCAGCAAGAGGGTTAAGGTCATAATTCAACCCTAAACAAAATCTCACTATCGGAAGAGAGAAAATATGTCAATATGTATCATGCTCTTCTCTGCCTTCGTCGATTACATCATCTTGGTAAAAATGAGCAAATTGCTAATATTGGAACATGATGTTAAAGGCTTATCTTTTGCTTTTGTTAAATCAAAATCATTCATCCAATTATGCAACATTGAAATCATAACTGTGTAGGGCTGAAGTGTTTAAATAGATATATGCTACATCATATACATATACTACATCAGCCCGTGGGTTCGGATTCGTAAGTACTGTACAGTATGGTGATTTAACAGTCTAGTACCTGGCCCAGAAAACAATTAGTTCGTTTGTTAGCGATGAACCACATGTGTACGCCGTTGGAACTTGGTTTCCTTGCTTGTCGTTGTAGCGGTAATGTGTACTCACTGTAACGTAGTGACAATGAATTCCAGAAGTTGAATGTTCACAGGTGGATCGTACTAGTGATCTTTGTAGCTTGTTTTACCATATAGGACTTCTTTTTAATTTGGATTAAGGTTTTCTGGCTCTCTAGTCAATAATAAATACGCTTCCAAATCGCTTCGATGTAGCTTGTAGGATTAGGCGGCGGAATATAAGCCAGAGCCTTAACATCTCACTTCTTGATACAACCGAAGAGAATAATGTTTACATCAAGAATTGATATCTTTATTCAGCCTCAAAATCGCAACTGCACCATATTCAAACAGGAACCCATGTAATTGTCTATTGAGTGGCTTTTCGTTAAGGTCATATGGGTTAGATTTTAAAAAAATGTTACCAATTTGGTGGCAAGAAAGCACGTCCTCAAATTTCGTGCTAGATGCCGCTGCGTCAGTTTGTCTTCCGTATATTGTCTGTTTTCATGACCCCGTTGGCCTCAACTCCTCGAAATACGGCGAACTGCATTATTTGGACAAGTGAAATCTATTAATCCGCTAGTTACATCTCGTATTAAATTATACTGAAATTTTTCGGCGAATTCCGTTTATTGATGAGAATTTTTCCTTATAGAAAATATAGATAAGCAAAACCTTCATTAGTAATTCGACAAGATAATCTGTTGCAGGATTGCACCAGGCGTCGGTTCACGTACTTTTATTTACAAATGAAATATTAGAGGAGCGCTGTGGTTTTGTGTAATAAGATGACGAGGTCAAAGTCATTAACTTTAGCTCATATTCGGAACTAACTAACTTTCTGTGAAGTGGAGCAAGCCCTTGCAAATGTACAAGTGAGAGCATCAAAGTCGCTGTTGTAAATAACATGTAATGCCATAATTTGTTAGTTAAAAGATTGAGGGGCTTGACCTCCTTTTTCAGTTGATCTTATGTTGAAGTTATGTTAAAGACCGTCGTCAAATGTATGGATACAATTTCAGTGCTTTCCACAGACCCTATTATTCATAGGTACGGCTCTGATCACAGAACAATGCTATATTAGAAACTTTGTACCCCCCTGATAAAATTATCTGGAGCCACAATACAACAATTCGTTTTAATACAGTATATTTAACTGTTCCCAATGAAAAGGCGCTTTTACAATGGAAAATAGCTGTGTAGAATCTAACTAATACTTATGGTGTACTAAAACATATTTTCGGAACATTAGCGACAGGATATTCATATAGATTATTTAGAATGAAGCCGTTTAACCTACAGACAGTGTATAGTGTTATGCGTTTTCCGGTTCAAACGATGCTTTGATGCCTGCACTACTACAGACATATTGTTTTCACTTTTCGCTCGTTAAGAACGTTAGAACCAAGTGCAGAGCAGCTGAATAATGTGAAGGTTGAATTCACGAACGTGTGAGTGTCACCATAGCTGCGCGTGTAACTAATAGCTTTTCGAGTTGAAATTTTTACCAGGTCTTGCACCTGTTCTTGGCCGAAATCCAACGTCATTTTGCTAGGCAGAAGGTTATCCGGCAACGCCGACCTCTTAATATATAAGAAGTATTGCCCGAAAACAACACTTCCTTAGTTTCTTTGTTACGGAATGAATTCGGAGTTCAAAAGGTTAAA
This sequence comes from Halocynthia roretzi, assembly GCA_013436055.1. Classification (NCBI taxonomy): domain Eukaryota; kingdom Metazoa; phylum Chordata; class Ascidiacea; order Stolidobranchia; family Pyuridae; genus Halocynthia; species Halocynthia roretzi. Next base: position 61,034 of record QRAM01000182.1, on the reverse strand, counting down.
CCAAAAAAGCAATTAGGCATTAAACAGTTTTTCTCCGCGCTACTAATCGCTATGTAAAGAATTTGATATCGGTATGCAATGAATTTGGCATATGGAAATTGTATATTTCACGACCATGTCTTTAAAGACGACTGTACTGTACTGAGCAGGTACTGGAATAAAGTCGCTTCGTTATAACGTTGATGAGAAATGTGAAATATCAATTCTCTATTCCCCCACGAGCATCTCAATTGTCACTGAAACATTTAGCAGTCAATGTTTTTGCAAGAGCCTACAAGTAGGCTTGTCGTACAACATATCCACTTCATCCTTGTAGAAATAAGTGCGTAACCGTTTCGACTAGCACACGAACTGTCTCCCCAGTTTAAGATTCCGTACGCCACCCAGCGGTTATTTTCTTCGCACATCAATGGACTGCCAGAAAAACCCTTTATAATAGGAACAAACTTTAGTCGGGTAATGAGAAAGTACATTTTGTAATATCGACGATAGAATGTGTATTTATATATTTACTTTGTACTCACATCGCAAACTTGTTGTTCAATTGGTTCAGATCTACTTTCATCAACAGCCTTTGAAATGATATTATCACAGATATTGTAGTTTACATCATATCTCAGACGCTTGTATCGTTTTCTACATATGATCGGATTTTCTATAGAGCTTTGGACATGAATTAGTGGAGTATTAGTTATATCGCGTAATTTTCCTGAATAAAATGGAAAAAATAAGTGAATTCATGGGATAGCGGTACTTGTACTACATTCACCCTATTATTACTAACCGCTCAATCCGTGTATGCCTATCATTCCCCATCCAGATAGCAGACATATCTTACCTGTCCTTGGTACAACGTCATTGTTAGGTAAGCATGCAGTATTAACCATATTCTTGGAATTTACTTTATTCTAAAGACGACGAAGTCGTTGTATATTGTATCGCCGTTTATAAGATGAAAAAGTGCAAAATAATTGATATACTATACCCTCAATCGAAGAAGCGCAATATCATGACTATTGAGAGCATTGTTGTAGCCCGGATGAAAAAATATTTCTTTGATTTCTGTCACATGATGAAGAATACCTTCAACGTTGTTAAAGTCATCCCAATCAAAGATCACGACTCTAAGGTGAATCAAACTGATTATTTACAATGCAAACTCTTTCAAAATGAAACATACCTCAAGTGAGGATTCCTCTCAACGCAGTGTCTTGCTGTCAATACCCACATTGGATCTATTAAAGTACCACCGCACACGCTAACCACTTCGTTGATCTTTGTGATGTTTTGTCTAAGTTTTCTGTTTCTTGCGGCCAGTTGCTTCAGAGACAGTTTGAGATCACTTTCGTTGGGATTTAAGATAGCTATGCTAACTACCCATGGATAGGAATGTGTTTCGTAATCTGTTACAAGAGTTATAGAGAGTTTAATTTACGTCAATCATTATGTTGCATCTTAGTAACTTACGTTTACTCGTGTTCATCTGCTGGAAAGTACTCAATCCGCAGTTGTACTTGAGATAATCCGCTTGCTTATAGGCTGGTTCAGTAAGACGATTTGAAGAAAATTTAGGGAGATATCCAAATAGAAAATCGTATTCTGCTACTGACAAAATGTTTACAATCTTTTATTATCTCTTAAACTTATTACAGGGAATGACTTTCAAAATCTTCAATATTGACCTTCCCCTGGTTCCTTATATAGTTGTAAGCCATTCTGATAAGGTCGACGCCGTCCATTGAAATCAAATTCTTTGAACGCAGTTACTTTCTGTTGTTCTAAATTCAGTCAAAAAATAAATTATTAAGAAAAAAGTATAGTTAACGGTGGAATTTGTGTTTCCTCATTGCAATACATTACAACGCCTACCAGAATGCTTACCTAATTGTGTACGGTCGAATTCGAAAATTCTCTTATTTTGATCACGGTGAATGGTAAGTGCAAAATATATTTGAACTAAAAACAATACACCAATAGACCCGTTATTCACTGGACGCAATATTGTATAACAGGGGTCTACAAACTATTTTTTGGGAGTCAGCATGATATGATTGAGAATAATGAAGAAGTGATACGGTTTTACTAATAACATAAATAAATGATAAAGCGAATTCAAAAATTTAACTTATTTCATCCCTTTTTATTTAAATAATTTGTAGAAATTTAATTTTAATATGAATATATATTTGTTCTATCGGACCGTATAAAATCTTTCAGTGATTTCGTTTTCACCCAAGGGTCGTTAATTTCGGAGAACCCGGCTGTATAACCACCGTGGTTTACCACTGACTATCTAGTATTCTAGTATGCTAGATAATTTACAGTTTTACAGATTTTTTTCAATCTTACCTATGATGAGGATTACCTATGATGAGGATAGCTGCTATCTCAGAAAGTAGTATGCACAACGATATGACAATTAGTTGTCTTTTCCCTAAAGCATACCTCATTCCGTTCAATATCGAAATGTAAAAGACTTCACTCCTGGTCCTCAAATTGTTTACTGAAAGGCTGAAGACTAGGCTTCGTTGTTCTGTACTTATGACGAAATAATTGTTGTTATTGTTTAAATTATCTGCGTTTGAGTTGGATGGATGTGTGTAACACAGGAAATTAATTACTTGAGATTAAAGTTTATTCAATGCCTGCCTTTCTTCAAAACTAATCTTTGAAAGACAAATAGAATATATCTGATTTGCTGAGAGAAATTTATTAAAATTCTAATTACATTCATCTATATATCAGAAAATCAAAAAAGAACACATTCCATCATGGAAAAACTAGTATAAACAAACGTACTATACAACACTTTGACGTTTAAGCTTATAGATTATATGTTGAAATTGGCAGTACAAAGATAACTGTTGAAGTAATTATATATTCAATAAAAATCTTATTTTGGCCCATTTTCTGGTTCACCAACACTGATAAGATTTGGTATTTGAAAAAGTGGCTCCTCTGGTGGTGACGGTATTTCTTTATCAGTACATGAGTATCCTTGTATTCTCTTCCATGCTTTCTTGAGCAAAAATCTGGATTCTCCATCAATGTAAATGGATCTTGAATCATCAGTTCCCAACGGGACTGAAGGAGTCAATAGTATAAATTTAGCTTCTGCAAAATAAAGATAGAAATATAAATTCTACGAGTAGTACAAGGAATGTAAATCCAAAGAAGTGAATTTCTATTAACCTACCGCAAACACATAATAAAAATGTATATTGTTATGACAAATTCCACCATCCCCTCTTGAAGTATTCCCTCCACCCTACATACTAATTTCATCTTTCCTGTATTTATACATCTTTATGGACTCTCATGAACTTCACTAGAGTAGGTGGTATGCATATACTCGTATACTTTGGGATAAAGCATGACAATAGTGAATTCCATCTCATAGTCAACTTACGAAACAAAGTGTTGCAATCACACGTTGGATTCATATCGATTTTTATTTTCTTCACTCTCATACTTGTATCCTTCTTGCCATCAATTAGAAACGACTTCATGCTAACAACACTAATTGTATCAGCCGACGTTCTTTTTTTGACGATGTATCCTTAGAAATAAATGAACAGGTTTAGGTGTGTGTTTAGATATTAGGAATTGTCCAGAATTAGGGAAACAGAAAACTATATAAAAGTATATACCATTCATCTTTGGACAAAATATGTCATTATATTCGGATTTTTCTGGGAATATGGTCAAGCAGGTTGGGCAACTTCTCGTCAGAAGTGAAGGAGTGTATTCTGATTCCTCCTGCAGGTTCTTGTCAGGTTCTGAACTTTCCTCTCCTTCCGAGAGTTTTCCAGGTTCTGGACTTTCTTCCTCTTCCCCTTCTTCATCTTCGGGAGGTTCGAGACTTTCCATCTCTTCTTCAAATTCATTTTCTGGAGGTGGTCCAAATACTTCTACGAGTCTCTCCAATGCTGTCCCTAGTTCGACTTCTTGTGAATCATTTTCAATCTCTATAATAAAATTTATGTCGGATCAGTAACGATAGAATGAGCAGATTTACTATTTCCGTTGCTTCACGAATGAACTTACCTATCTGAGTGCAACGGGTTGAATCTACTATCCCTTCATCTGCATCAACAAATTCTTGATATCCCTCAGCACACTTGCACTCATGAGATCCATGATTGTTTATGCATTCCTTGAAGATACAATATAATATGCAAAATACAATTAGATTCACATTATGTTGAAGGTTTTACTCAAAGATCAATGCAGTAGAAATGTATACATACAACGTTGTCACCATCACATGGATCATCCTCACATTCATTGATATCTTGGCACTGACTCTCATTACCAGATCCGGTCAAGGTGTGACCATCATAGCAAAAGTATATAGTTTTATTACCTAATGAGAATGATAAAAATCAGTATATGTATAAGCCTAAAGAACTACAGACTTATACAACTTTCTGCAAGATGTATTGGGAAGTATTATAACGTAAATGTAAAATGTCTACCTTCCCGAAGTATTAATGCCGGCGTTGGAGAACAAATATTATTTTCACAAACTGGAGATATATCATCTACGACCGGAATTACTTCAGGCTCATCGATTATGTCTGGTTCTATTTCGTCAAATGGAATGCAGCCCCAACTCCATCTGGTATTTTTGTACCCTTAAACGTAAATAAATATAAGGTCCAGTCCTGATACTACATCAAACCTAGGAAAGTCATGTACCAGAATTGCATGAGCAACGATAGTAGGTCTCAGTTTTGATGCATCTCCCATTATCACCACACGACTTATCGCCATACACTTTGCAGTAATCGAAGCTGAGTCTTCTGGTCTGTAAATGTTATTTGCTCATTATAAAAAAATGAAATATTTGTATTTTTTACTAGTATATTGTTTGTCCATAATAATTTGGAGAACGTGAAATACTGATTTAACTTACATTATAGAGCGGACAATAATTTTCTGACATTCGAGGCGTTAAGCAAGTACGTTTACATATTCCATTTTCTCCCCATTCCATGCAATCTATAGTAAAATTAAAGTGCATATTATCCTACCTACTACCAAATCTGAATCAATTCGAAAATACTGTACAGATGGTAGTACAGGTGCTTACCGTGCATGTAAGTCGAAGGGTTGTACGTTTCATCTCTGCAATCCATGGTAAAAAACGTGCTGGCTTCTTTTGTTGGGCTGTAATAATCATAAACACGGGCAGAACCAGGTTGAACATTTTTCACATCTTCATTGTGATCCACTTCGAACGCAGCGCACTTTAGCTGAACGCCAATCTATCACAGAAAAATAAAGAAAAGAACATAGTTAATTTCGGCAAAACTGCTTTAATGAAGTTATCAACTTCAGCAGGTTTTACGGTATATCAAACTTACAGCTCTAAAGTAGATCGTCACTTTCTTCCCATCAATCTCATATCGCTTCATTCCATTGGGTTTATTCGCTTCGACCATCTCCTTCAGAGATTTCTCCACTGCATAAAAGCCAGAAACCAATTTTATTTCCATAACAGCCATGTTTGAAGCTGCCTCTTCATCAGAACTTTTGTATCTGCATTGTATGTTGCGAATATCTTTAACACCACATTAGAAATTTTTGCATGCCTGATTTTGTGTTCAACTAACTAAACTTACGTGGCGCAGACTACTAGGAATCGCAGGCCAGGCCCATCACATCCTTTTTCTGAACTCTTGACATGTGTGCTTATCTAGGATATTTATTGATGATTAAGATATCTTTCAAATACTTCAAAATAATGGGATAATATATTTAGATGAGCAGTGCAGAATACAAAACTATTCCTATGCCCTCACTGTGAAAGATGGTTCAGCTTCTTTCTTTGGCACATTGTATCTAGATGTTGTTTGTACCAAGGCACATCCTTTTCCATTTGTTGAATATGTGATTGTCTTTGGCATTGGGCTGCAATTGTAATGCATTAATAGCGTGATTTTTCGGACAAAATTTCAATACTGCATTGTGTTGAATTATTACCTTATGAGTCTCTGTTGGACTGTTAGTCCGTTCTGGTTACTTATTTGAAAGCTTTCAGAAAATCCTTCGTCGGCTTTTGCAGTGACAGTCATGTTTGTGTTTTCAATATGGGTTTGCGTGGCATATTCTGCCAATGCAGTCAAGCCAATCACTGTGTTCTGGGTTACAAGATTCATAATGAATATTAAATAAAAGTTTTGATATTGTATTAAAGTTATTAGAACACTTACCTGAGTGGAACTCCATCCACCATAGGCGTTACGTTGTGCTGTCAACCATTGCACTAAGGGATAGGCCGAAACTAATGGAAATTCATCCGGATATTCATTTGCTAGTTGTAGGTATCCAAGCAAAACATAACCAGTTACTTCTACTGCGTCAGATGGTTCCTGATACCACCAGAAATTTCTACTATCGCTGGCATCATCCTCTGCTACCTCATCTGACCAGTATGCTTTATCAGCTGTAGCAATGGAACATAGTTAATATTCTATTCCAATTTTAAGTACCAACCAATCAATAAACACTAGCCATTTTCAACTGAATTTCCGCTGTTGAATTTTGCCAATGGTTTTAGATTACTCCATATTTCTCTGGCTCTGTTGTAATCTCCTTTCAAAGTGCTGGTATAGAATAACAAAGCCTTCGTGTATATTTTCAAATTCGTTCCTCCATCACAACCTCTCACTACATCTTCATCATCCTGAGAAATTTTAGATTGTGATATACAAAACATGGCAAAAAACAGTATGCAATACTGATGTGTTAATTTAATCTTTAAAAAAACGAACCTCACTATTTCCTTCAATCATTCCAGCTATTACGAGTGAGAGAGTAACATATGAATCAAGAGAATTTTTTCCATCAGCTCCCCCCATCATACGTTTATGATGCACCATACCCTTTTTAATGAAGCACTCACTGTCACTGAAATAGAATAGAAAATTTGTTTTGATTTCATTTGATGAATCCATTACTAAATACATCTAACTAACTGTGCATTTTCCATCAGGAAATCTTGAGCTTTATGCATAATTTCCTCATCTACATATATGTACTCTCTTGCTCTAGCAAATGTCGATATAACAAAAGCCGTCAACCTAGATAGAGACCACGTATTTTAGAATTATATATTTTTAGTTTGGAAATATAAATTCTTACCATGTACTCCCAAGATTATCACTTTCACCAAAAGCTGAGAACGAACCGTCTTTCCGTTGATAGTTGAGTTGTCTTTGATAACCAGTGCGTATATTTTCGACTATTTGTTTCTCCAAAGCGGGTTTTAATCTATTGGTTGCCTTGAGATAACTAAAATTACAATATTTAGCATAGGATGAATCTTAATAGGAGTATGTATGATGTATAGCTGAAGATTTATAGTTTAGCATTTCAAGTTCAGTTAAAATATGGTAGTAAAACAAAGTTTTCTTACTCAAGTACTACAATATTCGGAACCAGTGTGACCATGTTCTGTTCACCACATCCACATGGTACTTTAATCAGGTGATGGAGGTTGTCCAGAACCGGTCCCATAACGCTCCCTTGAGGTAAATATTTACATGTACTGTTATATAATTATATACTTAACATCCATGATTATCCAGTGAGGATAGAGGATGAGATATGCCTGAGGAGATATCAAACAGATCAAATTTTTGTTGTTGTAGATTTCCTGTATGAACTTGCTAATTTGCTTGCTTGCTAAGCAAAGGTTTGAGAAAGTAAACTTGAAGATGAGAACCATATAGTGTTCTTATTCATTCTTACATTTCAAAGTTTTTTCTTCTTTCAAAGGTCTGATTATGGGAATTACACTTACCAATGACATTAACCAGCAGCCTGGCAGATCCATTTATTACGTTATCTGGCAGAGTTAAATCTTCAGTTTGTAATATAGTCCCATCTTCTTCTTCAATACATATGAAATTGTTAGAGGTTGATTCAACTTCTTCGCCTTCGGCCTTGAAAGGAACACTTGTTGTTATGGATCACATCATCCCACGATAACTTAATGCTAGAGTCACAAATGACAAGCTCCAGATATTTAAAATCATAACTGTAGCAATCAAGGAGACGCATGGAAAGTTTAACAAACGCCAAATCAAACAGTAGCTCCACACAGTCAGAAATTGATATAAGGAAAAATTATCAGTAAATCAATATTTTACCTCAACCAGCACTGATCTTTCCACACCATCTGTGGCTGTCGGATATGCTAGAATATTTTCTCCACATTTGTCTCCATCAGTCGACCATGTTCGCATGGTGAATAGAATTTTTCCTAAGCAATGACATACAAGTAATTTTTAGCATATATGCACCATCTTCGTTTTCGTGTTTTTATATAACATTTACCAAGACTCTTCGGTATAACTTCAAGCTCCAAAGTTCTAGTTTCTCCTCCACAAATGCATTGAGTAAACGGGATGTTGTCACCCTGTTTTACTAGTTCATAATCTTCTGTTTTTTCAATTTCTATTTTCATCTGTAGATCAAAGAAATCTTGATAGATACCTATATCTCACCTATTGCTAACAGGGCTGTATATCTGAGGCTTAGGTATCTATTTCAATGTTAGATATACTGTACTTACCTCTAAGCAAGTATCTTTGTCAAGATAGCTGAACAGTGTCGACTTTATAGTTATTTGTTCTCCACGAATTATGGAATAAGGCAAAGTCATTGAGAGAAACACTGGTTTGAATCCTATTTTGTAGATTGCAGTGTGTATTTAGTTGTGAATTTTAGGTAAATTAACATGTGTACAGCATAACAAACCTTTCACCATCGCCTGCTCTGTAACTCCTATTCCTGATGTTTCCGAAATGCAATAGGAACTTGCAATCCATTCTGTGATTGTGTCTGGCATTTTTTGGTTGGCAAGTGTTGCCTCCCCATTCTCTCTGTTCAAAACACATAAGACAAATATATAATATGAATGCGATCATTCAGGTAAGAGAACCGCAATTCCGTGGTACATTATAAAGAAATCACTGTGTTGACCGAGTATTTGGATTCGTCGTATTGTTATCGAATACTTGAATCTAGTAATCCTTGCTGAATAACTATAAATGATTAAAAGAAAAATATGAGCTTCAATTTTCAGACCATTACTCTTGGAAAAAATATTTGATGGAATAAATAATGATTTAATTGATGGAGATATGAAAAAATTCTAATAGCAGACTTACAAAATCTCAACCAAATCCCATTTCCAAGTTTCTGGGAAGTAGTTTCGTACTTGGATCACTTTTTCACCCTTTTTTTTCAATCGCCCCCCTCTGCGTGCTGGGACTGGGACTGTTTGAAATATATTTCGAAAATTTGGAAAATTGAAACTTGTAAGATTTGCAAAACACAAAGTGCAAAATACATTCTACTTACCAAACTCATCGAACGCCATTTCTTGCATATCCATGAATGCAACAGCAATTGGTTGTTCCCATATTTCTGAGCAGTTCATTAGATGAATTCGCAGATTACTCAAAAACAGGAGACCAAGTCTCTGAAAAAATTATCAACATATTTCGTAGACAACCCACATAACTAAGTTCCTCCTGCCGTCCTGATGTAATTTACTATTAGAATTTAATATTAATATTATTGAGATATTGTAATTACCTTAAATGAGGAAAAAGCATCAGTGTAATCTTGGAAATGCCGAAAGGGCATCACGAATCGCTTTGATTTGGGATTTAATTTATCTAGAACCAAATAAGCCATGATCGCATAAAAGTAATAATTAGACAATATTTGCAGGTCAAATTACATTAATCCATCCATACCAGTACTTCGCCTCCACCGGCGGGAATTATCACCATATCTATCGATAATTTCATCGTCTGCATTTAAGCGGTATCGAAAAGAGAATGGATTACTCCATCGACATCCTCCGGATTCGACATATGAAAATTCAACATTATTGAACTGCTTAAGATCCGTCCTTATCTATGTAGATATTTTGAAGAAAATGTGACAGTCATGAAAGAGTTAGTTTCACCAGAAATTGTCCTAGGTTATAGCCATTTATAATATTATATAATTTCAAATCTTAGTGCTCAGCAAAATTACTATTTATATGGATACAATTTTGAAGTTAACTTTACGTCGGCTACCTTGCTGGATTTGATTGTGTTATCGCCTCCAAGCAAGTAAACGCTTTTATCAACGATCGAGAGAGAGCATAGGGATCCAGGATCAGCTATCAGTTTGATCGCTACATCTCCTCCAGGACGCACAGACTCCGAACTGAATTCGACACTCGCCTATATCAATAATATAATAATATAATAATAATAAAATTCAATATGTAAAAATAGAAAATGATGCAGTTTTGAGACGAATTTTGTTAACTTTCAACTATCCAGTTATAAAATGTAGGGTTAAGTACATACATAGGGATATTCAAATGAAAAATGGGAAACCTCTAGTTTCGGTTTATTTTACTTGACTAACACTGACACTGTTTTTGTACCTTGTTCTTGAAGCAAGATTCTACGTTCATTTTAATGTCTGCAGGGACTACTTCATTGTCATCTTCTTTAATGGTATAGACGATTACCTGGAAATTACTGTAACTTATATACTCGAAGAGTTTTTAAATATTCAATATTTCTCTACGTTTCTACACTGCCACGTAAATTGCAGATGTGTCTTTTACATTTTTATTTCTATATGACTTTATCGCGTACTTTCGCTGTGGGCATCCACGATTCTTCGACATCCAAAAAGATTTCATAGGTGTAAAAACACCTAGTTGCTTCTATTGGGTCCTCTTTCTCTCGATTTTCGTTTTCCTGACATGGTCGGTCGGAAGAAAGCAGAGCAGTTGTACTTCCACTCGTAAGAAGGTTGAACCTTGCCATTACCTGTGGAAATTTTTTTTTATTATCCCTTAGCGTTGTGTTAATAATAGATATAGTAGTTAATATTTTGCTATTGGATTAATAATAAGTATATAAGTACACGTGATATATCAGTGCAATCATAGAAGAATTGCATTACCTTGAAGAACACTTTTATTTCCTTTGCTAAGAACTCGCTTCCAAGCGTTATTTCTCCGGCTAATCGAAATTTTTTTTGTGGACACTTGATTGGTATTTGGTCCTCCGGTATTGGATTGATAGACAGATACGAAAACGTTGTACTGTACGCATTCCTTAACCTAAAGTAAATGCACAGTACTTTATTTGAATAGAATGTAGCTATTATATCTGACAATGCAAACGTGACTTGCTATATGTTTTATACTTGATACATAATTGGCAGAGACTAAATTGAGAGAAAAGATTACACTGCACTCTTTAATATACCTCATGTAAGCCACCTCTTTTCGAACTTTGAGAGGCTTTCTCCATTGATTGGGCTCGTAACCAGGTAATGAAGGGTCATATATCTGAATGTAGCAATAAAATTGAGGATATTTTAATACTAGAACTTGCAAGGCAGCTTGCCTAATTACAAAAAAAGGTGTTCAGATTGGAGAGGGAAGCTAATTAGTTGTATAAATAAGGTAAAATAATTGTTTACTCAAATAAAAAATGCTCGAATAGTTGTAGTTTGTGATTATTATTCAATCTATTTTTTTCTGCAATGAGAAACAATTTACCTCTATACTATAACTCGAACCGCCGGTTTCACTTTCCACAACCAACTGAAATTCACCCACGCTGTTTGTCGTTTTGTTGAATATTCTCGTGTTCAAATTGTGACTGGTATTCGCCCGATACCAATTGACTTTGACTGTTAGCAATCGATCTGGAATCCTTTTTCCATCTTGTTCGTTGTATCTAACCTACACCAAGTATATTCAGTTTTCCTTAGTAGTCCTCGATATACGCTATACAATATTTAAAGAGAAAAAATTGGGATTACTGTAGTTTTCCACGGTAGTCCAGGCTTCAAAAGCTCTCTTGAATTCAGATATTTTATTTGATAAGGCGTTGTTGTGAGGCGACACTTTTTGCTTTCACCGGATAAGGTTACGCCTAATTGAAAAAATGTTTTTATTGAAGTTAATACGTGTGGAATATGTGTTATACAAACTTTAGCAATTACCATATATACAATATTAAGTTGAAGGTTTTTGAAAGTTAGTTTTGATCTTTCAAACCAATAGAGGATTCAATAGCTCAATTAACTGAATTATCATATCATTACAGTAATAATGCATGGTCTGCCAATCAGTGTAAATCAACCTGTCGCTTCTTCTGTTATAGTAGCTCTAATTTTCAAGAATCCACCAAAGTGATATTCATGGCCAGTAAACTTTAATTCCACCGGACTTCCGACAACGATTGCGCAGCCTGTATGATCGGTCTAGAAAATGATGATAGTTTATATCATATTGAAAATGCACATACGAATTTGTTTGAAATTCAACAGATGAGTCTTACTTGCGATCGAACTCTCTGTGTTGGCCTCTGTGCTATCCAATACCCCCCTTTTTCTGTGCCTATTTCGGCTTCGACTGATCCAATAACTGGTTTACCATAGGTATATCTGATCAAAAGAAGTTTGTAACTCTTTAGGCCTTTATGCAAGAATTACAATCTATGCAAATATGTTTACATTGGAATCGTACACTTCGATTACTCGCGTTTAACGGTGGCAAATTTGACATGAACTGTAACTACTGTAAGCGAAAGTTGTACAGTAAAATCTTTTAAAGAGCATGTTACATCAGACAGTATGGCAAACTTACTTTCCACAGATTTTAACCTCAAAATCTGCTGATTCTACGTGAAGATATGACGGCGCTTCGATAGTAACCTCAAATTTTGGTAAAACTGTAAAATAGTACAAGAGCAAATGAGTTTTGAGAAACATTTCTCCAGGACTCTAAAAGAGCCTGGAATCGGGTTTTCGTTGTTCAGGCATTATTCTAGAATGTAGCTGAACCTCCGTGTGAAATTTGGTTACGATCCGTTTAAAAATAGAGACATTTTATTGATTTTTTAACTTTCAAAATTACCGTATTCTTCGACGCGAAATTTTGTAGTGTATTTTTTATCGGCGCAGTCGACTGTGATTTTCCAATCGCCTTGCGTCGGTTCGCTGATCAGCTGAAAATCACCGCTGACTAATCCTACTGAAGGAACTTGATCGCTCACAACGAGTAATTTACGATCTTTGGGATCCTGATGTAAATGTAGATTCGTTATAGTATAGCAAAAAACTGAATATTGTATTTGGAATAATTATAAAACCATAGTATTGTTCTACTCACTGAAATCGTTATCTTCGAGATCTGATTGTATGTAAAAAATACAGTTTTTCATTATATTATCTATAGGGATATGTAGTTTCAGTGATTTTTTTAGGTAACTATTTGATTAGTAAGTTTTTTATTTACTTTGAATGTAGTTGGCTTCAGTTGATAGTCGAGTTGCAGAATTCGGAAAAGAACTTTCTGGCCTGGTTTATAGACTTCCTTATCGGTGTTAATATACAGATTGATTGCTGAAAAAGTAGTCAGTAGGTTAAAAGTTATTTGGCATATGTGTCTAGCAAACCCAGTGTTGCAAGGGAGGTAAAGTAAAGCAAAAAGGGAATTCATAGACGGATTTCGGTACAATGCCTTACCTGCTGGCCTTATCACCAATGATTTATTTTCGTGAAACAGTAGTGCGTTTCCATCATCACTTATGCGACTTATTTGAAGATCAACAACGACAAGTTTTAACCTTTTACCAGTTAGTTCGGGTACCTTAAACGTAAAATTGTTTTTAGATTCATTCATATCAATCTTATCCGGGTAGAAGTAAAATTCTAGATAAGATATTAATATATACATATATTTATATCAACGTACAGTACCTGCAGCTTAAAACAATGTTCGTGACTGCCATGCTCAAAGGGAGTAGTATTGGTATCATAGTTCTTAGTGTCGTTCTTATTGTGGAGTCGAACTTTCACCTCTATTCGGTCATGTTTGGGAACATTTTGTAACAATATGCAAGTTCGCTGGTTTTCTCCTGATGTTAACGCGCGGGGAATAAGGAGCAGGTAGTTGATATCCCGCTTTATACTGCAAAAAATATGTAACATTTAGCAAGTATACAAACACCATCAGGTGGCTGAACGCAATTTAGATATAGGTTTACCTATTCTCCAATTCAGTTTTCGATGGTCCATCAGTAGCCGTACATTTGTGTACGAATACAAATGTCATCACCAATGCCTGCAGTAACAACCGATGCATGGTTGCAGACACGTAACACGTTATCAACTTTTTATAAAATCTATTGACAAACTGAAACAAATCAATACAAAACAGATAGTGATTAACATCGCTGAGATTCCAATACAAACATATTGACCATAACTGATACATCTACATGCGTCCACATGTAGAATTTGACACAGGAAGAACTATATTTATAATAATATAAGACAGCGAGTACCGGTGCTCTTGGGCAGTATTACTACTATTGCAGTTTCTACATTGTGTGTATTGGTCGCTTTTGGGATCTGTTCCTTTCTTGTTAAAAAGTTATTATTTTTATATTGGTTCACTTGTTCGGACCATTGTAATGTTGAAGAGGGAATTCAGTATATTCTTAATTTTTTCAACTTAGATCGCTCAGATTATCACTGAGTATGCAGAGAATTAATTCTCTGAATAATACAATATTCAATCGTGCTAAATTTACAAGCAGTTTTACTCTGTGCTTCGCGTTGAGCGAAAATCACCTAAATCAAATCGCTTTACCTTCCCAGTGTTTCGTCCGTCCGTGTCCCTAGTTTTTAATCATCTTATTCGAATTTCTTCGGTTCTACTGTAGCATGCGGTCTGCCGTATATTTGTGGGTTCGGTGTAGGGTAACCGTCAGGGTCAGAATTAGAGTTATAATGTCTTATTTGAATAATCAGTAATTCTTATAGATTTGAATTACAAAAGTTACCCTAACCATTACTCGCGATATACCGCATATTATGGTACCACCATTTCTTCTTACTAAACTTACAGTATATATATTAAGCTCAGTTGCACTGCTATGTACTTTGCACTATTCACTGGTGAAGCGGATTCAATTTTAAATCAGGTCTATTGGCTACTTGTCAGCATTCCAATACTGCTAGTCGTCTTTCAATTCCGAGTAACTGCTATTGAATCTTCATCCACTTGGTTATGCGAAATTTGGCGGTTTCCGACTATTTATATCAAGTCTACGTTGCAGCAAAACAGTGCGTAACAGTCTGCTGGACGTTTACCTCATTTCAACCGAGTTGAAGAGAAAATAAAGATTGCTGTTGTTCCTCTGCAAACCAGGTAATGAGAAAATCTGCTTCACTGTAACCAATATGTCGGCGGCAACTATGGTGTGGCGACAGAATCAGTCAAGCAAACAACCAAGGTAAACATGTTGTTTGCTGACCGAGACTGAGATTAGCCTACGTACAATTGTGAACTGATAGCAACTTCATTTGGCTAACCTTCTTTTTCACAATGATATAGATTGCATAATCTATTGTTATTCCCGGGCGACATAGTAATTATTTTCTGAAAAACTTCAGAATGTCTGAAGGTGGATTCAATTCACAGGCAAACGTACTTCTTGCATACATAGAATAAAAAAAGATTCGGATTTCGGTTGGGGTCGTATAGAATTCATAAAGAAGTAGAATAAACCATGTTATAATTAATTAAGTACTGCCCTATAGACAAAGAGACAACTGTATGTCTGTGTATTTGATTGTACACGCATATCTATCACCTAGGGTTCTTGCTCTGAAAAATTCGCAAGAGGGATAGTTACTACAACGGAAGTGTCACAGTCAACTTTTTTCAATAGGGCTGGCTGGAGTAATATGCTGTAAATGGATTACTAAATATCGTGACAAGTTACTATTTGATAACCATCTGTTACTCGGTGTTTTGTTATTCTATATTGTAGACATTGATGTGAACAAACACTTCCATAGATTGGAAAACATGGCGCTATGATCTGGGAAATGTAAACAAAATCAGGCTAACAAACTGACATTATACTACATAAGAAATCTCTACTACATTAGAAAGTCTTATCCGGTCTAAGTGTTCTTTCTCCCAAACGCATGTGAGAGTTTCGTGGTTTCAGTCACGTGACTAGGAGTCGGAATCAACAAGTGGATTGAGTAGTTTTCATTACGTCAGAACGAATTGTCAGAGATTTCGGGGAACATTTGTTATTGTTTGCCGGTACAGTGCCACTACGGGGGTTGTATTATTAGTCATTTTGCAGAAGATGAAAAGCTTCGAAACGCATAAACAGGAAAGGGAGAATATACAGTACTTAAAAATATTAGGAAGATTTTTATTTGACTAACTGTGAATGGGAGAAACATAGAAATACGAAGTAGTAGGAACTGGTATATATGATTATGTTTGTTATGTATGGCAACCTTTTTGTACTGATGACACATAGTAGTGAATACGATCTGATATTATTATTCAAGTCGTGATGGCGGTATTCATCCGAATTGAAAATTTTTTGAAAATTTTTCTACCTTTCTACCTGATACACTGTTTCACACAGAGAATAATATTCGCATGCAGGACTATTGCAATACTTCGCCTCAGGGCCTGGAAAAGGTTTTCAACGTTCAAACCCTTGACTGCTAACAAATATGCGATCTACAAGCTATTGTAGAATATTGCAACTTTTGTAAATACATTTCTACATGTGATAGATTGTATTTTAATATTCGTAGTATATTTATGAAAGACAGGTTTATATATCGCCGTCTCGCAATAACGATTTTTCCGGAATAGTTGTCTTCACATGCCGTTTATCAATTTCCTCACCAAGTTAATATCATTCTTGATTCCTGTGAAAGTCATAACAATGTCATTATCAACCCAGAATCCGTTGACAACTTTATCTTGACTGGAATGATAAGTCTTACCTTGGAGTAAATGAGTTATAGTATCAGAGGTAGCCCTGTTGCAACTCGTGGTTGGGAAGTCGATTTCCATTCTTAGCTTTCTTATCAGTCTCTTGGATTTGTCTGTGGCCGCGGAATTTATGTTAAGCTGTTCGTTCAGGTCCAATAGTAGTGTTTTCATTTGAGATTTCGGTGTCGCTACAGCAAAACGAATGGAAATACACAACGCATATTAAATGAAAATTATAAAAAAATAAATAAAGCATTTTTATGACTACATTACTTTGCAAATGAACAGCAAGATGCAAGAACATGGCTTCCACTTCTTAGGCAGTTTCTTAGATTGGGGAGATCGGACCCATTTCAAGGAATTTGCTAATGAAATCTACGCATAATCTATTAATCAAGAATTTGCTAAATTATAATATTGCAAAAGTTATTCGAGCTATTTTTGTCAACATATAAGATATACTTTTGGAAATTCATAGTTGAAGGGAATTAAAGAAAACCCTTTCAGGAATCTAAGGAAATGAAAAAAAGTGAGATCCTGTCTTGCGTGCACACTCACACGTAAGCATAGATTGGGTGGTGCTGGTAGCCGGTATGCAGTTGCTCTCTTGGCAGTTCTGTATAATACAATAGGTTCATAGCTGTACAATCAATAATTCGCTATTCAAAACTGCAACGAAATGCATAGATGGATTCTTTGTTAATGAAACCAATATGATATAGTGTGATATAGATCTAAAATTAACTACACCACACGTGAATCAGCTCAATATTGCTTAGAATCTATCGTATACAGTACGTTATATTTCACTAAGTGATAAACAGACACACACACCTCTTCCGGGAACTTTGCGCAATTCAGTTCGTCTGGCCACTCGAATGCGAAGTTGGTCATGACAGATATACATCCAGCTTTCGCATTTTCACATATATACCTGGAATATAAAGTTATAATGCATTTGTAATCTCTAGTGTGTAAATAAGTCACCAGAGTCGTCAACTCGAATCATCAGCCAGTCGTTAGTCTCAAATCTCAAGTCAAGTCTAGTCTCAAGTCATATTCACTTACACATTGACTTGGTTCAAGTCGAGTCTTTTTGCAATTTTAACTAGAATGTCATCATTAAAGCATCATAATATTACTATATTATTATTCGTAATAATAAATGAGCCCTCCAGCTCCACATGTAGAACAATTGATGTGAAAACGAACCACATATTTATTAAAGAGAGAATGTAATACAATAAGATAATTAAAATCCTTATTTTTCTATGCAACAATTCCTGATGTTGAGAATTACTATTCACCTTCAAAAAATTGAGTCAAGTCGAAAAAGAAACTAGTCTCGAGACATTTCGATTCATTAAATTAATTAGATATAAGTCGGATGAATTCAGTCAAATGAATTGAGTCAAGTCAGCCAACAAGAAAGTATGACCTATTGTGAGAGAGAGTGTTTTGTGGCACAAGAGTCTGTTCATCTTTTCTTGTGATAACAGTTGCTAAATAAGTAACCTGCACGGTTTTGTCGATCTTCCTATCTGTGCTGGACATTCTGGCAGATAATTGATGCATAGCAAATCCTTTAAGCACGGAGAGCAGCCAAACTGGTAGAAGAGAAAATAATTTATTGCAGTTTGAAATATAAAAAAATATTGATGTTTGTTGCTTCAAATGAGCACCATACCTTCAAAAGAGGATAATATATTCGAATTGTCAATTCGCTATCTCTCTGTTCGTTCCCATATAAATTCGTTTTTGCCGTAGTATTGTAACCAATATCCTCACACATTGGTACTGTGATCGGCTCACACGCGATTCCTGCTAACAAAGAGATTCTGAGGATCATGATTTCAATTTCACAAATTATAGCCCTGGCATTATTTACGGAAAAGTCTGGTATGTCACTATAGTAAACTGACCATCACAAACAGCAACCTTAATCAGAGCAATCCCCGCAAGTATATTATAGAACAAAAATCCCTTCATATTTGCACGATCGATTCTATGTAGTCTTGAATTTCTGAAAAAATAATAATAAGATTTTTGCATACATAAGACTGAATAATCATTTACAGTTCTAAATTAATCTAAAGCCCATCAGAGACTGAATATTTGACACATGCATAAATATAACTAAACCTTGCTTTACCCTACAGTAAGCGATCGACATCTGTAGCATAGTTAATGCTTACTATAAGGTACGGGTCTCAAACGTGACCAAAATTTGTAAAATCTCAATCACGCTTCGATGGTAAATGTACATTACTTAAGAATACCTCATGGAAAAAGTGATTCTTACTTTTGGTAACCTACATATTGATTTCTCAGCCATTTCCGGATCGTGAGAAATATTTTGTATCAGCAATTATCAGCCTAGTTGGTCAGTATAGTTACTGTTCATGTGTGTTAATGACGGGAAGTGTTTCAAATTAAGTACAGTATGCAGGAGGTTTAAGAGAAGGAAAACTTCTCCTTGTATTACTAGGATAATGATCCACGTACACATATACTTTCTGGTAACTTAGAAAATATTATTTGCTTAAATCAGTTCCCGACCTTCTCAATCACTTCAATACATTCTGTTTTGCATAAAATTGTAGCAAGTAGAAAACGATTGAAATGATATTTCAATAAAAATTCCGAGTTTCCTGCAATTTAAATTTGGTGTATAGCGTTGGCACTTTGTATAACTTCCGTTTGCATTTCCATCTTTCAGCTTGCTTGCATTTATTTTCAGCTTAATACAAACGAAATGTTCATGAGTAATTGAATATGATTTTCCGCACTCTTTCATACCAGTAGAACTGAGTTCCAAGAATCCATTTAAATGTCATATTGAATACGAAGGTTGCATATATTCTAAGTCAAACTGGGATTCTAATTGGCTTGAAGTGGGCCGTGTTTTCAAATGGACTAATTTGACAGTTGCTAAACCAGGATATTTATGCTAAGCCTTTAAAAAACCTCATGATTTTGAATTAAGAGGTAATTTAATTACCACCTTTCACAATGTTAGTTTGATTATTTTGTTCACCTTAATCTGTTCACGTTGTTGCTGTACCATGCTCGACAATTGTCAGAGCTTACTTGACAGCGGGAACAATTCTGCCGATACATTCAAATTTTAAATAGATCAGAAGCTTTCAAAAATTCAAGGAGATTATTTTAAATTAAGTTAAGTTAACATATGTTATCTGCTGAGTGTACCCCACTATCACTCCGTTTAATAATTATCATTGATAAGTACTAGCTGACAATGACTCCACGGTATGTGATACTAAACAGTATACCGAAGTAAAAATCAATATTGCATGAAAATATGCATTTTGGATTCAAAAGTTATCATTCATTAAGTAATATCCTCATTATGTAATGGCCAGTGGTTAACTTTCATATTGGATAAAAAAAAGCGAGGCTGACAGAAAAAACATTTTCCACTACTGAAATTACCGGAGCTTATGTACTTTGATGCATTCCTACAATATAGAACTGAACGCTACAAGAGCTACTGGCTGAAAAGTCATGATCCTGACTCTCTAGTGGCATCTGGGCATTAAAACTAATATATTGCACTATGGAATAAACAAGCAATTATGATGTTGATGGATATATCAATTTTAGTAGATGATTAAGTTAAAGGGATAGACGACTAATTTGCATATTTGCTAATTCATTATGCTGAATTGTAATGTTTCAAGTCAGTGACTCCAATTAAGTCCCTTTCGACTCATATTATTCAAATGTGACTAGAGTCTTTCAGCTGAAATAACTCGACTAAAATCAAAATATATCAGAAATTTCGGTATGGCGTATGTAATATTTTTGTGATTTTACAAGCTACTATACCTCACACATCACATTTCATCATTTCTGTTTCAAGCCTTTGTTCTTGTTTATGTAATAAGATCCACCATGGCTATTTACGGTCATGTTTCATAATCTCTCGTTATTCACACGATGGAATTACCCATAAACATTTAGTTTGCCCTAGGTGATTAAATTCTCCTTTGAAATATGAACCGTTGACTTCTCGTTCCAAAATGCCCTCAGGATAAAACTATCGTTTCCAGCTTGATACAGGTGCTGAAGGCGATGTACTTTTTGAAACAAACTTCTATCGTGTAGAATAGAAGCCTCGTTATTTCATCAACGTAGAGTTCCATTGTTTTGTCGCCTTTTATCTCGGGTTAACATCTAGACCTTTCTCATATTTCGAAATTTGTCCTTCGCGCTCTTTTGTTTCGGGGAAACGTGGTGATTATCCGCCACTAAATGTTTGCCGTGGCTTCATGCATGATTTTGAAATAGTCGCGACGAAGAAAATCGACAGTGTCGTTACCGAAATATTGTTTATGGTATGGGATTTTTACGCGTTGAAATATTTTGAAATATTGAATATCTGGGAAAGCAAAACCCCTCCAATGAAAAACGTATTAGTGCTACAAATTTTATCCTCAATATCGCCCCACAGCGACATATAGCGGCTGTCATTACACAAGTTTCTCGTATAGAATATTAGTGCTTCTGTCACCATTTTTCAGTAATATAAATGATAAAATATAGTTCATACGAAAACTCTATAATCCTTTTGGAAACTATACTATATACTTGCTGAATACGAACTATAACGCAACAAATAATAAAATATAAAAATATCTCTGCAAAGGTTGGGAATAACTTTTAATGGTGTACACCCAGATGCATTCTATATTCCAGTTGTAATTACAATTGCAAATATTATTACTGTATTTCCGCATATAGCGATAAACATATTTGCTCACTTTACAAATGTCGATCAATTTTTTACCTAAGATTTCTTATCGCTTTTATCCAGTCTATTGTTTTCGTTCGCTAATTGTTCTTATCGCGCGCAGCGGGTTCAGAATTGGAGGCATTTTTACCCGGAGTTGCAGACTTTGTCCGATAATTTGTCAGCGTGGCACATAAGCGTAATCTAATCCATTGTTTTCCATAGTCTTCCATGTTATCTTGTTTCAGGACTGGCGAAGTCGCGAGGAGTTGTCCGATACGAAGTAGTTCGGTTGTGTATAACTGCCCTCAAGCTCTCTACAAGGAGATCATTCTTGTCTTGTTTACCTCATTAGCAGTGTCGGAACAGAATTGTTTTCATTTCAGATTTCAGTAGGATTCTGGTTCACCAGTGTTCAATGAGACAATTAGTAATAATATTTATGATAATAAGAGTATGGACAATGAATGGGGCAATGTATAATGAATAGTTATGTAGTTTGAATATTTAGACGTCAATGTAAAGTTTATAGCTGAGCTGCAGATTCAGCTTATTTGTTTGTAGTATTTTACCTATTCGACACAGCTCTGATTTCTGTTTCGTATGTACAGAAATACACTCAGGTATCAGCTGTATGCATCTATAGTTAACTAGGCATATTAAATATACCAGAATATATTTTTATAAGGTAATGAATAAGCAGACATGCAATACAGTCCTCGAATTCGGAACAAAGGTAGCACCAAATGGAGTTTTAGTATTCACTTGAAGTGAATGTTAAGAACGATTTAGTGAGCGATTTATCAAGGGTGTTCTTAGGGATTTCTCTAATTCTTTTACTCATAGCAGTTGATGGACAATTAATTATATTATATACAGTATGTGAAAGATAATCTTAAATTCGGTATTTGGAGAGCATTTTAGACCAGTTGTCTTACTATTCCCTGCTTTCATTATTCTTAGATCGTTATTTCTCCGAAAGTATTACATATTTAAGTTTAAAGTTTAAAGTTTTAAGTTTAAAGTTTAAAAGTTAGTGGATTGTGGAGTGTGTTTATCGACAAACGCAATGGCTTTCCCAGCGGAATCTATGTCATCCTACACTCATCCTCATTTCTCGCATCTTATGAGCCAGCCAACTTCTGCATCATCCTACAGCGCTCATCCGGGATATGGAAATCCGTATATGTTTACTACAAGTTACCCTCACTATTATCCAGAAGCTATCGCGACCCATAGCAGTTTAGACGGAACTAAGCTGAACGAGAAAGCCGTTGCTCCAAACGTCTTTCTCCCCAACATGTCTATCCCATCTTGGACGACAGATTTTTCAGCATACTCTGCTCCAAGATCAGGGGGCGAGCAGCTTGACAAACAAGGGAAGGAATTCGAAAGTTTTTCCGCAGAAAATCAGAACCAAGTTGACGAAGGGAAAGAAAATATATCGGTGCCGGAAGACGAAATGAAATCAGACGATTTGGCTAAGAAATCTTATACTAACGATAATGGTAATGTCAATCCGTTTATGCCGCCACTGACAGAGACATCCAATTATTCCAGCCTTATTTCCCAATATTCCTATGCTGAGAATAATATGATACCTTCGTCTCATTCTGAACAACAAATGGTTACCCAGCAGACCAAAGGCCCATTTAGGCCCTTCGAGGACAATACAGAAAATAAGTCAGCATCGGAAGATCCCAATATGAAAACCACGCCACCTGTTATTTCCACTTCCTACGTCATCACTCCTCCACCTAACGGATTGACTGATAGTCAATTTCAAGATGCATCCTACTGTAATGAACCAAGTTACCAAATGCCCTACAACGGGTCACTCGCTGCAGGAATAGGATACGCGCTTGGCTACGAAAGAACCACTGACATAGTGGAGGGGCTAAAACGAAAGGCAGACGAATCCTGTCAGGAGACACCTCCAACCACCCCAGAATCTTTGGATGCAGATGCGAAGAAAAATGAAAATTTCTCAGTTGGTCCTCCTAGTGCGAAAAGATCTAGAACCGATTATGAATTGTCGTCTTATGCGAATGGATTGAATGATGTCCAGACATCTGTTCCAAAATCAGATATCAATCTATCTGGACCTAGACCTCAAGAAATAGGTAAATTTCGCTTACGCTTACGCTTACTTAAATTCACAGTAGCGCAGTCCTCATGGAAAGGGGTGAATGCTGCATATTATTGTTATAGATTAGTAATCTTCGTTTCAGAATCGAAAATACATTCTGTGAAACGAGATTGCCCTAATTCAGTTTCAATTATTCTAGTTGCCCACTGCAGCCTCATAACGTACTGACGCTAGAATTAAGACTGAAATTTAAATTATTCAATTGTAATTCACTTCAGCTGATAAAGAATATTCATCATTCGATGGAGGAGAATCAAACTCAGCTGAATCAAGCAGTTCGCTTTCCGAAATAAAAGATATCACCAATACAGCAAGCGACGATCACTTCACCACCCTGGTTCCAGTTCAAAAACGAAACGATGAAGAATCTTCTCTCTCTTCAGATAACTGCTCCCTAAATAACACAGATAATCAGTCGTGTACATCTCCATCCTCCGAACTGGATCAATGTTCGGTCGAAGCTGATGAAGATGAAGACGACAGCACTAACGGAAAGTCTTCCACAAAAGGAAAATCGAAGAAAAAGAGAAATCCGAGGACGGTTTATACGAGTTTCCAGTTGCAACAGCTAAACGATTATTTTAGAAAAATTCAATATTTGGCTCTCCCCGAACGAGCAAGATTGGCTGCAATTTTAGGGCTGACACAGACACAGGTTAGAAATGACTATACATGCATATATTATGCTCTAGTTGTATGGCGAGTGTATGTTCTGGGAATAAACCTTTTCTCTATACTGTCTCTTCAGGTAAAAGTTTGGTTTCAAAATCGTCGTTCAAAAATTAAAAAGATGATAAAATCCGGAGTGAACGATTTGGATGAATTGGGCATCCACGCAGTTGTCGATAACCAAGCACCGGAACATGACGAAAGACGTCGAAACTCTTCTGAACGGACACAGTATTCTCCGGCGGAAGTGAGCGCGCCTAATCATCTGCCTGAATCTCAACCGCCAAAATATACTTACGGCGCCCAACAGTTCCAACAAAGGTAGACTAGGATCCAATTTGTAAATCATATAACTCTCTTTGGTTGAAATTATACTCAACGAATCTATTCATTTTAAGCATGCCTGAACCTCAATTGCCTCCGATGGGCGCCACCGAATATGGAAACGGATATCCACCTGCAAGCTATAATCCCTATGTCACTCCCTACCTGGAAGGTAACGGGGTCTCTTACGAAGGAGATGGAATCTCGAACATGGCTTCTGGTAGCGCAATGTGTAGCTATTCTGAAGCAAGTACGAATGTACAAGGACACGATAAATTACAAAGTACATATTCTTCAGCTCAGTATACCTCCGATCTTCCTAGCAGTAAGAGACATTTTGGTTATTCAGTTCAGGAATCAGTTAAACTTGATAGATTAAGAGGCTAACCTAATCTCGATTTCATTGCAGTTTCAAATCTACCAAACGCTACTAGACAAATGCATCCAACTCATCCTACAGCAATGCCTCCTTACAGCACCGTTTCATCTTATTATCACGGCAACCAATACGGTGCTGCAGATAATCGACAATATTATACATCGGCCACTACGGAACAACTCAGTCCCAATGTTCAGTATCCTTCTAACACATATCCAATTAATGGACAATACCCTGCGACCAGTGGTAGCTATGGTGTTACTGCCCACCAAGAGGAAGTTGGCATGAGTGGTGGTTCATTGGGTTTTGATAATCCGGAAAGTCAAACCACGACATCTTACTATGGCGAATATTCCAAATGATGAGTTGTAGCAAAATGTTATAAGAATTTTCCAACGTGAGGAGGAATTATGAAAAGAGAAAGTAACCCGCCGAAGGCAAGGGGTTATGTACTCGGTTAAAGTTCAAGGAAGGAAATGGTAACGAGATCATTCTACTGTAGTACTGATCAGTTCGGCCATTGTATTGGTCATCACAGGACAGTCGTATTCTGAATATAGTTCTGCTTTTCGTTGTGTTATCAGTATTCCGTTTATCTACTCAAAATATTTCTGTATTTTCCATCACGCTGTATACTGTGCCTTATCAAAATTTGCCAAAAATAAACTGTGAATAATGCAGATAGTTGTGGTTCAACCGTTTACTTACTGTTATTTGAATATAAACGAAGCTAAATTTATCAGATTGGGCAACAGCAAGATGAACAACATCGTCAGGGATAGCTTGTTTGTTAATTCCGATGTGGAAAGCTAAAATCAATCGATAGTTCATAGTTTATCTCTGGAGTAATTCGGTGACGGTACTTTTCATTTTAGTTAGTTTCACTACAGTGCCTCTAGTTTTGTCTATTAGTGTATTAAATTAGAAAGAGAATCAATTTCATTTTTACTAGCGGTTTATTACTGATATTGCGTCAGGTACATCGGCCAGTGCTATTTATAAATAAACGTTCGCCGTCTCCTGGTTGATCATAATCTGAATCGTTAAAAGGCAACATGTGCATTAAGTCGCTACAAAACGACGATGTGTAAGTCTGATCGTAAGGTCGGGCGATTAGATGAGATATAGTTACCTAATACGACAGCTTCATTAATTTTGCATGTGGGACCAAATCGTCTGACAGCATGAAAACAAGTGAAAAAATGTAAGCATTTACGTTTCAATGAAAGAGGTTAAAAAATTCCATTATACTTGAGATAGATAAATATTAAAAATTAAACAACACTGCTGTTGTGGGGATAAATGAAGGGTTTGAATGGGTCGAAATTATTACAACAGCTTGGGTTCAGTTTTTCAAATTATCCATGTAATACTCACTCAATATAATAGACAATATAAATATTTTCTTGATTTTATAACAGTGTAATACTATTTTCTGAATCGTTCTTCGTGAAATCAAAACAAGAATTACTTGTAGTAATAATTGGAGAATAATTAGGAATCTTACTATTATTTAAATAACGAATAAATATATAACAGTGGTGATATCCAGAGAACTAGAAATATCGAACTGGTGTAGGTGTTATACAACAGTATATTTGAAATTAGCTTGCATTGCTGTATAGGTCCGGTATGCACAGCCCCTATATAGATATTCATTTATAAGATGAATGGGAATGAGGGTATCGATATTGCTCAAATATTTAATGATATTACGGAATATATAATCTTCTCTTTTCTTTCCAAAATCAAACAATCATAATTAATGTGTTACTTATCTCGCCTTAGGATATTTGTTCAAAACAAACTTAATCGTCAATATCGTATCTTAAAGCTTCATTTCTTCAACCAGAAACAGGAAATGAGAATATATAAATAGAATTTCTCAGTATAAACTCAACTACATATATTTTCGAAGAGCGCCCTCACAAGTGAAAGAGAAAATTCATGGATAGTTTTTTCATTCAAATTTAGTGTACTAAACTTCGTTATTTACTAATGTGAATATATGTATGTAGATTGTTTTGCTATAACGATTTTTAAATTATACATTTAGAATGTGTCGCAATGATATTTGGATGTCACTGACTTTCTGTATTTCATATTGTGGTGAATATCAAAATATCGTAAAAACTGTTAGAAACTTAGATTACGCTAACATCCGAAATCGTCAGATCCACTGTACCTAGAAATTTGACTCTCAAATACTGTACTGTAATAATATTGGAAGAGTCCTTCGCGGACAACAAAGGAAAATGGTTGTATTATTATTATTATTATTATAAAGTGTCATTACTAATCTTGTCTTTGGTGTGTTTGAACGCAATTTGACATGAAAGGATTTTTCTGCCAATCAAGGTTTTTCATTCTCGAGTTACAGAGATAATTGCTCGATCGTCAGCCAGTTTAAAGTAACTGAATACGCGACTCGAAATGCAATCGTACGTTACACGATACCATCTTTGTCCTGATTAAGGTCGCCAAGCAAATCCTGTTATATTCCTCTCTCGATTTCAGTATTACGGACCGCTCGCGACTGCACGCCGGTAGAAAAACAACGGGTCGATCGACGCAAAACGAATGCAAATCGGCCGACGTACGATCAATCGCAAACTGCCGACAGTGACCGTTCTCTCGCTAAAGCCCTGACCCTAACGTTTCGGTAAATTTGCGCCGACTCCTGTTTACCTACGCGACCTCTACAATTTGAAACAATTTTCATATTACTACGTCATCGGGGTCGCGAAAGTCCGTCTTCAAATATTGTTTGCCGCACCAGTTGTCGTTAGATAAATTTCTAGAGATGAGGTAACAGAGTGTCGCTATGTAGATCAGGAATGTAGTTTTAAAATTCCTATAGTGTATATTTATGCATACACTATATATCGTAGATATTTGAGCGTCAGTCGATCTATAGAGTATAGGACGGGGTACATTGGTTTTTTTTTCATATCTGATTCAAATATAACTCGAGTTGTGGAGTATTTTTCAGGTAAATAAACTCGGATAAAAGTCAAGTATATACGGTATATATACCTATATCAGAGAATGTTGGAATTAAAGCTGGTATATTACTCTATAAAGTGTCATGTATAATTTTTTTTATTGGAGAAACCTAAATATAACTTAAGAGTTAGAAAGAATTAATGTTGGTTGTTGGTGATGTGAGGTTATGGTTAGACTCGAAAAAAAGGCTGTGTTGATTTCTTTTTCATTTTGTAGGTGCTAGACCGTGGAGACTATAAGCCGAGTGCTTAGGAAGACTCAACATTCGTATACAGTAGAGTGTTCAGAACTAAAGATTCTTAGATTAGTTTATAGCTGACTTATTTATGCTCCAAACCTACAATTACAGTATTTCACCCTGTATGACGGATGCGATCGAATTTGTTTGGCCATGTATGACCATTTATAGCTCTAAAGTGCAGCACGATATCAAAACAGTGGATAATCGAGTGTATTTTAAGAAACAGCAGTCAAAAGTTTCCAGGCTAGCAGCAAATCTGGATCGAATTTTCGTCGTAATTTTGGTAGCGTAATAACAATCGTAATCGTGACGTAATCAAAGCGTCACGAATTCAAGATTTTACGCGATATTGAAAGTTATTATGTGTTATACGATCTCACGATGAACGCATGATGATGAATTGGTCATACTTATCGTGTGCTGTAAGGTAGCAAGCAGTGATAAATATATGGATGACGAGGGCCGTAGTGAGGAGAATATTGCGTTTTACCGAGGTAAAATAGGAATGTCACTCGAGAAATGTCGTTGTTTTTCAGTAGCTTCCTAATGCATAACAGGGATACATTCTGAATTACTATGATGAGATTTAGGTAAAATGCTTAGTTACTACTTCGTATCGTCTGAAGTGTGTGCTAGCTGTTTGTTACGGCCATGTAGATAGAAAGCAAAAAATTCATAGTAGATAATAGGAAATGTTATGTAATGTGTTATACATGTCATGCATCTCAAAATAATTAATATAATCAGCTGGGATTCCTTATGCATCCTGTATACCTATGTTATTGTTGAATGGATCTCCCTATATCATTCCATAGTATAGGAAAGGATTGTATTATTGAAATTGGTAAAATTGGGAATCTTTAATAAGCTACAAAGTACAGTACATGCCTACTATACATAATTCATTTAGTGTTATTTGTATTTTGGCGGAATTATTAGCTAGAAAATTCGTGAAAACAACGTGCTGCAACTCTAAGCGACTTACAAGTTCTCATAAAATGGACGCCACTCTATAAATTTTGAATCCGATCTTGTATATCGCTTATAGCGTATCTTTTGGTACTGTGAAATCGTTTTGGGGGAATTTTCGTACGTGTAGAACAATTTTATAAAAACAATCGCTAAATATTGACAGGAATATCGAAAATCTAAATAAATACTACACATTGTCCCTTAGGCATTTGGTTTATTTTCAGCACAGTTCAGTCGTATTTCGTAAGCATGTTGTGTTTCTCGTAAACTCGACCGTCGGTGTTGGTTATAGACCATGGTTTTTATATATCAAATTTTCAAAGCGTATTACAAGCAATGTACAGTACTGTACTATATTCTTCGGCAATATGATTTTGTCTGGAGACTATAAATTTAATTTTTTATTTACTTTTATGTTTTTGTTATGCTTTGTTCTTGTGATCGCCTAGAGTATTTCCATAAAGAAAGCCGTTTTTAGATAATATCACTAAGAAGCAAGATCGTAACTATATCTAACTACTTCAAATTCAGTTGAGAAACATCACAATCAACTTCATAAAAATTCAGCGTCTAAAAA
This sequence comes from Halocynthia roretzi, assembly GCA_013436055.1. Taxonomy (NCBI): domain Eukaryota; kingdom Metazoa; phylum Chordata; class Ascidiacea; order Stolidobranchia; family Pyuridae; genus Halocynthia; species Halocynthia roretzi. The sequence goes on along the minus strand of QRAM01000182.1, from coordinate 31,094 downwards.
TCCAATAGGCACTCTCAAAAGCATTTAACTTCAGAAAGGACGGGATCAACTAAGTTGGCACCATTCCCCTTGCGTTAGAGCACGTCTATGGCACTGGCAGTATCTGAAATTCGATACTGGGACGCAGGGCTAGCGGTGAACTCCATTACCGAAACTTCATCTACCGGAATCGAGCAAAGTGACAACGCACTAAGTGAAACTGGTATTGTGATGGGAGATCAGCTAAAAAGTCAGTTCAAATATGAGAAACTAGATACTGATTTCCAAGATAACGAGGCCACCATGCTATCCAGTGCATCGAAGACGTTTGGAGGCTACGATGAATTAATGGCGAATAATAAAGCCCCCGTGGATCAAATGGCTTGCGAATCGTTCTCCGTACAAGGGAGGCAAATGGGAGATCTTGACTCAAGAGAATCATTTTTATCACGTTCGACACATGGTCACAATCAGGTCATCTCATCACAAAGATATTCAGCTCAAGCTTATTATAATCAACTCAATGTCTCCGAGTATTCCAACCCGAATTACAGTTATCAATCACCGCAAGAAGGAGTTATGCATTCTCCATTCAACGATCATCATGATCATCATCATAGACCAACTCAGTGGGTGGCTCCAGTATCGTCTAACGGTCATCACGTTCGTATGGCTGGGACGCCAACTTTCAATACTAGTACCAGCAATACTACGTACAGCAATAACAGCAGCCCTTCTAGTACATCTGCATCACCGTCTCCGCAATATGCAAGACATCTCTCTTCCTTGAAAGGTGGGTTGAATTACACTGCGGTCAGTAGAGCAAAGTTATCTGCTACAGAATTACATAACGTGGCAAAAGCATCAGATGCGACCGGAACTCCAGCGTCGAATTATGGAAGCGCTCAAAGTCATTGTTCTAATGGTAAGATATTAAATAAGTGCAGTTGCCAGGGAAGGAAATTTTTTTAGTTCAAAAACACGAGGATATTTCAAATATACCTCAGAGTTTTCAGCAAATTTCCGTCATAACTGAAAGGAGTAGCGAATTGTTGTAGAGAGAAATAGAAAACTTTTGAAATCAGAATGTTATTCCATATCCAAAAACCTAAGAGCGTTAACGAAATATGGTCTGTGAGGTATTTATTATTTTAATAAAATACTTAGTTGAATAATATTGGTACCGTAACCAACCGCTATCAGACTCCGGGGATATCAGATTTTTTTTTGTATTTCCACAATTCCTTGTACGCAATTGATGATTGGAGATTTCCAATAAAAACCAAGTGGTCGTTAATTAAACGTTGAAGCTTAGAGACAACCCGCATATTAAGCCTCCAAGACGTGAAGGTTAGAATTAGGAACTATTCAACCGGAGTAGTATTCACCATCATCTAGTACCTTCCAAGACAAACTGACGAGGGATGGGATTAGATGGATTTAAAACTTATAATGTGACTTCAATGGATTGCTCACCGCCCAGTTTTATCAAGCCGTTCCCACTTCCCAAGCGATATGGATCCAGTCATAAATCTACTATTGAATTTATTTTATTGTGTAAAAGAGGGGTGAATATGCTTAACTCATAATCCTAGTTCGAAAGAGATGCTATCTAAAACAAAAAAGCGTAGTGTCATGGGCCGATAAGCTCGCTCTGTCTTCTGTCACTGGACCAGTGGTGTTATCAAAGTGTGGTATAAAGACATCAGAACTTCGAAAAAATGGTTTATTGTAACAGAGATTTAGCCAAATCTGTTTATTATATATATTCTTGAAGTAAATTCAAGTAAGAAAATCGTTTAGACGTCTAATTAATATCTTAGAGACTTAGAAACGGTATCTCTGAAAAGCTCACTCATTTCAGGCATGGAAAGACCCCCACACGAAACTGGATCAAATCAAACTTCAACTAGTGATTTTGTTAGCACATCTTATATGCTGAATCCAACTACCATGCTGAAACAAGAGTACATAGAAAACTCTTCGCCAATTCCCGGTTTGACAATGACCGCCACAGCCGGCGAAACGAATACGAGTGATTACAACGACGAAGATTCCGATCAAGAAAGTACATCGTCACAAATACAAAATGGCGGCGATGATTCTTCGCCGATGAAAGCCTCGCCCCTATCAGGTATCGAAGACATGAACGAATCCGGCACAACATTACAAGCCAATAACTCACGTGGCAGCGGCGGGGCCGGAAATAAAAACAAAAAATGTCGAAAACCTCGCACGATCTATACGAGTTTCCAATTGCAGCAACTCATGCATCGATTCCAGAAAACTCAGTACTTGGCGTTACCGGAACGAGCTGAACTTGCAGCTTCACTTGGAGTAACACAAACGCAGGTACAGATTTCTAACGAAGCAATAACTCTAGTAAAACTGTTAACAAAATTAAATTTTCGGAGAATTACTTTCAATAAGCAATTTAACAATAATGGGTAGTCAAGTAAAGTCGTTTAGTTCGCTTTGTTTGCTGTGAAAAAAGCGTAAAGCATAATACGATAAAAATAATGCATAACGATAACCAACGACGTACTAAAGCGCCCAGGAAGTGCTGCAGCTAGTGCGGCATGTTTGTTATTGTTTGGTATTGA